>CM072521.1:54882915-55177915 GCA_036898135.1 Oncomelania hupensis
GCAGAGTCGGAGAGAGGGATAGAGGTACCGTCAAGCTGAAGATGGAGAGAGGAGGGGAGCTGAGGGAGTTTCTGGCGTGTGCCTACCAGCATGGCTTCCGTTTTGTCGTCGTTCAGTTTAAGTTTGTTTGCTGTCATCCAGTCCTTCACGTCTTCACAGCAGTCGGCCGTGCGAGTCTCTTAGGTAAAGGGATCACCGTATCCTTGTCTTCGATTTGTACATACCTAGAGTGAAACCACTGCACGAGAATAAGTACAAATATGCACTAAACCAGGTTGATTATAACAAGTTTACGCAATTAATTGGGAATATTAAACCTTCCCTGTTTGGCAAGATGAAAAGTGCTGATTGTTTGTGGAGAGTTTTAAAAAAATAATATTTAAAATGGAATGAAAAGTGCATACCAAACGTTCCTGGTAATAATAGAAAGGAGACTAAGCCCTTTGATGACTTCACCGTTATCAAGAAGTGTGAAGAAAAAGTATAATTTGTATATGAAATTTCGAAGTACGAAGCGTGGACGTTATTATGAGGAATATAAACTCGCTCTTACTAATTGTAAAAAGCCTCACAAAACATTCAAGGAAAAATATAGAAAACAGTTTAGCAGATAACTGCAAAAATACCACCAACAGTTTTTGGAAGTACGTTCAAGAGAGGAACAAAAGTGTAACTGGCATTATTAATGCATTGAACGGTGATTTTGCAGCTTCCGACAAAGGGAAGACATAAACTCTAAACAGTTGTTTTTTCCTAGTGTATTTACAGTAGAGGATACCACAAACGTACCGTTTATGTCGCCTAGCTTGAAATCAAAAAGGATCTCAGTGTGCAATGTTTGAATTACTCCTGAGACAGTAGAAAAGAAGCTAAGGGAGTTGAACCCCTCTAAAACCTAGGGCCCTGAAGGTATTCCATCAAGGGTATTGCAAGAACTAGCAAAAAAGCTGGCAGTTCCATTTGCTGCACTTTTTAACAGGTCGTTGGAGAAAGGCAATGTTTCGAAAGATTGGAAAAATGCTGAAGTAACTGCCATCTTTAAAAAGGGTTCTTGATCTGATGCAGGTAACTATAGCCCCGTAAGCCTTACTTGCATAGTATGCAAAGTACTGGAATCAATTCTCAGAGATGTCGTTGTGGCATATTTTAATGACAATAAGATTTATTTTAATTCCAGCACCGCTTTTGCTCCAAGAAATTGTGTGTTACAAAACAATTTGGAAGTAAGGAGTTCACCTTAATGTTATATGAAAAACAACCAGATGATATGGTTTATTTTGATTTTTGTAAGGCTTTCGATAGCATGCCACATGAGCGTATTTTGATAAAAAAAAAAGGAAGCTTATTGTATGGTTGGGAACATCCTGAGCTGCGTGAGGGACTTTCTTGGCGGACGAACTTAGAGGGTGAGGGTTGTGGAGGCAGTGTCTTCAAATGTAGATGTATTGAATGGCACTTTGTAAAGTCCTATTTTAGGTCCAATAAATTTCACAATATTTATAAATGATCTTCCTGAATGCGTACAGTCAGCTTGCAATGTATTTGCAGATAACATCAAGATTTATGGCAAAGCATGTGATAAATCAGTTCAAAAAAGAGATCTTAATAACTTAATGGAATCTATTTTTTAACTTTCATAGGTGTAAGATGCAGTTAGAGGAAATCCAGGTAATCAATATACCATGAAACTGGATAATAAAGTAAAAGAAATATCAAAGATTCAAACTTTAATCCCAATACTCGCCCCTTTTGGGGTGTGGGGGATAAAAAAAATCTAAGCATAGCAATCATAATTCAGTTGTAAAACGTTAGCAGTAAGATTATTAACATTCCAACTTTAACAATCAAAACAATAACATTCTGACAATATTGTTATTATTATTGATGAACGCCCTTTTCTAATTTTATAAATTTACTCAAATTTAGTAACACCTGTTCTCTTTACCAAAACCAATGACCCAAGTTAAACAATGATTTGCACGATAATTATTCCAAGAAATAAACATTTGTCGAATGTGCTCGTGTTTTGGACACTCAAAAATAAAGTGAAATTCATCCCCAATAGATCCCATATCAAAGCGCGAGGAGCAGAAAGACGTAGGGGTCATATTTGACTCTAAATTGACATTTGATACCCACATGCACAATAGTATTAATAAAGCTAATCAAATGATAAGCTTGATAAAGAGGACTTTCTTTTCTCTGGATAGAAATATGTTTACTAAGTTATACAAAGCCCTTGTAAGACCACACGTGGAATGCGGTAACGCAATTTGGTCACCCTACCTTAGGAGACAGTTATTAACTGTTTATAGGGTCCAGCATCTTGCAAAGAGTCTAATCAGGACCACACAATCAGAACCACACATTCAGGACCATAAATTGGTTGAAAGAGGATCCACTCCTGATCTGTAAACAAGATCTGATGAAACAACTCTAACGGTAACACTGAAGGCATTCCACCAGCCGGTCACTTTACAATAAAGGTATCCCATTGAGAAACTCTGGGGTTTTACTCTCATTTATTGAACCCCAGTTTATAAAAACAAAATAGAATATAAACATCATTATGAAATATTAACGAAACACATACATATAAAATGCCTACATTGCTAAATAATAGTACCGTATAAAGCGCTAGTGACCAATTGGCAGAAAGCGTCCAATATCCCCAAGCTGACCCAACAGACCCCATACACAAATGAGGAGTCGTGGGAAAGTTTTCAAGAAAAATATGGTAGGTGACTGGTCTAGCGAAGAAGATACACGTAGTAGATTGATAGAACAGAGAAGGAATGAGAAAGGAGAAAGGAAAAGCAAAATTGGGAATTTAAAGCACTGAATTTCTAGAAACTATTTATATAGAAACACTTGGTACCTTCACGGGGGGGGGGGGGGGGGGGGGGAGGGATTTTAAAAGAGACAGTCGGCAGCCATTGAATGAGTTCAGTGCAGAGCAACCCAGTTGTTGAGTGAATGCTGTGACTTGCCTTACAGTGATCGATTAAGTTACTTAAAATTGCCTTCTCCAGAAGGAAGACGGATAAGAGGTGACTTAATACAAACTTATAAGACTTTCAATAACCATAACAACATTTCTTGGAATATGTACTTCTAATCCCCTTCTTATAATGTTACTCGACACTCTAATGGAACCACCCCGTGGGGGTGAGGGTTTTTTCCTGTATAAATAGTATCCCCACTTTCTGGAAATTTAGTGCTTTATATTCCCACTTTCGCTGTCTTTCTCATTTGTTCTTTCTCATTCCTACTCTGTTAGCTGGACCAGTCATCTACCTTTTTTCTTGAAAACTCTTCCCAAACTCCTCCTTTGTGTATGAGGTCTGTTGGGTCAACGTGAAAATATTGGACGCTTTCTGCCAAATGGTTATTAAGGCTTCCTAAGATATTATTATTTAGCAATGTAGGCATTTTATATGTATGTGTTTCATTAATATTTTTTAATGATATTTATATTCTATTTTATTTAAACGGGGGTTCAATAAATTAGAGTATAGCCTCAGCGTCGGATAGCGGGTGTCAGGGTGTCGGATAGCGCAGTGGTTGGAGCACTCACTACTGTGTCGCAAGTTAAGCACCGTTCAGTGCGGTTTGCACATGGATGGGTGACCGCAAGACGTGAAGCGACAAATAACAACGCCCCCAGTTGACTCAACTGTGACTGAGTACCTACTCTCTTAAGGGTGGGGAAGGTAAAGCAGCGAGGGAGAGAGATGGGCATCACCCTCATTACGCTGGCCCAAGATAAGTGTGATCTCCAACATCACGCTCCCCTACGGCCACAAGGCTATGGGACTACCTTTACCTTTTTTTTTTTTTACCTCACCGTCCCCTGCCTGGGATGCCTATATTGTAAAGTGATCGGCCGGTGGAGTGCCTTCAGTGTTACCACTAGGATTGTTTCAGCAGATCTTTTATACGTTTCATGGGTGAGTCCTTTTTCAACCAAGTTGTTGTCCTGATTCGGCTCTTCCCAATCCGCTGGACCCTGTAAGCAATGAATAATTAACTAACTCCAAGGGAGAATCTTTTATTGAGCATTCTAAAACTAACCTGCATAAAAATTGTGTTTAGCAATAGAGTTGCAACAAACTGGAATAGTGTGCCGACTTCCATCAAGTATGCTAATTGTACTAACACGTTCAAAATTCTCCTTCATAAGTTACCCAAATGTGTGCATTTGTTTAGACGCGTTGATACATAATTAGGAAAAGTGTATGCTTAAACCTGACTTAAGAGTTGAATCACACGGAAGCAGCCTATGAAGATTTTACTGCGTATCTCAGCTCCTTAACTACTGCTACTACTACTACTACTACTACTACTACTACTACTACTACTACTACTACTACTACTACTACTACTACTACTATTATTATTATTATTATTATTATTATTATTATTATTATTATTACTACTACTACTACTACTACTACTACTACTATATTATAATATATATTGTTATATTGTATAATTAACATTCCTAATGAAATATTTAATATTTTAATTTGTGTTGATTCCAAATCGGTGCTGTATGCTTTACGAAATTGGAATTGTAAAAAGAGAACCGACATAATATTTGACATCAGGTATTTAATTCATTGTATACGTACGAGGGGTATTGGAATTACATTTTGTTGGGTTCCATCACATTTTGGTATATATGGTAATGAAATGTCAGACATATTAGCCAAAAAGGGAGCAATGAAAAGTGGCAATACGATTTTGAATTGTGATTTGAAAATAGGTCAGTTTGAATACTATTCTTTAGTTGAACGGCCCTTTTACATGACAATTCCTAAAGTAAATATTATATGTTGTTCAAGAGCAATTTCAAGATTGATATACAAACTACGATTGAATTCGTGGAATACAAAGTATTTGAAAAATATTAATTGTATATGTAAAGGGATCGTCTCTTTAAATCATTTACTGTTTGAATGTTCTATTTTAACACCATTATACAAACAACAGGGAATTACATTATCAGCACAAGATGACACTAAAACCATTTTATATGGTACAGAAATATGTGACATTGCTGGTGTCATTATGAAAACAGACTTATATAAGATATTATAATTTTGAAGAACGTTGATATGTTATTGTTAATTTAAATTAAATTAAATTAAATTATTACTTATATTGTTATTATTACCATTAATATTTTTTTTATTTTTTTTTATTTGGTAAATTTAATTATGTTATTTATATTATGTTTTTTTTTTTTTTTTTTTTTTTAAATTTTCATACTTTTTTGTTGTCTAAAATCACATTGTTGTGAACAGACGTGAAATTAAAATATTGAATTGATACTACTACTACTACTACTACGACTATTAAGAAATTCAGACTTTGCATAACCCATCTAAAACGTGAAAAAAGGAAGGAAAATGGTGTCCCAAAGTTTCCTTTTTCAGATGTTCGGGCGTCAGACCATGACTTGTGCCCAAAGGCTGCGGGTGGGCGTCTCGGGCAGTTTGAGTTAGATCCTGTATCGGCCAGCGCTTTGAGCGGCTCTTGAGTTGGTAAAGCGCTATATAAAAAGAGATTTTAAAAAAAGTGATTTTAAAATAACTAGTAAAAATTTTACATGCCCTTAAGGGTACGGCGGAGAAATTTGCTAAATTAATTTGTGTGTGTGTATGTTATGTGTTATGTGTTGCATTGTGTATGAATCATAGAACAATTTGGAAGATTTTGTTGTAATTCGATTTAATTCATTAGCTTTAGTTTGATAATGTAATTATTTATATGTTATTGCTTTGCTAAGGTTGTCCTGTGTAAATTCTTCTTTGGAGAAAATATGTATTGACTTGACATGATGATGATTGAAATGATGGTGTTGTTTCAGATCCACTAACCCAAGATGAAGTTGACTACAGCAGTTCTCGTCGCAGTTTTTCTGGCCATCATCCTTGTCGCCACCCAAGCTCAAACGAGTATGATTTATTTACTGACTGGTTCATTGAGAAAAAGACTTTAGACTTTAGAATGTTTTATTGAATAAAGTTGTTGTTGTATAAATTTTTATTCATCAGATTAACGTAAGTAATTATTAGGAATAAACAGATCAATCAAAACAATTAAACCATCTATTTTGTATGCCGATTATGAACATAGTCGTTCATAAAGACTGATAATTAAGATATATATCTCTTTTACATTACTATGCAGATCCAAATTCAATATTTATTACTTCATTTATCAATTATTTTAATTCACACGTTTGCCAAACCTACGCTCACCTATTGACTTATACACAAACGACTTCCAAACACAACACAATGTTTCATTTGAACAGCCTCCTGCCTAATGCTCCTTGTTGTCTCTCATTTGGAAACATTTTGTAAATGAACCATGCATAGATACAGTCAGCCTGATCATTCTTTCATTCATACATGCCATCTAAATAAAATGTCTTTACTGATTAAAATCTCCCCATAGGGGGTGCCGGGGGTTTCAGTATAAATAGTATCCCCACTTTTTGGAAATTTAGTGCTTTAAATTCCCACTGTCGCTGTCTTTCTCCTTTGTTCTTTCTCATTCCTACTCTGTTCTATCAATCTAATATACTATCTTCTTCTTCGCTAGACCAGCCACCTACCTTTTTCTTGAAAACACTTCCGGGACAAAACTCCTCGTTTGTGTCTGAGGTCTGTTGGATCAGCTTGTGAATATTGGACGCTTTCTGCCAAATGGTCACTGGGGCGTCCTATGATGCTATTATTTGGCATTGTAGGCATTTTATATCTATTTGTTTTGTTGATATTTTATAATGATGTTTGTATTCTATTTTGTTTTTGTAAACGGGGGTTCAGTAAATTAGAGTATAGCCTCAGCGTCCCCTGCGTGTGATGTCTTTATTGTAAAGTGACCGGCTGGTGGTGCCTTCAGTGTTACCACTAGGTTGTTTCGGCAGATCTTTTATGCGGATCGGGGGTGAGTCCTTTTTCAGCGAAGTTGTGGTCTTGATTTTGTGGTCCTGATTCGGCTCTTTGCAGTCCGCTGGACCCTGTAAGCAATGAATAACTAACGAACTAACTAACCTGATTAAAAACATGTACCTCTTTAAATGTGTTTTAACGAAATCTGTTATGCATGTGACAAACATACAAAATGTGCAGCTCCGTATCTTAAGCGCATGGGCAGAAAGGACAATCATTTGATACATACTGTTTGACGTGTCTATTCTTGTGTTCTTTCAGGTTACTGACATCTAGCCTCAATCGTACAAACGAGGCTCTGAAACTTTTACTTAATACAGGCCAAGTAAATTTTGTCTTCAAATTGGTCTTAATCCGCCTGCACTGACTAAATCTATTACTATCATTTAAGGCTGCATTCCAGTCTTGTCCGTTCATGTCCATAAGTCTCTGTTTAAACTGATAAATAAGCTTCTTCTCATGACCTACACCTGTCCATGGTACACAGAATGCAATACGCTCTCTTTGGGAGCCGAGTGTGATTCCTCCTCAACAGTCTGAACCAGTATTGTAAAGATTTGAAATACCCGTTTAATCTTAATGGGTGTTTTTAAGTCAGCATACACCCTTTTGTTAGGGGTTCTTAATACTACAGTTAGGAACCTTTAAAAAATTTATTTATATGTCGTTTACATCGAAATAATAAGACTATGAAACCACACATACAAGCGCTCGCGCGCGTTCACACACACACACGCACACACACACACACACACACACACACGCACACACACACACATCTATTAAAACTACAAAATGATGTCAGTGTAACAGCTACGCGTATGTTAGAGGGAAGATCCTCACCATGCAACGATAGCAATCGCACACATATACACAATATAGGTTTACAAAGCACCTCAAAGAAACTGTCCAACAGGAGAAACAATCAATGCTTTGGCCAAATCAACACATAAATCAAAGCCAACGTTATCCATAGAAGTTAAGGACTGAAAGCTGACAGGCAAATATCCACGTGTATAGTTGCAATCAAATAATACACGACTCAAAGAAAGGGTGCTATTACATGAACAATTCACATTACTGCAATATTTAGTTCTCAAAAATATTATGTAGGCCATTGTTACAACTGATCTGGATACCCCATGGTGCTTTTCGTATTGTTTATTAAAGTCAAACGTGTTTTTTTTAAATTTATTTTACTTTCCACTAATCGTTGTAATTCCTTAGAAGACAGACTTATTTGTAGTGATAATGCATGTACATAAGCAGCTCCCCTTTTATCTGCTCGATCAGCGCAGTCATTGAAAATGAATCCACAGTGAGAAGGAATCCCACTAAATGCAACCGGAGTTCCATTTGTGATTAGACTATGAACTGCACATTTTATTTCACAATGTATTTTCTCTCTTTACTATTATTTGAATTAAACGCCTCTAACACAGACTTCGAATCAACAAATACCACAATGCTAAATAAGTTAGGTGCTAGATATAAAATTGTATTTAGTGCCATTAAAATGGCTACTAGTTCTGCTGTAAATAGTGAATATCCATTTCCAATAAAATACGATTCTGTTATCTGAAATTCTGATATTACAGGCTGCTCCTGCATCACCAGTTTCTAAAACAGAACGGTCCGTATATAATTTTAGTTAAGAATAATATTTTATCATTGAAATAAATTGTAGCATCCATAGCTAACATATTTAACAGTTTTATCACTCTTATGTTTCACAGTATAATTAATATCATAACTAGCTTTTTTAAGCTCCCATAAATTCTATTTTCTAGCAGTGTATTCTTCTGTATCGTTGTCTTTAATTGGGATATCCCTAGTAAATGTTGCAATGGTCTGAAAATGTTGTACTGTTTGAGATTGTTTACAAAAATGTATATCCGAACTAAATAGTAATTCTTCATCCGTGCTGTTTGTTACGTTGAAACGCGAAGGATAGTATGACTGAAACGCGCACGATAGATCTAATCGTTTCACTTTGCAAAGTATTCAATAATAGAGTGTATTTTTTTTATTTGAATTTGCATTGTTGTTAGAAGAAGCTTTGTATAACGTTGATAATTTTCGGTAGTCGATATTATTAGAGAATTCTCTAGATTTGTTTGTTTACTGTCGATCGAAGCTTCGTGATATTTGAGAACATTCTTGGACAGAAAGGAAAGTGGTATGACGTAAAACAGTAATGACGAAGTTAATTTTGATTGGTTGTGGTGCGTTAGGCTGGAGTGTCCTAAATTGTTCTGGAGTATAGAGAGACTATATATGTGCCACACTGCTTCAAAAAAGGAGTAGTGTTGTTGTAAAAGTTGAAGAAGGGAGAGTGAAACGGCGATTGTATGCAGTTGTTGATGAACGCTGAATAAAGTTTGAAAACTTCATATTCGACTCTGTGCCTTGTGGCTGATTGAACGGGTTGCGTGGATAAACGAATCTGAGTTACACTTTATCAGGACTTCAGCATTGGGGCTGAATGAACTGATAAAAAACATCGAGTGTAACATTTTGGGAGCCAAGCCGGGATTCACGCCATAGCCAAGGGTTCAACTGCTACAACAAGCGAGTCAACGTTACGAGAGGCAGTCATCGAGGATAGCCGCCAAGGAGTTGCGTCGGGAGGGGCCAACATACTGGGACTACATCCCCGATAGATTCGGGTTGACTGCAAGGGCGTGTAGTCGCTGAAGAGTTGCTTCGTGAGCGAACAACAGAGCGGGACTACGTGGCTGCCGCAAGACTAAGTCGAGGGACAGTCTCGGAGCTACATCGCCAGTATTACGGAGAGCGACGAGCGGACGTCGCGTCTACTTGAGCACAGGAGCGTATACATCGACATCAGCGTGGTGCAGCGTCGCATACGACGAGGACAGCGGGGCCTGCGTCAGCGAAGACGACTAGTGACAAGCATCAGCGCTACTGCAGAAAGTGTGCTGTTCTAGAACATTCTAGAAAGGTACAGAACAGTCAAGAACTTTCCAGAAAAGCATCAAGATGGCTGATTTCCGGCAGAAAGGAATTGAAATGAATCTAAAAGGCAAGCAGCTGACGGAGTACGTCAAGTCTCAGGAGAGAATACAAAAAAGAGAACAAGAAGAGCAACGACGGCGTGAAGAAAGAGAAATTGAACAGCAGCGTCAAGAAAGAGAAGAACAACGTCGGCGTGAAGAGAGAGAATTAGAAGAGCAGCGTCGGCGTGAAGAACGAAAATTAGAAGAGCGGCGTCAAGAAAGAGAAGAACAGCGTCGCCGAGAAGAAAGAGAGCTCGAAGCGCAGCGTCGCCAAGAAGAAAGAGAGGAACAACGTCGGCGTGACGAGATGGAAGAGAGACGACTAGAAGCTGATCGTCAGTACCAGTTAGAGTTGGCGCGCATCCAGCAACAGCAGAACGCGCCACATGTTATCAGCGACAACAAGGCTCCAAAATTGCCAGCGTTCGTCGACGGGAAGGACCAGATGGACAGTTATCTGGCAAGATTTGAAACGTTCGCTGAAAGCTCTAACTGGCAACCTCAAGACTGGGCAATTCGACTCAGTGCACTTTTGACGGGGCAAGCACTCGACGTTTACACCAGACTGTCGAACGATGATGCCAAAGACTACGACGTCTTGAAAGAGGCCCTATTGCAGTGCTACAACTTTACAGAGAAGGGCTACCGTAAACGCTTCCATGAATGCCGGCCTTTGTCAGACGAGACGCCAAAGCAGTTTGTGGAGCGCCTGTCGTCATATCTACACAAGTGGGTGGAGTTATCAGGCGAAAGGAAGTCTTACGACAGTCTCCATGACCGGATCGTGAAGGAACTATTTCTCAATGCCTGTCACAAGGACCTGGCGACCCACTTAGAATTACAAAAGCTGCAGACGCTTAAAGATGTGACTGAGGTTGCTGAAAGATACCTCCTCGCTCACGGGAAGACGCTGGGGCCACCCAAGGCGACGAAACATTTTCAGAAGACTGGAAACCATGGGAACCAGATCCAGGGGAGTCAGACGAGCCATAGACACACGGACTCCACACCACCCCCAAGGGAAGGGCACCCAAGAGGCTGTTTCGCCTGCAACGCTACAGACCACAGAGCTGCCAACTGTCCTCGAAACAGAAATAGCGGGCAGCAGAGCAATACGGACAACGCAGCGGCGGGCAACCGACAGAGACGTTTCTCCAATCAACGGCAAACCAGTAGATCTGACCATCAAGTGTGCGGCGGGAGCGTCATTCTTCCGAGTGAGACCGAGCGCACAGCTACTCTTGCGGACGTGCAAGAGTGCATGACTGATGGCCAACTTCTCATTGCCAACGGGAAATCCATCCCCGTCGTCGCCAGCGAAGCTGTGACCGTCCAGAACATGCCTATTTCCAAGGGACGCGTCGGAAATCACGAAGTGACTGTCCTAAGAGACTCTGGTTGCAGTGGAGTCATCGTCAGAAAAGATCTAATCGCTAAGGAACAGTTCACTGGCGATTCTAAATGGACACTTATGGCCGACAGCAAATGTGTGAGAGCGCCAGTTGCGAAGATTCAAGTCAGCACTCCTTTCTACATAGGCGAAGTAGAAGCGGTTTGCCTGAAGAAGCCGCTATACGATTTGATGATCGGGAATATCGACGGAGCGAGACGACCCGACGACCCCGATTCAGAATGGAGTCCTGCCTCAACCCAACGCCGCGAAGTTGTGGAGGAGGATCCATTGCCGTTTACCGATGGAGACCTTGCAGAGCTGCTACGGGACAATGTGGCTGCTCCGGCTCAGCCCTGCCGACCAGAGATCGTCGGTGCTGTCACTACCAGGGCCCAGGCCAAGAGAGACAAGACGTCTACGCCACTGAAGGTCGCCGACAGCTCCAAACTGCCATCGTGGACAGAGATAAGCTGATCCAGCTCCAGGAAGCTGATTGCACTTTAAACATGTACAGGAACCGCCAAGACTACGTGACCAAGGGCAGTGGCACGGTATATTTCGAGGTAAAGTCCAAGATCCTGTACAGAATCTTCCAGCACTCGAGGGTCAACGGCGGGAAACCACTACGTCAAGTCTTGGTACCGTTACCCATAAGGCGCCAAGTGATGGAAGTAGCACATGTCTCAATCATGGGAGGTCACCTAGGCATCAAGAAGACGTCAGACAGAATCCAGGCGGTGTTCTAATAGCCAGGACTTCATGTAGACGTCAGCCGTTTCTGCCGATCATGTAACATTTGCCAGAAGACCATACCTTGAGGAAGGGTACCGAAAGTGCCTATGCAGAGGATGCCTTTGATCGACTGACCTTTCAAGAGGGTGGCCTTACACTTAATCGGCGAACTAAAACCTCCGAGTGAAGAAGGTCATCGATGGGTACTGACTTTTGTGGACTATGCGACTCGGTACCCATAAGCAGTGCCTCTGAAGAAGATTGACACTGAGACTGTTGCAGAGGCGCTGGTGGACATGTTCAGCAGACTCGGAGTGCCTGAAGAAATTCTGACAGACCTAGGGACGCAGTTCGTATCTGACTGCATGAAGGAGGTCAACAAACTGCTGAGCATCCGGCATTTGACTACGACGCCTTACCATCCGATGTGCAACGGGCTTGTCGAAAGGTTCAATGCTACGCTGAAGTCCACCCTGAAGAAACTGTGCAGCGAGAAGCCCAGACATTGCCATCACTACATCAACGTCTTACTTTTCGCCTACAGAGAAGTACCGCAGGAGTCCACCGGCTTTTCTCCGTTCGAGCTGTTGTACGGAAGAACCATCCGAGGGCCGATGCACATCCTGAAAGAACTGTGGACGAAAGAAGTAGACATCCCAGAGGTGAAGAACAGCTATCAGTACGTGTTTGAGCTACGGGAGAAGCTGGAGCAGACTCTCGAGATAGCCAGATAAAACCTGAAGTAGTCCCAAGACTGTGGAAAGCACTACTGTGATCGTAGGGCTGTGAACAGGAAGTTTAAACCTGGCAACAAAGTTCTGCTACTGCTACCTACCGACCACAATAAGTTGCTGATGCAGTGGAAAGGCCCGTACGAAGTGGAGACCGTGGTGGGGATCAACGACTACAAGGTGAAGGTCGGCCAGCATTCCAAGATATACCACACTAACCTCCTTAAGCTGTACGTGGAAAGGCCACCAGAGACTGTGCACGCAGCAACATCAGTTGTAATCGACGACAGCTTTGACATCGAGGAACTGTTGGAACTGGGAGACTTCCACAGCAAAGGCATCGATGATGTTAAGCTAGGACCAGGCTTGACGGAAAGTCAAAAGATTGAGCTCAAGGACCTTATGGGCGAGTTTCCCCATAGCTTCAACGATGTCCCAGGCTCTACGACTTTGGTCGAACATGAAGTACACCTCACTTCAAATATTCCCGTTCGATCCAAACCCTTCCCGATCCCTTTCAAGGCCCGTAAATCCTTGAAGAAAGACATCGACGAGATGCTGAAGATGGGCATCATCAGGGAGTCCAGTTCCCCCTACGCATCCCCTGTCGTGGTCGTGAAGAAGAAGGATGGGAGCAACAGAGTATGCATCGACTACAGGAAGGTTAATAAGATCACCGTCTTCGACCCTGAGCCGATGCCTACCGCAGCAGACCTCTTCCGCCAGTTATCGGGGTGCAAAATATTCTCGAAGATTGACCTCAGCAAGGGTTACTGGCAAGTCCCCGTGCGCCAACAGGACATACCAAAGACTGCTTTTATAACTCCTGATGGGACGTACGAGTGCCTAAGAATGCCCTTTGGCATGGTCAACAGCGGAGCTACCCTGAAGAGAGGAATGAGGAAGATGCTCAAAGGGATGGACAACGTAGTGTGTTTACTGGGATGACCTGCTAGTCCACACCCACACCTGGGAAGAGCATCTGCAGACCTTGAGGGAGCTGTTTCACCGTCTAACAGAAGCTAACCTGACCGTGAGACCCAGTAAGTGCATTCTGGGGACTGATAACGTCGACTTTATCGGCCATTCGCTGAAAGAAGGACAAAAGGGGCTTCTGCTAGAAAATGTCACCAGGATTCTGAGCGCTCCACGTCCCCAAACGAAAAAGCAAGTGCGGTCTTTCCTGGGATTGGCTGGGTATTATAGGGAGTTCGTACCAGAGGTACGGGAGAAGCCATCACAGCACCTTTGTCGGACCTGGTACGGATAGGCTGTCCGAACCAAGTGCAGTGGGGACCGCCTCAGGAGAAGGCATACCAGACTGTGCTCGACCTCCTTTCGAAGGATCCGGTGCTACGACTGCCCGATATCCTATCCTATCCTGTCCCATAACCCGAAGGTCGTAGGGGCACCACAGATGATCGCTTAACCAGCATACTCCATCTTTCTCTGTCCTCAGCAGCCCTCATGGCTTCGCTCAGTGTCAAACCAGTCCATTCTCGAATGTTGTCCTCCCACCTCTTTTTCGGTCTCCCCCTTCTTCTACCTCCTTGCACTGTGCCTTGCAGAATGGTCTTTGCAAGGCCTGATGATCTGGTGACGTGGCCATACCATCGGAGTTTCCGTTTCTTCACCACTGTGAGCAGGTCATCGTGTTGTCCAATGGCTTGTGTGATGGTCTGTCGGACTTCAACGTTGGTGATGTGTTGGGTATAGGAAATGCACAGAAGTCTTCTGTAGCACCTCATCTCCATGCTTTGTATTCTTCGTTGGAGATCTGCTGTGAGGGTCCATGCTTCGCAAGCATATAGGAAGATGGAGATGACCAGAGAGCGCAGCAGTCTTACTTTGGAATGTAGACTGATGGTTCTGTCTTTCCAAATGGGCTTCAACCTTGTCAGGGCAGCAGTTGTTTGTGCGATCCTGGAGAGGACTTCCTGTCGAGACCCATTGTCTGACACAATGGCTCCTAAATATTTGAAGCTGTGCACTGTGTTGAGGGATTGGCCTTGTACTTTGATGTCCGTGTTGATGCCATTGGTGTTGTTGGTCATCATTTTGGTCTTCTCTGCACTTATTTCCATTCCATAAGCTCTGGAGGTGGTGTCAAGCCTCTGTACAAGCTGTTCAAGTTCTTGTTCCTCTCCAGCCAATCCATCAATATCATCCGCAAAACGAAGATTGGAGATTGCTCTGCCCCCTATGCTGACTGTGCCTTCGTGATCTGCAAGAGCATCTGACATGATGCGCTCTAGGAAGATGTTGAAGAGTGTTGGGGAGAGTAGGCATCCTTGACGCACACCGATTGTTGTTCTGAACCAGTTCCCGATGACGCTGTTATGGAGGACTGCACTGGTAGCCTTGTCATACAGGCTTTTGATGACTTCTATAATTTTAGGGCTGATGTTGTACACTTTCATGGTTGCCCATAGAGCTGCATGCCAGACTCGGTCAAATGCCTTCTTGAAGTCTATGAACACATGATATAGATGTTGTTGGTGCTGTAGGTATTTCTCACAGATTATTCTGAGGTTGAAAATCTGTTCAGTGGTACTACGCCCTGCCATGAATCCTGCTTGTTCTTCAGCTATGATTTGTTCAGCTTGTGGTTTCAACCTGTTGAGTATTATTTTCAGGAGGACCTTGCTTGGATGGCTGATGAGGCTGATGGTGCGGTAATTTTCACACTCCTGAAGGTTACCTTTTTTGGGAAGAGTGATGACAAGCGACTGGGTCCATGGTGTAGGCCATTCCCCACTCTGCCAGATCTTGTTACAGATAATGGTGAGAGCATCAGTCATCGCTTCTCCTCCTGCTTGTAGCAGTTCCGCTGGTATGTTGTCCACTCCCGCTGACTTCCCTTTCTTCAGCGATTGCACTGCTGCCTCAACTTCTTCCCGGAGAATTGGGAGGATTTCTTCTTCTTCTCTGCTCTCGGGACATGCTAGAACTGATGGGTCTCCATTTGGTGTATGGTTGTAAAGGTCAGAGCAGTACTCTATCCATCTGTCCAAGACTTCTTGTTCTTCTGTAAGGCAAATGCCAGACTTGCTTTGGATAGTGGAGACTTTGGGCTGTTTAACACTTGTCAGCCGCTTCACAGTCTGGTAGGCCTTCTTGCTGTTGTTCTTATTCAGATTGTTCTCTATTTCCTGGCATTGATCTTCTATCCAGTTCTCCTTTGCTGTGCGCATGCCTTTTCGGATGTCATTGTTGATTTTTCGGTAGACATCAGCTCCCTGTGAGGTGTTCTTTTTCTTTTTTAACTCTCTTCGTTTATCACACAGATCCAAAAGTTCAGGTGTGATCCACGGCTTCTTCTTTGGTCGGTGCTTGCCAAGGATCTCAGTGGCGGCATCTGTTACAGCTGAGTTGAAGGTATTGGTCATGGTGTTGACATCTACTTCGCCTGCCCCAAAAATAAGCAGTGGTGCAAATTTCCCTCCAATTGTGGCCTGAAATATTTTTGCCACCTCCGGGTCTTGCAGTTTGTCCAGGTCGAACTTCAGCCTAGTGCACTTTGCTGTATTTACTCTCTTCAAATGGAGCCGGAAAGACATCATCACGAGATCGTGGTCACTGCCCGATACTTTCAAGGAATTCGTCTTAAGAACAGACGCAGCGGACGAAGGCCTCGGCGCCATACTGATGCAAGAACACGAAGGGAAACTATTTCCGGTCAGTTACGCCAGCAAACAACTGTCGAGGGCCGAGAAGAATTATTCGACCATGGAGAAAGAGTGCCTCGCCATCATATGGGGAATCCGTAAGTTCGAACTGTACCTTCAAGGAGTGAAGTTCGTGCTACAGACTGATCACAAGCCGCTAACCTACTTGAACTGCACCAAGTTTGTGAACAGTCGCATCATGAGATGGGCTATGTACTTGCAGAACTTTAACATGCGAGTAAAATCTATTAAAGGATCAGACAATGTTGGTGCGGACTTTCTCAGCAGAGTGTGTGAGTAAAGAACATTGACTATGTGGATGAGCTGAGAACATTGGCAATATCCAGACAGACCTGAAGATGAAAACCATTGACTCTGTGTAGAAAACTGAGCACATTGACAGTATTTAGACAGACTGAAATAAGTTTTAATTCTGGACTTTGTTTGTTCATTACGTTTCAACGTTGTTGAAAGAAATTGGGTACATTTCTTCTTGAGTGGGGGGTTATTGTTACGTTGAAACGCGAGCGAAAGTTTGTCGGAAACGCGCACGATAGATCTAATCGTTTCGTTTTGCAAAGTATTCAATAATGGAGTTTGTTTACCTTTTATTCGAGTTTGCATTGTTGTTAGGAGAGGCTTTGTATAACGTTGATAATTTTTGTTGGTCGTTATTGTTGTTGATAGTAAGTTGGAAGGTAAACTTGAGAGTGGAAAGGCGATTGAGCGATTGTATGCAGTTGTTGATGTATGCTGAATAAAAGTGGAAAACTTCATACGTCGACTTTGTGACTTGTATGCTGCTTGAGCAGGCTGCGTGAATAAACGAATCTGAGTTACACCTTATCAGGAATTCAGCATTGGGGCTGAATCGGATACTGATAAAGAAAAACACCAACATCAAACAGAGTGTAACATTTTGGGGGCCAAGCCGCGATTCACGCCATAGCCAAGGGTTCAACTGCTACAACAAGCGAGTCAACGTTACGAGAGGCAGTCATCGAGGGTAGCCGCTAACGAGTTGCGTCGAGAGGGGCCAACATACTGGGACTACATCCGATAGATTCGGGTTGACTGCAAGGGCGTGTAGTCGCTGAGAGTTGCTTTGTGAGCGAACAACAGATCGGGACTACGTGGCTGCCGCAGGACTACGTCGAGGGACAGTCTCGGAGCTACATCGCCAGTGTTACAGAGAACGGCGAGCGAACGTCGCGTCTACTTCAGCACAGGAGCGTATACATCAACACCAGCGTGGTGCAGCGTCGCATACGACGAGGACAGCGGGGCCTGCGTCAACGAAGGCGACTAGTGACAAGCATCAGCGCTACTGCAGAAAGCGTGCTGTTCTAGAACAGTCTAGAAAGGTACAGCACAGTCAAGAACTTTCCAGAAAAAAAGAACTCTACAGTCAAGAACTTTCTAGAAAAAGAACTTTCCAGAAAAGAACTTTCCAGAAGCATCAAGATGGCTGACTTCTGGCAGAAAGGGATGCAACTAAATCTAAAAGGCAAACAGCTGACGGAGTACGTCAAGTCTCAGGAGAGAATACAAGAAAAAGAAGAACAACGTCAGCGTGAAGAAAGAGAAGATGAGCGACGGCGTGAAGAAAGAGAAATAGAGGAGCAGCGACGTCGTGAAGACAGAGAATCAGAGGAGCAGCGACGCCGTGAAGAAAGAGAGTTCGAGCTGAAGCGTCTTGAAGGCGAGCGTCAATACCAGCTAGAGTTGGTGCGTATCCAGAACAATCAGCATGCGCCACAAGTCACCAACGACCATACGGCTCCAAAATTGCCAGCTTTCGTCGACGGGAAGGACCAGATCGACAGCTATCTGGCGAGATTCGAAAGGTTCGCCGAAAGCTCCAATTGGCAACCTCGAGACTGGGCGATTCGACTAAGTGCACTTCTGACAGGGCAAGCGCTCGAAGTTTACACCAGACTGCCGAACGATGACGCCAAAAACTACGACGTCTTGAAAGAGGCCCTATTACAGTGCTACAACTTTACAGAGAAGGGCTACCGTAAACGCTTCCGTGAATGCCGGCCTAAGTCAGACGAGACGCCAAAGCAGTTTGTGGAGCGCCTGTCGTCATATCTACACAAGTGGGTGGTGTTATCAGGCGAAAGGAAGTCTTACGACAGTCTCCATGACCTGATCGTGAAGGAACAATTTCTCAATGCCTGTCACAAGGACCTAGCGACCCACTTAGAAGAACAAAAGCTGCAGACGCTTAAAGATGTGACTGAGGCTGCTGAAAGATATCTTATCGCTCATGGGAAAACCCTGGGGCCACCCAGCGCGACGAAACATTTTCAGAAGACTTCAAACCATGGGAACCAGATCCAAGGGAGCCAGACGAGCCAGAGACAGACGGACTCCACGCCTTCTCCCAGGGAAGGGCATTCAAGAGGCTGTTTCACCTGCAACGCTACAGACCACAGGGCGGCTAATTGTCCTCAAAACAAAAGTAGCGGACAGCGGAGCAGTACGGACAACGCAGCGGCGGGCAACCGGCAGAGGCGGTTCTCCAATCAACGGCAAACCAGTAGATCTGACCATCAGGTGTGCGGCGGGAGCGTCATTCTTCCGAGTGAGACCGAGCGCACAGCTACCCCTGCGGACGTGCAAGAGTGCATGACCGATGGCCAACTTCTCCTTGCCAACGGAAAATCCATCCCCGTCGTCGCCAGCGCAGCTGTGACCGTCCAGAACATGCCTGTTTCAAAGGGACGCGTCGGAAATCATGAAGTAACTGTCTTAAGAGTCTCTGTCTGTAGTGGGGTCATCGTCAGAGAAGACCTAATCGCTAAAGAACAGTTCACTGGCGATTCAAAATGGACACTTATGGCCGACAGCAAATGTTTTAAAGCGCCAGTTGCGAAGATTCATGTCAACACCCCTTTCTACATAGGCGAAGTCGAAGCGGTTTGCCTGAAGAAGCCGCTGTATGATTTGATGATCGGGAATATCGACGGCGCGAGACGACCCGACGACCCCGATCCAGAGTGGAGTCCTGCCTCAACCCAACGCGTCGAAGTTGTGGAGGAGGATCCATTGCCCTTCCCCGATGGAGACCTTACAGAGCTGCTACGGGACAATGTGGCTACTCCGGCTCAGCCCTGCCGACCAGAGATCGTCGGTGCTGTTACTACCATGGCCCAGGCCAAGAGAGACAAGACGTCTACGCCACTGAAGGTCGCCGACAACTCTAAAGCTGCCATCGTGGACAGAGATAAACTGATCCAGCTCCAGGAAGCTGATAGCACTTTAAACAAGTACAGGAACCGCCAAGACCACGTGACCAAAGGCAGTGGTACGGTCTATTTTGAAGTGAAGGCCAAGATCCTGTATCGAATCTTCCAGCACCCGAGGGTCAACGGAGGGAAACCACTACGTCAAGTATTGGTACCGTTACCCCTAAGGCGCCAGGTGATGGAAGTAGCGCATGACTCAATTATGGGAGGTCACCTGGGTATCAAGAAGACGTCGGATAGAATCCAGGCGGTGTTCTACTGGCCAGGACTTCATGCGGACGTCAGCCGTTTCTGCCGATCGTGTGACATTTGCCAGAAGACCATACCTCGAGGAAGGGTCCCGAAAGTGCCTATGCAGAGGATGCCTCTGATCGACCGACCTTTCAAGAGGGTGGCGTTAGACTTAATCGGCGAAATAAGACCTCCGAGTGAAGAAGGTCATCGGTGGGTACTGACTTTAGTGGACTATGCGACTCGGTACCCAGAAGCAGTGCCTCTGAAGAAGATTGACACTGAAACTGTTGCAGAGGCGCTAGTGGACATGTTCAGTAGACTTGGAGTGCCTGAAGAGATCCTGACAGACCTCGGGACGCAGTTCGTCTCTGACTGCATGAAGGAGGTCAACAGACTGCTGAGCATCCGGCATTTGACTACGACACCCTACCATCCGATGTGCAACGGGCTTGTCGAGAAGTTCAATGCTACGCTGAAGTCCACCCTGAAGAAACTGTGCAGCGAGCAGCCCAGACAATGGCATCGCTATATCAACGCCTTACTTTTCGCCTACAGAGAAGTACCGCAGGAGTCCACCGGCTTTTCTCCGTTCGAGCTGATGTACGGAAGAACCATCCGAGGGCCGATGCACATCCTAAAAGAACTGTGGACGAAAAAAGTAGACACCCCAGAGGTGAAGAACAGCTACCAGTACGTGTTTGAGCTACGGGAGAAGCTGGAGCAGACTCTCGAGATAGCCAGAGAAAACCTGAAGAAGTCCCAAGACTGTGGAAAGCACTACTACGATCGTAGGGCTGTGAACAGGAAGTTCAAACCTGGCAACAAAGTGCTGGTGCTGCTACCTACCGATCATAATAAGTTGGCGATGCAGTGGAAAGGCCCGTACGAAGTGGAGACGGTGGTGGGGATCAACGACTACAAGGTGAAGGTCGGTCAGCATTCCAAGATATACCACGCCAACCTCCTTAAGCTGTACGTGGAAAGGCCATTGGAGACTGTACAGGCAGCGACAGCGGCTGAGATCGACAACAGCTTTGACAGCGAGGAACTGTTGGAACTGGGAGACTTCCACAGCAAAGAAGGCATCGATGATGTTAAGCTAGGACCAAGCTTGACGGAAGGTCAAAAGATGGAGCTCAAGGACCTTATGGGCGAATTTCCCCATAGCTTCAGCGATGTCCCAGGCTACGACTTTGATCGAACATGAAGTCCACACCCAGACCTGGAAGGAGCATCTGCAGACCTTGAGGGAGCTGTTCCACCGTCTCGCAGAAGCCAACCTGACCGTGAGACCCAGCGAACGCATTCTGGGAGCTGACAACGTCGACTGCGTCGGACATCCGACGGAAGAAGAAGACAACGGAGGATGCACTGACTCCAGGAAAGCCCACGTGATCGTCGTCTTTGACCCTGGGCCGATGACAACCGTGACGGACGAGGGCGTCGTTTCCTGGCGGATGAAAGAACATTGACTGTGTGGAGAATATTGGCAATATCTAAACAGACTTGCAGATGAGAAACATTGACCTTGTGTGAATGAACTGTGAACATTGACAGTATCCAGAAAGATTTGCAGATGAGAAACTTTGACTCTGTGTGAATGAACTGTGAATACTGACAGTATTCAGAAAGTCTGAAATAAGTTTTAATTCCGTACTTTATTTGTGCATTACGTTTCAACGTTGTTGAAAGAAATTAGGTAAATTTCTTCTTGAGTGGGGGGTTATGTTACGTTGAAACGCGAGCGAAAGTATGTCGGAAACGCGCACGATAGATCTAATCGTTTCGTTTTGCAAAGTATTCAATAATGGAGTTTGTTTACCTTTTATTCGAGTTTGCATTGTTGTTAGGAGAGGCTTTGTATAACGTAGATAATTTTTGTTGGTCGTTATTGTTGTTGATAGTAAGTTGGAAGGTAAACTTGAGAGTGGAAAGGCGATTGAGCGATTGTATGCAGTTGTTGATGTATGCTGAATAAAAGTGGAAAACTTCATACGTCGACTTTGTGACTTGTATGCTGCTTGAGCAGGCTGCGTGAATAAACGAATCTGAGTTACACCTTATCAGGAATTCAGCATTGGGGCTGAATCGGATACTGATAAAGAAAAACACCAACATCAAACAGAGTGTAACAGTTATGTTACGTTGAAACTCGAAGGATAGTATGTCTGAAACGCGCACGATAGATCTAATCGTTTCGCTTTGCAAAGTATTCAATAATAGAGTGTTTTTACCTTTGATTTGAATTTGCATTGTTGTTAGAAGAAGCTTTGTATAACGTTGATAATTTTCGGTAGTCGATATTATTGGAGAATTCTCTAGATTTGTTTGTTTACTGTTGATCGAAGCTTCGTGATATTTGAGAACATTCTTGGACAGAAAGGAAAGTGGTATGACGTAAAACAGTAATGACAAAGTTAATTTTGATTGGTTGTGGTGCGTTACGCTGGAGTGTCCTAAATTGTTCTGGAGTATAGAGAGACTATATAATTATGTGCCCCACTGCTTCAAAAAAGGAGTAGTGTTGTTGTAAAAGTTTAAGAAGGGAGAGTGAAACGGCGATTGTATGCAGTTGTTGATGAACGCTGAATAAAGTTTGAAAACTTCATATTCGACTCTGTGCTTTGTGGCTGATTGAACGGGTTGCGTTGATAAACGAATCTGAGTTTCACTTTATCAGGACTTCAGCATTGGGGCTGAATGAACTGATAAAAAACAACATAGAGTGTAACATTTTGGGAGCCAAGCCGGGATTCACGCCATAGCCAAGGGTTCAACTGCTACAACAAGCGAGTCAACGTTACGAGAGGCAGTCATCGAGGATAGCCGCCAAGGAGTTGCGTCGGGAGGGGCCAACATACTGTTATTTACCGACCTTCCTCTAATTATATATTTAGTATACGACAATTTTCTCCATTCATTTAAGGGGACAATTCCTGCAATTTTATATGCAGCTGTCGTTTTTGTGTGAATGGGGACACCAAGTGCTAATTTTACAGCTTTCCTATCCAGACTTTGTAACTTATTAAGATAGGTTTTTGAAGCAGAAAAATAAGCCTCCTGTCCATATGCTAATTTGGACCGTATGAGAGCACCAGCTAAATGAACTAATGTCTTTGTATCTTGTCCCCAGGATTGCATACTAATTGTCTTCATAAAGTTATAACTTGTTACTGCTTTTTGTATGACATATTGAATATGTCTTTTCCAATGTAATTTAGATGTTAAATATACTCCTAAAACTTTTTTTTCTGTGCAGTACTTTAGTTCTTCCTTATTCATAAAAGTTTTAGGCAGTTGTCTAGATTCTGGACCATTATTAAATAAAATCATATGTGTCTTTTCTTGTGATAATTCAAGTCCATTTTGAACCATATACAACATACATCTTTTAAAAACTTGATGTTCCATGAATTTACTCTTAGATTATTAATGTCTTGGACAAGAAACCTTTTCATTCTTTCCATTGCTAGTTAAATTAGAATATATATTCTTTTCTAATAAAGATGTTAATTCAAATACTGAAGGCTTTATATTATTATATGTAATAGTATCAACTAATTTTATTGCCCCTCATTTAGCCAATTTATCAACTATATTATTCCAATAAATGCTGATCTAAATATCAACAAAAGGAGACTCCAATACCTTTAGATATAATATAATGTATTAAAGACTTAATTTCAAATAAAATATCTGTCCTAGTTTTACATGCCCAATATTTCAAAGAATATAAATCTGATTTTGAATCTATACATTAAAGAATAATAAATAAAGCCAATGAATAATTACAAATAATATTTAAAACCATAAGGTTTGCATACAATTCTGTTGTAAATATTGACACATTCTTACCAATATAATATGAATTTTGAAATTTTAAGTCAGGAATTGCAATTCCAGCGCCAGCATGTGATGTTTCTAGAACTGAGCCGTTAGTATAAATTTTTAAATGATTAGAATTTTGTTTCACCATCAGCTCTCTCGCCTCAGTAACAATTAACTGTACATTTTCACTTTTTTCGTTGTATTTGAGTACTCGATATGGAGCGTCACGTTTCTATGTTCCCACTCCAGAATCCGAGGTTTAATTGGTAATATAGGAATAGAAGAAATGTCAATATTACAATTTGTTAAAGTATCGTATGTATAATTTCGTATTTGTTGGAGATATGATAAATATCTAGCTCGTTTGGGAAAATCTACATTAGCATCAATAAATATTTCCTCTAAAACAGAATTTTAAACTGATAAACTTCTAACAACATATTTTGCTATCGATAATTTTTGTTGTTCAAGAAAAGATAAAAGGCCAGCTTCTTTTTATAATTTTATTGTACTTGAATGCATTGGAACACTTAATGCTATTTTCACTGCTTTACTATCAATGCTTTGCAACTTATTCCACAATGAATTTGATGCTGAGAAATATACTTCTTGTCCATAACTAAGTACAGATCTCACTAACGATATTGCCAAATGGAGTAATGTATTTGTGTCTTGACTCCATGGCTGTACACAAAGTAGTTAAAAAAATAATCTTTTGCTAGCTTTTGGATATTAAGTATTGAATATGATAGTTCTAGTTTAGTTTTGGAGTAAGATGTACACCCAAAAAACTTTACATTTTGCTTATAATTTAAAACTTTTCCATTTAGTGCTAACTTGGGTAAATAATGTGAATTTGCACCATTATTAAACAATATTAGACAAGTTTTTTTCGCAGATAACTGGAGACCATTTTTTCCCATAAATACATTTAATTTATTGAGTTCGTTCTGATATATCTTCTATACATAGTTTACAACTCTTTGGCATGTATTCGTCATTAAAGTACATGTAGTATTAA
This sequence comes from Oncomelania hupensis, assembly GCA_036898135.1. Taxonomy (NCBI): domain Eukaryota; kingdom Metazoa; phylum Mollusca; class Gastropoda; order Littorinimorpha; family Pomatiopsidae; genus Oncomelania; species Oncomelania hupensis. The sequence goes on from CM072521.1 coordinate 54,907,765, forward strand.
CCCAAATAGCTACATCATTTGCATATTGCACAATATTAGTGTGTTTGGACACAGTTTTTGGGAGATCATATATAAGAATAGAAAATAAAATTGGAGCAACAATAGGTCCTTGAGAAATACCCATGTCAATTTGCTTAAAAGAGGAATAGATCTTGCCAATACGAATACATATATATCTGTGAGATAAAAAGTACTTGAAGTATTGATACATAATTCCAGATATTCCTATATTCTTCCATTTATACAGTAAACGTGCGTGCCATACACTATCGTACGCTTTACGTATATAACAGAAATGTTGCTAAGGTAGACTTTCTGCGAGAAAACTGTTTTTTTTAAACATCAGATGTTAACTTAACTAAGTGATCCGCAGTACATCTTCCTTTTCTAAAACCTGCTTGATTTAGTGGAAAAATAGATTTTTTTTTCACAATAGTGATTCACTCTATAAAGAATAATCTTTTCCAGTAATTTGCCGGCTTGTGAAGTTAATGCTATAGGTCTATAACTATCCACTGAAGATCTTGTCATACCTTGTTTTAGAACTGGAATTATAACTGACTTCTTCTAGATATCAGGAAGAGCTCCATTGAACCAACATTTTTGGTAAAATGAATGAAGTAACTGTTTCCAAATACCAGGCAAATGGATCTACATTTGATTTTAAAAAAAATGCCATAAGAAATACTCGATAAAAATCAGCAAAATTTTAGATTAAAAAAAGAATAAAGAGGATTATGAAGATCCACTCCCGAACGAAAATCATTATATGAATAGGCATAATTTTTTAGAAGCCCTAAATACATTTAAATCTAATAAATCTGCTGTTGCTATTGATGGTATTACAGCGTGTGATCGGGTAAATCTTATGAGAATTGGTAGGTCTGACTCGGGATTTACGCCATTGCATTTGACGTGCTTACGTCCTGTGTCCGCCTGCACGCTTTCCAAATCACCCTCAAGTTGACTGAAGCGTTGTTCTGTGCTGGCCATTTGTCTGGTCAAATGGGATATGTTTTCCACCCTCCGTTTGAGGTCACCGATGGACTTCTTGATGACTGCCAAGTCCTGTGCCATTCAGTACTGCCCTCTGGCTACTTGCTTGGACAGAATCTGGTTCTGTTGCCCAATCTCCCTCACAACAGCGAGAATATTTTGAATTGTATCTTGATACATGTAGGTCTTCATGTTGAAACACTGGCCCTGGATTCATTTTCACATCCCCCGCCCGAAGTATAACAATGCGAGCGAAAGCAACAATACCTCTGATGACCTGGCCGACACATGTATTTTCAGTGTCTTCAATTGATTCGCCACTGTTCGTCTCCCTCTCTCCCCCATGAATGAGAGAAAGGTGGTCAGGTTCAGGCCCTATCTGGTTCTGTATTGTTCTGCGCTACACGGAATATATGTTGCATTAAGAGAGTGCGAGAGAGAGAGTGAGTGAGTGATCACATACATTTACCTTGTCGTTTTAAAATAACTGTAACATTTCTAATGTCATAAACACTCAGGCAACTAAGCTACATGGGCATGTATTCTTGTGTTTTTTTTCGTTTTGTTGATTTTTTTTAAAATCGTCGTTTTAATCATCATCATCATTATTATTATTATTATCATCATCATCATCATCATCATCATCATCATCATCATCATCATCATCATCATCATCATCATCATCATCATCATCATCGTCGTCGTCGTCTTCGTCGTAGACGTCGTTGGCAACAGCAGAAGAGGCAGTAGCAGCAACGACAGAGGCACTAGAGGTCCGTCGGGAGTTGTTGAGGATTCTGCTCACTGCTCTTCGCTGTACTGCCTTAATGGTGTTCTTCAGATGTTGGCGAGGGTCCCAGACCACACAGTGGTGTGTAGGTGATCCTGAATCGGCTCCTTGCAGTCCGCTGAACCCTAAAAACAATGACTGACTAACTGATGCGTAGTCCAAAATTGGTCTGACGAGGCATTTGTTGTGCATCTTTTGAGATTCTGCAGGAAAACGCGCACGATCGCTTTTGATTTGGCTGCTGTTGTCTCAACATGCTTGCCCCAGTGGAATCCTCTCTACTCCAAGGTATACTACTTGGCGCTAGGCACGATGATGAGTTTCTGACCAAAGAGTAAGTAAGATGAGGAGACACGTTGGCGCTTCCTCATGACGTGCAAGATGTGAAGTTTGTCCACATTGAATGCCATTGGCCCCTTCTGCCCTCACTTTCAAGCTTGTTGAGATCTTTTTGCAGACTCTTGGCGTTAGCCTGGTTTCGAATGCGGGAGTACATAAGAGTGTCATCGGCGAAGAGCTTGACCTTGATGTTGATCCCCTCGGTGACATCGTTGATGTATATGAGGAAGGCAGTAGGTCCAAGTACCGAGGCCTGTGAGACGCCGGAGAAAATTGGTCCTGTAGCCGACCTTTCGCACTCCACCAAGGAGACAGACAGAGACAGAGAAGGGGGAAGAGAGCTCTGTCATTCAATCAATTAATCACAATAAAGCACAATAACAACATGTTTCACTAATAGTTTGAATTTAATTTATATCAGGTGCCCCTTCCCACCCAACCCTTTCACCTCACACGTCACTGGCTTGATAACATCAGTCACTTCATGATCAACTCTCACCTCCCACATCACTGGCTTGATAACATCAGTCACTTCATGATCAACTCTCACCTCCCACATCACTGGCTTGATAACATCAGTCACTTCATGATCAACTCTCACCTCCCACATCACTGGCTTGATAACATCAGTCACTTCATGATCAGCTCTCACCTCCCACATCACTGGCTTGATAACATCAGTCACTTCATGATCAACGTTTTTTTTTTCTCTCACGTCTCAGTTACAGATTCTCCAGAAGAAGCGAAATCTTTCTGACGAAGTGGCGTATATCTGTCATAATACTGCATTCATGCTGTTACGCTTGGCATGTATTATTATTATTATTATTATTATTATTATTATTATTATTATTATTATTATTATTATTATTATTATTATTATTATTATTTTGACTATTATTATTATTATTATTATTATTATTATTATTATTATTATTTTGACTATAGAACACAAAATAAGACAAAGACAAACATTTTTTTCAGCTGTCAAACAAAACAACTTAACTGGACAGTCAAAGCATTTAGGGTAGCATGAACATCTTGATTTTTGATGTCTAGATCACTGGCTTACATACCAGTGTTGGAGGATTGGGGATTTGAAATACAGCATTCCACACCAACCTCTTCCTTTCTTGGGGGGCAATTGAACTGACAAGTCTCGAAATGATCACTACAGAACTTGCAGCCTTTTTTGTTGAAATCCTCAAGTTCAAGGCCTTTCCTGAATTTTTGTCTGCAAAGCTGGATCCACTTTTTGCATCTGTTGATGGATAATAATTAATTAATCAAAATAAGATAAGATAAGATAAGAATATTTATTTACCAAGTAAAAACGTTACAAGGATTTTGGTGTGGCATGGCGACAGTGAAATACATCCTTTCTTGCACAGTCATTCATCGTGTCATACACTTCATTGGCCTATAACATGTATACAGCACTAAAGGATAGGTAAACATAGTAACATACATCACTCATCAGTCATATAAGGTTATGGAGTCAAACACACCCTGCAGGTAAAACAAAATACAGCATTAAAACAATTTAACAGCATTAAATAAAATGAGAATTATTAAGAATGTTAGGCTTCACATCCAAATCTACACACACAACACACCACACACACACGCACACCCACCCACCCACACACACACACACACACACACACACAGCATAGCATACTCGTATTCCTATTCCACAAAGGTACAAATCAAGCAATGGTTGTGAGTTTTCAGTTTATACAGATCATTCCATGTTTGGTGATGTGCTGAGGACAGCGTCAGGGAAGAAACTGTTTCTGAATCGAGAAGTTCTGGCTCTTAAAGCGCGGAACCGACGGCCAGAGGGCAGAAGCTCGAAGAGACTATTGGCTGGGTGTGATGGATCGCAGACTGTCTTTTCCGTTTTCAGTTTCATTCGCGTTGTGAAAATGGTGGCGACAGATGGAAAGTCGCAACCAGCTATTTTGCATGCAGTCTTAACAATGTGCTCGAGCTGTTTCTTTTCTATCGCGGTTGTGCTGCCGTACCAGACAGTGATAGAGAAGCACAAAATGCTCTCTATCACCGCGCGATAGAACTGTGCCATAATTTTACTAGACATACCGAACTTTCGCAGCTGTCTCAGAAAGTGGAGACGCTGTTGGCACTTTTTTTTACAATAGACGTGGTGTTATTATTCCAACTCAGGTCGCTCGAGATGACGGAACAGAGAAATTTGAACGAGTCGACCTGCTCAACGGTTTCACCATTGATGACAAGGGGCAATACCGGGACCTTTATTCGACGAAAGTCGATCACGACCTCTTTTGTCTTCGAGACGTTCAGTTCCAGGTCGTTGTCCGAGCACCAGCCAACCATTCTTCGAACCTCTTCCCGATACGTAGTCTCGTCCGTATCAGAGATCAGACCTTCGAGGGTAGTGTCATCGGAAAATTTTAACATTTTCACAAACGGGGTTGCAGATACACAGTCATTTGTGAACAGAATCAAACAGAACAATAAGAACCTAGACTACAACATTCCGCGCAATATAGATCTACAGATATACAGAGATCAGAATAAGGACTGAGTTTCTACATTACATTTTTTTCCGTTTACACTCAAACAAAAAGGGATTACACCAGATCAAGGATCATTTTTGTGTGTAGTATTTGATTACGAGGAGAAAACATACATAATGTAATTTAACTTGACGAAGCCAAACTGCCAATCTGACAACATTGAAATGTAAGCACAAATATAATAGTCAAACAACCTAGAAACAACGTAAACAGTGAGCGACCTGTTGAACGTAAACTGTCAGCAAGCAAACAGTTTTGGTAGTAGCATAGAATAGATATAACATGAATCACTGAAGCCTCTCCCCTATTGTTTTAACAACACTGCAGCAGTCTTGGTTTAGGCCTATATAAACACACACAAAAAAGAAGTTTTTCAATTGCAATTTACCTTTCTTTGTCTCTTGGAAACTTGAAAAAGAACTTGCCATCACAACTTTTTTTGTATCTGGCATTACGGCAATTGATAGCTGTGCAAAAGTCACCGCCCTGTTTCACTTGGTCGCCTTGTTTTCTTTCTGCCACGAGCCATTGTCAGCATGTCGACAAGGGCGCGTAACTCGTATCTTCAGTCTCGCAGTTCTGTACCAAGTTCTCCCTCTTTCTATAATTAAGCTCTTTGATTACACCTTGGTTTTGCTGGTGTTTTTTTTTTTGGGTCAATGAAGCTTGGATTTCATTAGAGTGACAATGAGCGATGATAATATGTCTGTCATAATTCCTTAATGGGTAAAAAAAAAAAGTTTTAAAATGTTGATTTGTTGTTGTTGTATCAAATTTTATTCATCAGATTAACATAAGTTGTACCAATGTTAATGTAAAATGTTGAAGCTTGACATTTGAAACAACAGATACAACAAGCAACAATACAACTGTTGTCATGAATAATAAATTGTCTTTGTATTTCCAGCCCCGTGTGGAATGAACCCAGACTGCGAGGATTGCTGTTTTAAAACCGCAGAAACAAATTTTCTACAACGTTTCGCGTGCTTATCAAATGAATGCAATATTTTACCAGTTCTTATCCCCTTGAAATAAAGTTTGCGGATGACAGAAATAAATGAAAGTGTTGATGTCTGTAATGTAACGTGCCAATAGTCTTGATGTAATGTAACGTGCGAATAGTCTTGGAAGACTTGTAACTAAAGGGAGGTTACTCAGTTGAATGGACGGGGATTTTAGGCGGTTAAACGAAGACCTAGATCCAAATGGCTGTTACAACTTACTAGCTCTAATAAAGTAGTATTTGTGAAAATCATCAACGTCTCTTTGAGTTTTATTACAATGTCCACATTTTGAACACCACAACTGTACTCTCTCTCTCTTTCTCTCTCTCTCTCACCGCCGAAGTTCAGTGGTGGGGTAGAGCGTTTGCCTGGCACACTGATGACCAAGGTTCCAATGATGTGATCGGCAACATACAACATATAACATATAACACACAACATACCAGTGTACATTTCTCACTCTACTCAAATGTTTTGACCTTGAGGTTTTTAAGCGTACATACACTCCCAAAAGCATATATTTGAACACACATCCACAACCACACACATACGCACACACAAACACACCCACACATATAAACACACATATACACACACATGCACACAGATGTACTCTAAAGCGTATAGGATAACATTTAATACACAAGCAGGTACTCTAATAAGTTTATAAATGCACAAAAAACAGGCATTCCATAGCAAGTTCAAAAATACACAAAAAACACACGCACTTAACAATGAAACTATATACTAAAACATGCATGCACTAACAACCATCGCATAATTACATAAAAACAGAGACACCCAAAAGTGCAAAAACACATAAACACACATGCATTCACAAGTACATAAATAAACTATTATTATTATTAATATTATTATTTATTTATTTATTTATTTCATTAAATAAAAACAACAACAACAGATCAAAGGCCCTCACGGAGAAGCTCAAAGCGCAGTTACAAAGCATACTCTTAGAACAACATGTATAAAACAAACATACACCACAGTATGAAAACCCAGGCATACTCTCTCTCTCACCCCACTTCCCCCTTTTTTTTTCTCTCTCACCTCTCTCTCTCCTTCATACATAGACGCGAGCGCACACACACACATAATGTAGGCTAACAAGAGCCCCAGTTTTACTGAGCACATGTTAAGATTTTGCTTGTTTAGTCATTTAGACTTAGAAGGTTACAGTTAGTCTCTAGCAGACGACAGAAGTGATCATGCGTAACAGTTGTAGCCTGACGCCCGCATAGTTAGTGACATCATCGCAGCTGAAGGTAGAGGGCTTCGAATTTTACAGCCTCTCAGATTTCTTCAGCCAATCAGATCACAGCACCGTTAGGTAGAACCAGTTCTGACTGGGTAGGCCAAGGAGATAGAGAGTCAGTCTTCGTTGAAACACTGAGCAGTACACAGTACACTCAAGCAGAAATCTCTCTCCTGAGAAGATTAGACAGCAGTACTTGTTGAATATTCGAATTCAATCAAATAGCCACGGCCTGACATTGTCAAACAGGTAAATGAACATACTTCTGTTTCATCGTGATGTATTTATATTATTGTTGAAATTATGTTTGTGAAATTTGCTATGCTTAAGAATTGTTAGTCCCACGTTGCGTGTCCACGAGGCAAGCACGACCGGCCGACGCCATGTTGTATTATGTACAGATCCACTGTTGTTTAACCTATATGTATGCCTGCAGACCAGTGGCTGTACCAGAGAATGTTTATAATATTAATTATTTTTCTATGTGTATAGTTAGCCATGTTTTATATTTATATATGTATAGGAAATTATAGTGGAGATTCCAGTGGACCACGGACTTAGCAGAATGTTTGTCGCTTATGTATAGAGATGTGGAGCTAATCACTGAGGGCTACTTTGGCCTTCAGTGAGACGCTCTGCACATACCTATTATACAAGGTTGTGCAGAATTTCGTCTCATATGTTACAGACGAGCAGACGTTATATCGTGAGCCCAACTTGGCGAACAACAAAACCAAGTCGTCGCTGAATGTTGGCTGCCGAGGCATCTCCAGCATTGCGCGAAGATAGCCCACCAGTTTAACCACAGGGAGAAAACTCCAAGACAACACAGCGTGTCAAGGAATCAACAGCAACACAGCTCTTCGGACACTGAGCTGAGTACACAGTCTTCAGTGCACCAAAACCTCTGTATAAACAGGACCACAGTAGTCCACTCTTCAAGATCTGACCATTAGGGCAGAAAGTATCCAGTGCCCTATGATGAGAAAGTAGCTGCCTAGACCTATCAGCGAGCGAACCATTCGCATTGACATTTGAACTTTTAAGTTAGTTTGATACTTCGAAGATCATGTATAGAGTAGAGGAAATAAATGTGTGATTTTTACTGTTATCAAGTGGCTGGACAACATATGTTTCATAGCCGTGTGAAAGCTAGTGTGACAGTGATCTTTTACCATTTTTCTATCTATCTCTGTACCCCAGCCTTAACACAGACCGAGCTAAACAAATAAATGTATTAAGGTAATTCACAGGGTGATTCACTAGCGGTCCCCATAGAATAAGACGAGAGGGTTATAGCAGTCCATTGTGCAGAGCCCAGCAACAATTAAAAAAAACCGTCACACATAACACACACATAACACAAACACATAACATATACACATAATACATACACTCATAACACATACACACATACAAACACACACGCACACACACACCCGTGTAGGAACGCCGTTGTGATGACTTTTATGAAACTCTACATACGTTACTTTGACATTTTTACGAATTTGTCCATTTCTTGAAGCTAACTCTAACCCTAAACCTAACCCAAACCCTAACCCTTAACCTAACCCGACGCCTAACATAGCCCTAACCCTAACCGAACACTGCTTTGACGTCAAAATAACGGGGTCCGTCAACAGAAAGTACGTAGAGTTTCAAGTTTATCTGTATGTCAGAGTAACGTCGTTTCTACCTAGCCAAACACACACACACACAAACACACACGCACATACACGCACACACACACTGCATACACACATAACGCATACTTACATAACACATATAACACATACACACGTATAACACAAACACACATATAACACATACACCCATAAGGCATACACACATAACACAAACACACATAACGCATACATACATAACACAATCATATAACACATACACACTGTAATATTTGTGAGTTACCTTCTGTAACACACACAGACGCACACACACACACATGAACTAAGTATTGGATAAACATGATTACATACTCACCCAGCTAATTAATACATTTGCTTTCTTGAATTTTATTATTCATTCTGATGCGAGATTTGAAGCAGAGAGCATGGAATAAAGATTGAGAGACTACACCCATTGTCGTCGTGTCTTCTTTGTGCCTGTTCTGCCTGACTCTTTTACATGGTGTCAGAGAGAGGAAACGACTTACAACCAGGAAGAATGGCTTCGAATATGCAGAACCCATGCATCCAATGGGACTCCAGAAATCTACAAGAAGAATGGAGAAAATTCAGACAACACGCAGATTTGATGTTTGTAGGACCCCTGCACAAAGCAACAGAAGCGGAGCGATGTGCCTATCTCCTGATCTGGGCAGGTGAGAAAGGTAGAGAAGTGTTCAACACATGGAACCTGTCAACAGAAGATGGACGGAAGCTACAAACACTGTACGACAAATTTGAAAAACACACAACACCGAAGAAAAACACCTTGTTCGCCAGGTACATCTTTCTGAACAGAAAACAGCAAGTCGAAGAGACTTTTGAGAAATACATCACAGACATCCGAACTTTGGTCAAAGACTGCGCATATCGTGAAGCTGACGAAATGGTACGAGATATGATCGTGTGCGGGATCACTTCACAAGACGCCAGAAACTGCTGCAGGTGGGTGACCAAATGACCATGGATAAGGCAATAGATATCGTGAACACACACGAAGCGACTAAGCAACAACTTGCGGTGATGCAGAAAGAAGAGACCGTAGAAATTGTTAAAATGCGACGACCAGAGAATACTTATACTTCTAGAGACCGTCGACAGTATACCAGCAGAGACAGCAGTTACGAGAACAGACAAACTCGTACATACGACTGCAGAAATTGCGGTCAACATCACGGAAAAAAGGCATGCCCAGCGTTTGGTAAACAGTGCAGCAACTGCAAGAAAATGAACCACTTCTCAAAGGTATGCAGATCGAGAAGTGCAACAAGGACTGTGCACCACGTAGAAAAAGAAGAGAACGAAGACGAAAACGCATCCTTCACTATCGACGTCATTGCAGACGGAAGAGACCACCCCAACACGGCCTACGCCAACATCGCCATGGAAACGGGCGACGTTCTACGCTTCAAGGTCGACACCGGAGCCCAAACCAACGTAATTCCATACAAAACGTACAGAAAGATGTCAACACAACCACCACTCAAGCCAGGCAACGCTAATTTGTTTGGATATGCAGGTCAGAAAATTGACGTCAGAGGAGTTATGGATCTCCGCTGTTCCTACAAAAACAAAGAGTACTACGGCACATTCTACGTCGCTGAAACCTCAGGTCACTCACAGCCTGTCCTGGGTCTTCAGGCGTTACTCCAACTACAAATCATCAAAATGGTGCTGGCTGTCACTCACACCGATCTTACCAAAGAAACGGTACTCACCGAGTACGACCATCTTTTTGACAACGGCCTCGGAAACCTTGAGGGAGAAGTGAATATCCATTTGAAAGAAGGCGCAGTTCCGGTTATCCACCCTCCAAGACGCGTACCTCACGCATTGAGAGATCGCCTAAAGCACGAGCTAAACGCCATGGAAAAGGCAGGAGTCATCGCCAAGGTCACACAGCCCACAGACTGGGTCAACTCATTAGTTGTAGTAGAGAAACCTAACGGAAAATTGCGTATCTGTCTCGACCCCAAAGACTTGAACCTTGCGATTAGACGACCACACTACAGCATGCCAACATTAGAGGACGCGTTGGCGAAGATACCAGGCGCCAAGTACTTCAGCAAACTCGACGCGAAATCGGGTTACTGGCAAATGACGCTAACTAACAAAGCATCATATCTAACTACTTTCAATTCGCCATTCGGACGATACCGCTTCATTCTAATGCCTTTTGGCCTGATCAATTCACAAGACGAGTTTCAAAGAAAAATGGACGAGACGTTTGAAGGCATCCCCGGAGTGGTGGCGCTGATTGACGACATACTAGTGTCTGGGCGTACCAAGAAAGAGCACGACAAAAACCTGAGGGCAGTTCTGTACAGGGCTTCTGAAAAACACGTCAAGCTGAATCCTGACAAGCTCGTCATCGGTGTACAAGAAGTTGAGTACTTCGGTCATGTGATTACGGATGACGGCGTGAAGCCCGACCCTGCCAAAGTAAAAGCCATACAAAATATGTCACCGCCAGCTGACAAGAAAGAACTGGAGACCATGCTTGGCATGGTAACCTACCTCTCCAAATTTGCCCCGAATCTTGCCGACATGACAAAACCGCTCAGAGACCTCCTTAAAGAGGAGAACGAATTCATCTGGGATTCACAACAACAGTTAGCCTGGGACAACATCAAAACAACACTTGGTAGCCAACCTGTTCTTGCGCTCTATGACACGTCCAAGAAAATCACATTGCAGGTTGACGCCAGCAAGTATGGCCTGGGAGCAGCGCTCTTCCAAGACGGCAGACCTGTAGCATACGCGTCAAAATCGCTCAACAAAACAGAACAAAACTACGCCCAAATCGAGAAAGAACTATACGCAATCGTGTTCGGGTGCGAGAGATTCCATCAGTACATCTACGGCCAGGACCAAGTCCTAGTACAATCAGACCACAAACCTCTTGAAACAATCATGAAAAAGCCACTGGCATCTGCGCCACCGCGCCTTCAGAGAATGCTGCTGAAACTGCAGAAATACAGCATCAAAGTCGTGCATGTTTCGGGCAAGAAGATCCCTGTTGCGGACACGCTGTCAAGAAAATCACTGCCAGCTGAACCAAGTGACGTCACAGAAGACCTAGACACACAGATCCACTGTATCGTGAAGAACCTGCCAGTTAGCGATGAAAGGATGAACCTATTAAGGCAGGCCACCGCTGAAGATCGCAACCTTGATACCCTTAGATCCTATATTCATCAAGGCTGGCCAGAATCGAGACAGCAATGCCACAAGCAGGCCGAAGACTTCTGGAATTTCAGAGATTAGCTCTCTGTCATCGACGGCGTCATCTTTAAAGGATAAAGAATTTTTGTTCCCAAAGCCTTGCGACCCGACATGCTGAGCAAGATCCACGCAAGCCACCTGGGCGTAGAGAAATGCCTACAGCGAGCGCGAAAACTGCTGTTCTGGCCAAGAATGGCTAACGACATACAGGAAACAATCGTCAAATGTGAAATTTGCAACCAGCGACAAAAAGCCAACTGCAAGGAACCCATGATACCACACGATATACCATCACGACCTTGGCAGAAACTGGCCACAGACATCTTCACGTGGAACAATAAAAATTACCTCGTGACGGTGGACTTCTACAGCCGCTATTTTGAGCTAGATGAGCTACAGACAACAACGTCAACAGCTGTAATTAGGAAACTGTCTGCTCATTTTGCTCGCCATGGTATTCCGGAGACGTTGATAAGCGACAACGGCCCGCAGTTCTCCTCCGACGAGTTTGCCAGTTTTGCGACCTCGTGGGACTTTAAACATATCACCTCAAGCCCACGATACCCACAGTCCAACGGCCTGGCAGAAAAGACTGTGCAGACTGTGAAGAACCTTCTTGACAAAGCAAAGGCAGCTAAAACATCGCCCCTGCTCAGCATCCTGGAATATCGGAACACGCCAGTGGACGACCTGGCCAGTCCAGCACAGCTACTAATGGGTCGTCAACTACGATCTGTCCTCCCCACATCCACAAATGAGCTGGAGCCAAAAGTCATCAACCCACAGAAGGTCATGAACAAACGCAAACAGTGCCAAACAAGACAGAAGAATTACTATGATCGTTCAAGTCGTCCCCTTCCAACTCTGAAAACAGGGGAGGAAGTGTTCGTACAACTCGCTCCTGGCGACCTCTGGAAACCAGCACGTGTGAAGTCAGCCGGCAAAACGCCACGGTCTTACCAGGTGCAGACAGATGACGGAAACACGTATCGTCGTAATCGTCGCTTTATCAGAAAACAACCACGGCAAAGCTTTATGCCAACGTCATATCAGGACACAGAAAATCTTCCCGATACATACGATGTGAAGACACCAGAAGAAACAAATAACGAAAAAACTGCGCAAAATGGAGCAGACCTGGAACCGCGAGCGGACGAATACACAAGCAGATATGGTAGACCTATTAGGCAACCACAAAGACTAAGATACAATCAGAGATTTGACATCGAGAACTGAACCACCAACATTGACTATGATAATCAAAAAATGTTATTGAATGATTTAAATAAATCTTGAATTAGTTCTGATGCTGCGGCAAATACGCGTCTGCTATTAAGGACTGATATTCTTCATTGCGTCATCAATTGTCATTATGGCTTCTTTTTTTTTATTTTTTAATTTAACCTCTAGACATGTATTTATATTCGGATTGAAAATGTTACAATTATGAAATTTGCATGTGGGATTCGTGTGTAAGAATATAGAGGAATGAATGTTGGAATATTTCCACAGACCTATTATTATATTTCCAATTGTAAATCCTTCATTTATTTGTTTCGTGCTAATTTTCATTTTGTAAGAAGGGAGATGTAATATTTGTGAGTTACCTTCTGTAACACACACAGACGCACACACACACACACACACATGAACTAAGAATTGTATAAACATGATTACATACTCACCCAGCTAATTAATACATTTGCTTTCTTGAATTTTATTATTCATTCTGATGCGAGATTTGAAGCAGAGAGCATGGAATAAAGATTGAGAGACTACACCCATTGTCGTCGTGTCTTCTTTGTGCCTGTTCTGCCTGACTCTTTTACACACACGTATAACACACACACACATATAACACATACGCACATATAACACATACACAAAGGGTATCACAACAATAACTAAAACGACACTACTTACATACATTTTAATAAAATACCATACCAAAAAAAAAATAATAACAACAACAACGATGCTACTGCTGCTGCTGCTGCTGCTGCTGCTACTGCTGCTGCTGCTGCTGCTGCTGCTGCTGCTGCTGCTGCTACTGCTACTGCGACTGCGACTGCGACTGCGACTGCGACTGCGACTGCGACTGCGACTGCGACTGCGACTGCGACTGCGACTGCGACTGCGACTGCGACTGCGACTGCGACTGCGACTGCGACTGCGACTACTACTACTACTACTACTACTACTACTACTACTACTACTACTACTACTACTACTACTACTACTACTACTACTACTACTACTACTACTACTACTACTACTACTACTACTACTACTACTACTACTACTACTACTACTACTACTACTACTACTACTACTACTACTACTACTACTACTACTACTACTACTACTACTACTACTACTACTACTACTACTACTACTACTACTACTACTACTACTACTACTACTACTACTACTACTACTACTACTACTACTACTACTACTACTACTACTACTACTACTACTACTACTACTACTACTACTACTACTACTACTACTACTACTACTACTACTACTACTACTACTACTACTACTACTACTACTACTACTACTACTACTACTACTACTACTACTACTACTACTACTACTACTACTACTACTACTACTACTACTACTACTACTACTACTACTACTACTACTACTACTACTACTACTACTACTACTACTACTACTACTACTACTACTACTACTACTACTACTACTACTACTACTACTACTACTACTACTACTACTACTACTACTACTACTACTACTACTACTACTACTACTACTACTACTACTACTACTACTACTACTACTACTACTACTACTACTACTACTACTACTACTACTACTACTACTACTACTACTACTACTACTACTACTACTACTACTACTACTACTACTACTACTACTACTACTACTACTACTACTACTACTACTACTACTACTACTACTACTACTACTACTACTACTACTACTACTACTACTACTACTACTACTACTACTACTACTACTACTACTACTACTACTACTACTACTACTACTACTACTACTACTACTACTACTACTACTACTACTACTACTACTACTACTACTACTACTACTACTACTACTACTACTACTACTACTACTACTACTACTACTACTACTACTACTACTACTACTACTACTACTACTACTACTACTACTACTACTACTACTACTACTACTACTACTACTACTACTACTACTACGGAATCTGAATAATAATACGACTAGATCTTTGGAATACACAGTCTTGTTGGACGTCGTTTCGTTCCTTCCTTCGTCATCGCCTTTGGCCTACCTTCTATAGAACCTTCAAAGGTCAAGGTCGTTGTGCTTCACCGTTTTGTAAAGACATTTAGCGCTGTATCTATATATTGTCTGAGCAAAGTTCATACGTTTTTGTTTGCAGATCGTGGCCTGCCATTCCATGTTTCCCTTGTGCTTCGTTAGGATACAGCCCAGTCAACACGCCGCCGAGAGCATTAACGCTTTTGAAAGGGCTTAGTTTTCGGCTAGGTGCGTGATTAAGCTTATCTGGAAATGTATTTGAACGGCTTACCATCTTGTTTCTTTATGATCGCCTCGATATTACGAGTATTATAATGAAACAACTTTGAAAGAATGGTAGTTTCGAGGTTGACATTATAATGTATGCTTCGAAAAATGAAAGGTCACAAACTGCAAGATCCCGACTGGACCATGTTAACAATGTCACTTGTTTGTAATCGGGGTGGCCGTAGTAGGAATCGTAGTCTTAGATTAGATTAGTGTGCCCGGACACCATAGCGTATAGGAGACGTGAAGATGAAGGCACGATGAGTAAAAAAGATGTCGATATAAGTTGGCACAGGTGTGCCAGAAAGGTCGTTCGTTACAGTTGAGGATATCATTCATTGCAGGTAGGATGATCGCTCAAGGCCGGAGCACAAGTTGAAGATGCAGTCGCGCATGGTGTGCCCGTGGAGCCTACACTGAGGGAAGGCAAACGCTGGGTGATGCTGGCCTTGCAGGCAACTGCAGTCCGGAGGACGCCACCCTCCACAGAAGTCTCAGCGTCGCCCAGTAGTAGTGAAAGGAGGACTGCCATGGAAAGGACGGCGGTAGCAGGGCAGTTCAATAATACTTATATGATGCACCTTTTAGTGTCTGCAGCAATGTGTGTGTGTGTGTGTGTGTGTGTGTGTGTGTGTGTGTTGGGGTGCGTGTGTGCGTGGGTTTTGTAGACACGGCACTATTTGTACAAACTAGCGAACATTTGCATATGTTGTTTTGATGGTTTTCATTATTTTGACATGAAAACAATGATCCGATAGAGTTAGCCCTGTGGTAGGGTAAGGGTAAGGTTTAGGGTTAGCGTTGGTATGAAAACATTTTAAAGTACTTAAAAACGAGGATAAAATGTAACAAAATGTCAATATAACGTATGTGGTTTCGGGAAACCATTATAATGGGATTTTCAAATGAATGTGTGTATGTAGTGTGTTTGTGTGTGTGTGCATGTGTTGGTTGTGTTAGTAATGTCTTCTTCATCGAGATGATAAGACGCACACTCACACGCACTCACGGACGTACACGCACCACATTAAATATAAAATTATAAAATAATAATAATAATAATTTTAAAAATATATATATTTAAAAAAACTTTTTATCAAATAAACTGTGCTACTGCAAAATCAATTATAGCTTTTGCTAACCTAACGCACACATCAGAACTTACGTTATCAATAGAATTCATAGTTTGTAAATCAGTTATTTATCATACCAGAGTGTGTGTGTGTGTGTGTATATATAGGTTTGTGTGTGTATTGGTGTGCGGAGGCATAAGCCTTAAAATGGGTGACTAACCTTGCTTTTTATGCAGGAAATGGGTGAGTGTATTAGTCACCCAGAGTTTTCCAGCCACCCACTTTTTTCTAAGTACGCAGGAGTGCTCTTTTAGTGCATGGGAGTGCAGTTGTAGTGCATAAGAGTTTTTTTAGTACACAGGAGTGCTCTATCCGGGACTGAGAAAATACAGTGAATTTCCGAAGAATTTTTGAACGAAATTCGACCTATTTCGTCGCCTATAGGAGACGAACTAGGTCAACTTTCTAGAAAAGGGTTAGGGTAAGGGCTAGTTGCAGCGCTACAACTGACCCTTGCCCTAACCCTTTTCTGTCAAAAATCACTTTCCGATTCCTACATTCTTAGTAAAACCCAGTCTTGGTGTTTTACATACTTGTGTGTGTGTGTGTGTGTGAGTGGGGGTGGGTGTGAACCTGTAAAGAGGACACAATGGGTTCCACAACCGTCTTTTTGAATACAAAGTGGGTTTATTTGCTGTGACCTCATTTTGTTTCATGAACCCATTTTGTTCTAAGTGCGCGGGAGTGCTCTTTTAGTGCTTGGGAGTGCAGTTGTAGTGCATGAGAGTGTTTTAAGTACACAGGAGTGCACTATCCGGGACGGAGAAAATCCAGCCAATTTTCGGAAAACTTTGAAGCAAAAATCGACCTATTTCCTCGCTCCTAGGAGACGAACTAGGTCAACTTTTTTGACGGAAAGAGCCAATTTTGACTTAGATTCTTACATTTCTAGAAGAAATTTGCGTTCTTTCCGTCAAAAAAGTGCTTTCCGACTCCTACATTCTAAAAGTACCCCATTTAGCCATCAATACAAGTATGTGTGTGTGTGTGTGTGTGTGTGTGTGTGTGTGAGTGTACATGAATTAGTAAGAGTATGATGAATGCAAATTTTACCTATGTACCTATTTCACTCGTTTTACGGATGACATTGATGGATTGGCTGGAGAGGAACAATAACTTGAACAGCTGGTACAGAGACTTGACACCACCTCCAGAGCCTATGGAATGGAAATAAGTGCAGAGAAGACCAAAATGATGACCAACAACACCAATGGCATCAACACGGACATCAAAGTCCAAGGCCAATCCCTCAACACAGTGCATAGCTTCAAATATTTAGGAGCCATTGTATCAGACAATGGGTCCCGACAGGAAGCCCTCTCCAGGATCGCACAAACAACTGCTGCCCTGGCGAGGTTTAAGCCAATTTGGAAAGACAGGACCACCAGTCTACATTCCAAGGTAAGGCTGCTGCGCTCCCTTGTCATCTCCATCTTCCTATATGCTTGCGAAACATGGACCCTCGCAGAAGATCTCCAACGAAGAATACAAAACATGGAGATGAGGTGCTACAGAAGACTTCTGGGCATTTCCTATACCCAACACATCACCAACGACGAAGTCCGAAATCCATCACACAAGCCATTGGACAACACGATGACCTGCTCACAGTGGTGAAAAAACGGAATCTCCGATGGTATGGCCACGTCACCAGATCATCAGGTCTTGCAAAGACCATCCTGCAAGGCACAGTGCAAGGAGGTAGAAGAAGAGGGAGACCGAAAAAGAGGTGGGAGGACAACATTCGAGAATGGACTGGTTTGACACTGAGCGAAACAATCAGGGTTGCTGAGGACAGGGAAAGATGGAGTACGCTGGTTAAACGATCATCTGTGGTGCCCCTACGACCTCCGAGTTATGGGATAGGATAGGATAGGAATGATCTTTTCTGAATGTATAGTGTTTACGAAAGTAGAGTCGATAGAAATTTTATTAAATGCGAGGTTCGTCTTTACGCAGTGAATCAAGTGTGGAGATGCCCTAACAACAATGTTTATTCACATTGCTTGTTCTCAAAAATGCGCCCACCACCGCAACTGTGCGTCCAACGCTCGCTATACAGTAAGCTACTGCTCTTGTGCTGTTGCAGAACGCTTGACCCTTGGGTCAAGTTTTAGGTCCTTTTAGAGGAAACCGGCCAATTAATATAATGATACAGAACGTTTGACACTTAAGGAAAGGTTGAACACATTTGACTATCGGCGTTGTTTCATAGACTTAAACATTGACACATAGGCACGCGAAAAAGTCCACAACTTTGGTTAGTTAGTTAGTTATTCATTGTTTACAGGGCCCAGCGGACTGCAAAGAGCTGAATCAGGACCACAAAATCAAGACCACAACTTCGCTGAAAGAGAACTCACCCTCAGATCCGCATAAAAGATCTGCTGAAACAACCCTAGTGGTAACACTGAAGGCACTCCACCAGCCAGTCACTTTAAAATAAGACATCCCACGCAGAGGACGCCGAGGCTATACTCTAATTTTATCGAACCCCCGTTTACAAAAACAAAATAGAATACAAACATTATAAAATAGCAACAAAGCACATACATGAAAAATGCCTACATTGCCAAATAATAACATCCTAGGAGGCCCCAGTGACCATTTGGCAGAAAGCGTCCAATATTCCCAAGCTGATCCAACAGACCTCACACACGAATGGGGAGTTTTGTCCTGGAAGAGTTTTCAAGAAAAAAGGTAGGTGACTGGTCTAGCGAAGAAGAAGATAACATAGTAGATTGATAGAACAGAATAGGAATGAGAAAGAACAAAGGAGAAAGAAAACGAAAGTGGGAATTTAAAACACTTAATTTGCAGAAAGTGGGGACACTATTTATAATGAAACCCCCGGCACCCTCACGACATTGGTAAAATCAAAGTACAGATCGTGATTTACAATGCCACCTGTCGAGCCACAACCGTCAAGAACTCGCGAATCTTGTAGGTCGCATCATTGGGCAGTTATACCTCCCATCTCAGTACAACATTACATCACAATCGTCACATCGCGTTACCTTAATCATGCATTCCGTTGTGAAACTTCGACGATGACAACAATAATTACGATGATGATAGTGATGATGGTCAAGATGATGGTGATGACGCTGAGGATGATGATGATGATGATGATGATGATGATGATGATGATGATGATGATGATGATGATGATGATGATGATGATGAAGAGCGATGTTGTCACGTATTCTGTGTCCAAATCAAAGATCGGTGTCACGAATCAATCTACAATCTAAGCAGTGACATCAAAGTATCCTGGCCTCAAAAGCCGCCGATCTGTTCGACTGAATGATCACAGTCATTAATATTCAGTCCCTCCTCTTCTAGTTTGGAAATGATGACTGGGTACAGGAAAACCATATGATAAAACATGATTACAAGTTTAGAATACATGTATCTAGATACCGATTCGTTGAAGCATAAATAATTACACGAATTTACGTTAAGTTAACGGGTTAAATGTTTGGTCATAATGGTAGCGACAATTTGTGCCATAAAGAGCTTTGCTGTTTTTGATCAATCTGGCCTGTCGACTACTTTGGTTGTAACTGACAGTTGTTAAATGGTGTATCTGATGTTGAGACCAAGGCCTTCCAGCTTCTGCGGGACCACGCGGTCGTACTCCTCGTTCAAAGCCACCGTGAAGTAGTTCTTCCAGTCTCCTACTTCACCTGCAACACAGAACAGAGCAATTATATGACTTGAGACGATCGACTTGTGAATGTGTGAATAGGCAATACATGAAATATGGATTGACAATTTATGACACAGGCACATCAGAAGTGAATAGAATAGAACTTGGGTCTCCTGTAATATTCATTTCAAATTCGTCGTTGGATGAACTGTTCTTTATATAGCGCTTTTTCCAACACAAGAGCTGCTCAAGGTGCTGTCCGAAAACAGGATCTAACTCAAACAGCACAAGGCGCCAACTTGCTGTTTGATGTGCCGCGACTAACGCCCCAGACAACTGAGCGACCGAAAGGGATCAATGTGGTAGCACCTACAGTACTAGCTGGGTGTGCTGATATTACTAGCACTCGCCAGTCTAGGACATAGGCGTCTGTGTCTTTAAAGACCCTACGCTTGAATGCCTACACAGACTAGACCTCGGTTTATATTAGATATGAGCAACCAAAACACCGTTGAAAATGATGCTATAATCAGACAGCAGCAGTAGCAGACAAATCTCCCGTGCGATGGAAAATGAAAGCAAGCTCTTTTTGTGGCAAAAATGAGATTTGTAAACCAACATCAAGAGATGCATAATTATGAGACGCATCTTCTCTATAAGGATAGCCCGCCACAAATTGTCCTCTATTGTTTCTACTATAGATCTGTTTCTGTCTTTGGACCAACTGCCTGGAATTCGTTACCACTTTCTCTCCGCAGCATACCGTTATCAACACGTTCAAAGCAAACCTCAAAGCTCATTTCTTTTTTAAAGTCTTCTCCTTATATGTTCTGTATTCAAACTGTTTCTTCCATATCACCTCATCCTTTTCGTGCATGCGTGCGCGAGCGTACACGTGTGTGTGTGTGTGTGCGTGTGTGCCTGTTTGTGTGTGCATGTGTGGGGAATCACTCTGTTTTTTTATTGCCTCTCCCCCATTCCGCTTTGATCTGGCCTGCTCCCAGCCATGTATGTATATGTATTGTACTAATGTTTAATTAGTGTGTTAATGCGTGAGAGTTCGCGCTTTGAATTGTTCTTTACTAGGAAAATGTCTGATCTCACCTCCCATCACCATCATATTCCTTCATTTCTGATTCCGACTACCGCCATCACACTGTAATTCCCAGCTCCCTCACTCCGTAGCTGCTCTCCTCCTCCCCTTCCCTCCCTGTCTTTTATATTTTACTTGTAAATATTCTTTTTTTTATGTTTGTATTATGTCTTAGCTAAATTATAAGCCTCTCGGTTTTGTTACACTTCTTTTCGTGTGTATTTCGATATTAACCTTAAATATAAATGCCTGAGAACTGCACTTTGAACTGATATCAATAAGAAAAAGCGCTATGTACATACCATTATTATTATTATTATTATTATTATTATTATTATTATTATTATTATTATTATTATTATTATTATTATTATTATTGTCGTTGTCGTTGTTGTTGTTCTTGATCTTGTATTTGTAAAATTTGAAGATGTAGAGTGTTAAGCTTAGGAGATAGAAAGAAGGAAGTTGACGTGTTACATTTTAAACAGTACCTCACTAATACGGCAAAACAAAGCACGTCCTTATTATTTATTTATTTATTTATTTAATCGTTCTTATATAGCGCTTTTCCAGCTCAAGAGCTGCTCAAGGCGCTGGCCGATACAGGTTCTAACTCAAGCCGCCCGAGACGCCCACCCGCAGCATATGGGCGCATGGTCTGACGCCCGGACAACTGAGCACAATCCTGGGCAGCCAGGGATGGGGGAGAAGGACCTAGGTGCAATTTTGTAATTTGTTCTTTACTTTATCTCAACATGGTATATTCTGTACATTTCCCTGATCTAGTATTGTAGTCTGGCCTATGCCTTACAGAAGAACAAGAAGTCTGGTATAGATTGAAAGAGTACTGCTTTACAACCACACACCAAACGGAGACCCATCAGTTCTAGCATGTCCCCAGAACAGAGAAGAAGAACAAATAACCTCCCAATTCTCCGAGAAGAAGTTAGGGCAGCAGTGCAATCGCTGAAGAAAGGGAAGTCGGCGGGAGTGGACAACATACCCGCGGAATTGCTTCAAGAAGGAGGACAATCGTAATCGGTGTTTGATGCCCTCACTATTATCTATAACAAGATCTGGCAGAGTGGGGAGTAGCCTACACCATGGACACAGTCAGTCGCTTGTCATCACTCTTCCCAAGAAAGGTAAAATTCAGGAGTGTGAACATTACCGCACCATCAGCCTCATCAGCCATCTCAGCATGGTCCTCCTGAAAATAATACTCAACAGGTTGAAACCCCAAGTTGAACAAATCATAGCTGTAGAACAAGCATGGCAGGGCTAAGTACCACTGAACAGATTTTAAACCTCAGAATAATCTGCGAGAAATATCTACAGCACCTACCATGTTTGTAGGTTTCAAGAAATCGTTTGGCCGAGTCTGGCATGCAGCTCTGTGGGCAACCATGAGATTGTATAACATCAGTCCTAACATGATTAAGTTATCAAAAGCCTGTATGCACATCAGCAACAACGAAATCCGACAGACCATCACACAAGCCATTGGACAACACGATGGCATGCTTACTGTGGTTAAGAAACGGAAACTCCGATGGTATGGCCACATCCCCAGAGCATCAGGTCTTGCAAAGACTATCCTGCACGAAACGGTGCAAGAAGGCAGAAGAAGAGGGAGACAGAAAAAGAGGTGGGAGGACAACATTCGAGAATGGACTGGCTTGACACTGAGCGAAGCCATGAGGGTTGCTGAGGACAGAAAAAGACGAAGTACGCTGGTTAAACGATCATCTGTGGTGCCCCTACAACCTTCGAGTTACGGAATAGGATAGGATAGGATTGTAGTTTATCTCAACATGGTATATTATGAACATTTTGCCTGATCTTGTATTTGTAGTTTTAAAGCCTTTCGTTGTTTGTGTACTGTGTAATGGCTTTTACTGTCTAAATAGTTTATTACTATGGCAGATAAAAACCAAAATCACTACTACATCTAGTATTATGCATTTTAACCTATATTGCATTGATTTCCTACGGAACTACTTTACGCGTGAGTGTGCGCAAGCTTATCAAATCAGTGCTAAGGTTTCAGCCATAAGATTCAGTCACCATGGACCATGGCTCTGAAGTTTTCCCTTACGTACATTTACAGGGGTGAGATTTAACCCAGGAGACTAAATAGCCCGCCGGGCTAGCTAGTAAGTAAAGTGAGGTAGCCCGCATGGTTTTTAGGCAGCCCGACAATCGTTTTTTATTGATTGATTGATTGTTGCTTTAGGTCCAGCGGACTCTTCCGAGCCAAATCAGGACCGGACAACCCCCGATCCGCATAAAAGATCTGCTGAAACAACCCTAGTGGGAAAATTGAATGCCCTCCACCGGCCAGTCACTTTACAATAAAGACATCCCACGTAGGGGACGGCTGGGGCTTTACCCCAACTACTCGAACCCCCGGTTACAAAACCAAAATAGAATACAAACATCATTATAAATTATCAACAAAACATAGACATATAAAATGCCTATATTGTTAAATAATAACATCATAGGAAGCCCTAGTGACCACCCGGCAGAAAGCGTCCAACACTCCCAAGCTGATCCAACAGACCTCATACACAAACAAGGAGTCTTGTCCAGGAAGAGTTTTCAAGAAAAAAGGTAGGCCACTGATCCAGCGAAGAAGAAGATAGAATAGCAGAGTGATAGGACAGCAGGAATGGGAAAGAGAAATGAGGAAGACAGCGACAGTGGGAATTTAAAGCACTAAATTTCCATAAAGTGGGGATACTATTTATACTGAAACCCCCGGCACTCCAACGGGGGGAACTGTTGCCGCAGTGAATTGGTCTTGCCTACAAAGGAAAGACAGGTTTTCAACTGGGGCTTTCACTTTTCCCTTTATAGGTTAGAACAATCTACAGTGGCAAGATTGCTCATGACCCCAAGGGGTGCCCGACAATCGTTCACTTCAATACTGCTGCATGAGCTAGAGTCTGTTGATCACGTTGAGGGTTCTTGCCTCTCAGGATGATCGGGTGAGTCTTGTAGCTACGGGGTTCGGACGTGGTGAGGTAGATTCTAGAAATAAAGTTCCACATTTTCGGATCAACCACCGTCACCTTGACAATACACGTAATTTGTAGCGAGTATCTTTTTCACAAACAAAGCAGACAGCGCGCTTGGCGCGAAAGAGAAGTAGGCAAAGGGAAATAACGCTCGCGTATGCTTCATACTCGTAGCAGACGAACAGTGACCTAAAAACGCTTCGGACCGAGCTTCTAAAAGTCTGCAAGTAGTATCTTTTTTTTTTTTTTTAGGTCGCCAGGCGGGCTGGCTCAATTATAAAGTGAGGTCGCCCGAGCCGGTTTTAAGTCGCCTCGGCCGACCGGGCGACCGCTAAATCTCACTCCTTCATTTATGGTGTTCGCTTGGGCATAGAGCATTATACATTATACTGACCTTTTCTGTACAGGGACAGGCGTTTAACGTCGGGTTTGAGCAGAACGGCATCAACTGCGGTCTGGTCTTTGACGGTTTGATCCACGTGCTTCATCTTCTTGAAGGAGCACTGGGTGGCGATGTCCTCACACAGCTGATCGCTGGCGTCCACCTTTAGAAACTCCGCCAGCTGCTTCACGCACGTCACAGGGTCCTGTGTCAATCCATAAGTCAATCAATCAACCAATTAATCAATCCATTAATCCGCCAAGCAATCAGTTAAATAATCAGTTCATTGACTAGTCAATAAATTGAGCGAGTATTGATCAAAATATTAGAGTTCATATCCCTATCCTATCCTATCCGGTAACTCAAAGGTCGTTGGGGCGTACTCCATCTTTCTCTGTTCTCCGCAACCATCGTGGCTTCGTTCAGTGTCAAACCAGTCCATTCTCGAATGTTGTCCTCCCACCACTTTTTTGTCTTTCTCTTCTTCTGCCTCCTTGCACCGTGCCTTGCAGGATGGTTTTTGCAGGGCCTGAAGCTCAGGTGACATGGCCATACCGTCGGAGTTTCCGTTACTTCACCGCTATGAGCATGTCATCATGTATTCCAATGCCTTGTGTGATGGTCTGTCGGACTTCGTTGTTGGTGATGTGCTGGGTATAGGAAATGCCCAGAAGTCTTCTGTCGCACTTCAACTCCATACTTTGTATTCTTCGTTGTAGATCTGCAAGCGTATAGGAAGATGGAGATGACAAAGGAGCGCAGCAGCCTTACCTTGGAATGTAGACTGATGGTCCTGTCTTTCCAAATGAGCTTCAATCTTGTCAGGGCAGCAGTTGTTTGTGCGATCCTGTAGAAGACTTCCTGTCGGGACCCTTTGTATGATATAATGGCTCCTAATTATTTGAAGGTATGCACTGTGTTGAGGGATTGGTCTTGGACTTGGATGTCCGTGTTGATGCCTTTGGTGTTGTTTGCCATCATTTTGGTTTTCTCTGCACTTATTTCCATTCCATAGGGTCTGGAGAT
Organism: Oncomelania hupensis; assembly: GCA_036898135.1. NCBI lineage: Eukaryota > Metazoa > Mollusca > Gastropoda > Littorinimorpha > Pomatiopsidae > Oncomelania > Oncomelania hupensis. The sequence goes on from CM072521.1 coordinate 54,933,523, forward strand.
GGTTTCAAGCCTCTGTATTAGCTGTTCAAGTTCTTGTTCCTCTCCAGCCAATCCATCAATGTCATCCGCAAAACAGAGGTTGGAGATTGCTCTACCCCTTATGCTGACTGTGCCTTCGTGATCTGCAAGGGCATCTGACATGATACGCTCTAGGCAGATGTTAAAGAGTGTTGTCTTATGATCTCGATGAAGAAGACGTTAATAAAACAACCAACCAACCAAGAGTGTTGGAGAGAGTAGGCATCCTTGACGTACACCTATTGTTGTTCTGAACGATTTTCCGATGGTGCTGTTGTGGAGGACTGCACTGGTAGCCTTGTCATACAGGCTTTTGACGACTTCAATAATTTTAGGGATGATGTTGTACACTCTCATGGTTGCACACAGAGCTGCATGCCAGACTCTGTCAAACGCTTAGAGTCTAATATAGTTATAGAAGTATAGTAAAGTCAGATAACTGATCTCTAGATCAAGGTAGTAAGTCCAAGATCGATCGTCCACGGGTCGATCAAGGTGTTACAATACCAATTTTACTACTACGACTACTACTACTACTTCCTGCGCTGGCCAATACAGAACCTAACCCGAAACGCTATGTGTGTGTGTGTGTGTGTGTGTGTGTGTGTGTGTGTGTGGGTGTATGTGTGAAGGTGTGTGTGTGTGAATGCACACATTGATAAGCACAGTCAAAACTAACAACAAACATATTGCATATCTCTGTTGTGGTTGTGGTTGCTGCTGTTGGTGGAGGTGAAGTGTGTTTGTGTGTGCGTGTGGGCGAGCGCATGTGTGTGTGTTTTTGACAGAAGGTGTGAATGTGTGCGCGTATGTGTGTGTGCGTGTGTACATAACATTGTGTTACCCATGCGGCAATGTGAAAGAACTGGGGCTGTCTTCCAAGCGAAAAGCACGGCAATGTGAAAGAACTGGGGCTGTCTTCCAAGCGAAAAGCACGGCAATGTGAAAGAACTGGGGCTGTCTTCCAAGCGAAAAGCACGGCAATGTGAAAGAACTGGGGCTGTCTTCCAAGCGAAAAGCACGGCAATGTGAAAGAACTGGGGCTGTCTTCCAAGCGAAAAGCACGGCAATGTGAAAGAACTGGGGCTGTCTTCCAAGCAAAAAGCACGGCAATGTGAAAGAACTGGGGCTGTCTTCCAAGCGAAAATCACGGCAATGTGAAAGAACGGGCTGTCTTCCAAGCAAAAAGCACGACAATGTGAAAGAACTGGGGCTGTCTTCCAAGCGAAAAGCACGGCAATGTGAAAGAACGGGCTGTCTTCCAAGCAAAAAGCACGGCAATGTGAAAGAACTGGGGCTGTCTTCCAAGCGAAAAGCACGGCAATGTGAAAGAACTGGGGCTGTCTTCCAAGCGAAAAGCACGGCAATGTAAAAGAACTGGGGCTGTCTTCCAAGCGAAAAGCACGGCAATGTGAAAGAACTGGGGCTGTCTTCCAAGCGAAAAGCACGGTAATGTGAAAGAACTGGGGCTGTCTTCCAAGCGAAAAGCACGGCAATGTGAAAGAACTGGGGCTGTCTTCCAAGCAAAAAGCACGGCAATGTGAAAGAACTGGGGCTGTCTTCCAAGCGAAAAGCACGGCAATGTGAAAGAACTGGGGCTGTCTTCCAAGCGAAAAGAACGGCAATGTGAAAGAACTGGGGCTGTCTTCCAAGCGAAAAGCACGGCAGCCGCAAATCAGCGCCATCCAGGACGAGGGGGGGATAGGACCTAGTGCTTGAAAGTTCAGGCTCATTCTTTTCAGTTTTGTATTTAATCGTTTATGCATAGCGCTTTTCTAGCTCAAGAGCTGCTCAAGGCGCTGGTCAATGCAGGTTTCTGACCCAAGCCGCCCGAGGCGCCCTCTTGCAACTTTTGAGCGCACGGTCTGTCGACCAGACGACTGAGCACAATCCTGGGCGACCGGGGATGGGGAGAAGGGACCTAGTGCATGCTGGGTGTATTTGTGTAGCCAGCTTTCACACGTCTGGGGCATGAGCGTCAGGAAGTTCGTGATCATCTAGGACATGAGCGTCAGGATCTTCAAAGTTCTTGCGATGGAATGTGGACGTGCATATTCTAGACCTCGGGTTATATTCAGGGCACTTCGCGTTACACCCCATATTTGAGTGACGTATGCCTATTAATTGCGCAGGTAAGAGTAACATTTAAACGTGTATGTTGGTTACAGGTCGCTGGTCTTTGAGTCTAATTTAGAAGTAGGAGTGAGTATATAACATCAATTATTATTATTATTATATTTATAAAATGTCATAATCCTCATCATCCTCATCAACTTGGTGCAAGTACCTACCGTCTGAACATCCTCATAGTAAATGTGGAGGATGGGCAGGTCAGGGTGCTCTTGCTCAAACTTCCTCATCTCTTTCATGTACATGAAGTAGTCGAAGAACGAACCTGAAACATCATCATCGTCATCATCATCATGCAATACAATACAATACAATACAATACAATACAATACAATACAATACAATACAATACAATACCATATTAATCATCTCAACCTGAGCAATTACATTGGAAGCATTAGCACACACACAAAATGACATTGCATAAACACACGACAATCGCAAACTTTTTTTTTAAAAAGAGACAGACAGACAGACAGACAGTTAGAGAGAAAGAGAGGGGGCGGGGGGGGGGGGGGGGGGGGTGAGGGAGGGAGGGAGAATCATAAGAATACATAAATTCAATGTACCTGGCTGTATTCCACCTTCAAGGAAAACCTTGGCAAATCCCGCAACGCCGATCTCTTCCAACATGTCAAAGCCCTGGAAGGACGAATAATAATAGTAAGAAGAAGAAGGACGAGGAAGAAGAAAACGAAGAAGAAGAAGGACGAGGAAGAAGAAAACGGAGAAGGAAGAAGGAGAACGAACATAAGAAGAAGAACAAGAAGAAGAAGAACAAGAAGAAGATGGACGGGGAAGAAGATTAAGAGAAGGAAGAAGGACTCTTAGTATGAGAGCGATGACAAAGGCGACGACGACGACGAAGAAGATGAAGTAGAGCAAGAAGTTAAGGGAGGGGAGGCTGAGGTCGGAGGGGGGAGAAAAGGAGAGAGAGGGGTGTGGTGGAATGAGGGGTTTGAGAGAAGGAGGGGGAGGGGAGGGGGGGGGGTAGAGGTCGGGTTGCTGGGTAATTACATTACATTACATTACATAATTGTTGCTTTAGGTCCAGCGGACTCTTCCGAGCCAAATCAGGACCGGACAACCCCCAATCCGCATAAAAGATCTGCTGAAACAACCCTAGTGGGAAAACTGAATGCCCTCCACCAGCCAGTCACTTTACAATAAAGACATCCCACGCAGGGGACGGCTGAGGCTTCACCCCAACTTATCGAACCCCCGTTTACAAAAACAAAATAGAATACAAACATCATTATAAATTATCAACAAAACACATACATATAAAATGCCTACATTGCTAAATAATAACATCATAGGAAGCCCTAGTGACCACCTGGCAGAAAGCGTCCAATATTCCCAAGCTGATCCAACAGACCTCATACACAAATAAGGAGTCTTGTCCCGGAAGAGTTTTCAAGAAAAAAGGTAGGAGACTGGTCTAGCGAAGAAGACGATAGTATAGCAAATTGATAGAACAGAGCAGGAATGAGAAAGAGCAAATGAGAAAGACAGCGACAGTGGGAATTTAAAGCACTAAATTTCCAGAAAGTGGGGATACTATTTATACTGAAACCCCCGGCACCCCAGCGGGGGTGGGTTGCTGGGTACTGACCAGCAGTGTCAGGTTACAAGCACAAATCATACTGTAAATAACTTTATAAAGGAATAATGAATTTGTTTGACATTTTCTTTACATAAATAAACAAAATATTTTCAAATAAATAAATTGTAACTAAAACGTTAAATAAATTAATAAATAAATAAACAAATAAAAGTTTGCTTTGGTACATTCTAAGGTAAAAAAAAAAAAAAAAGGGGGGGGGGGGGGGGGGGGGGTGGGGGGGGGGGGGGGGGGGGGGGGGGGGGGGGATATAACCTAAGCAATGGTTAATACTTGAGAGGAAAGGGGTCAAAGGGAAATCACTGGTGTCTTAGTATGGGAGAAGATGAAAAGCCTGAATTGTCTCCCATCGATTTTAACAGCTTACTCATTTCTATTATTAAATGAATTTAGATTTGCACAACCATAAATCTGTTTGACATGTTTACATAAATAACCAAAATATTTTGAAATAAATACATTGTAAGTAAATGTTAAATAAATAAGTAAATAATTAAACAAATAAAAGTTTGCATTGGTACATTCTAATTTTTAAAAAAAAAGGGAGATAACCTAAGCATTGTTTACTACTTTAGAGGAAAGGGGTCAAAGGGAAAACGCTCGTATCTTAGTATGGGAGAAAATGTTGCCTGAATTGTCTCCCATAAGTTCAGTTATTTCAATGTACAGCTTACTCATTTCTACAATTAATGATTTTAGATTTGCACAACCACAAACCATCTTCAACAAACACCCTGCGGCCGTTTTTGAGACATTGAGCTAGACGAGTTTAGCAGTCAAATGACTCCAGTGACATGACCTTGACCTAAGAGAAATGTGAGTGCAAGAGAGGCTGGCCACTAGCCTAGGTAATGTTCCAGGGAAGTTTAGTCAAAATGCGTTCAGTGGCTCTTTAGATATGGCTTCCAAAAGACCTACAGACCGACAGACCGACCTTTGGCCTGTTCGTTCTGATTCCCGCTTATTTCAAAGTATTTCCAGGTAAGTGTGGAAATACAAACAGAAAATGAACTATGAATAAAGGTAACCACATACTTACCAGTCATCTTTGTATATCTGTGCGTGGCGACTTTTGTGAACAAAGAACATCTAAACTATCAACATATATTTGTTATCCAATCTGAAGAGTACGAAAATGGTCTAAAATTACCTGTATGTAAACTAACATTCAAATAAAATACTCAATAATTTTTCTCGGTCGACGGCTGGCAAACTCATCGAAAGTAATACAGAATGATGAGATAGAACTGACTTTCATCTGGATCATGTGGAAGTAGTACGACACGGCGACGTCTTTGGGGTTCCTGATGACGTGGATGATGCGAGGCTTCTTGGTCACAATCTCCTTGGACAGCTGGCGGAGGAACAGGTGAGAGTTGATGACGCGCGGGGAAGGCACGGGATCGAACTTCTCCACTTCTACAAACTCCATCATCACCTGCCACAGGGAACGCCGTAACCGTTAACCGTTATTTAAATGGCTGGTCTTTTGTTCCTCCTTTCCCAGTAGACTACACTTGTCCTGGAGGTTGTACAATACTACTGACTGACTACGGAGATGCCTACAGTGACCACATGAGTCCTGGGCAAAACCCACTACACACCACACAACCCATAACACGTGACACCCACCAGTAGTTCCTCAGTTGTACCCAAGGGTCCTGAAGACTACACATACCATTGACTCATCGCACTAAGGTTTTCAGTAGACTGATTGTCCTGACCAATACATCAAAACGACGAGACCGCCAGTTAGCGTAACCGCGTAAACGGGCCTCACAGATGACCTTCTTGGTCCTGAGAGCCTAATAGTACCAAGGCACCCACCCGTCTAGAAAGGTTCCTTGAACCCTCGCTGGCTACTTAGCCACTTATAGTCGCGATTCCTAAAGTCCCCAGGTGCCTGGCCCCTGGTGATTGGAATGAACGACCGACCCTGGGGGACCTGGTCCAAATGGGTCTATAAAGACATCCTAGCATGCCCGTTCACCACCTTGTTGGACCTGGTCCACAAGTGGGGATCTTACCTTACACTGCCGGGGGAACGACCTGGTCATACCCCCAAACCCCTAGTGGGGTCCCGCTCGGCCTGGCCTTGCGGGCACCCACTATAGTGGCCTGCGGCTTCAACCGACGACCACTTGTAATATCTTGTGGAAAGGACCTGGTCCCGCCCACCACCTTGGTTAATACACACTTAGCCTACTCAAGGCGGGTAGTTCAATGCCTAACGATGCAATTGTATAAATACTCTGGTCGGCGTCACAGCTATGCCTCACGACCAAACAATTGTTAATAGACCCCTGAAGTACGAAAGAGTTGTACAAACGATGGATGAATGTAGGAGGTTTATTAAGGTTTTTTCCTTCCTCCCTGTTTTATGAATGAATGTAGGAGGTTTATTAAGGATTTTTCCTTCCTCCCCGTTTTTATATACCCCTCAGCTCCCCTGTCCTCCGCCCCCCCATTCCCTACCAGACCTGGTCTGGTTGTTTTAACAATAAAGAGTGGCCCTTGCCACTGGTTTTAATTGTCCTTAACGTTTACCAAACATTAGGACGTAAATCTCCAAGTTTTCATCATCATCATCCTCCTATAACAGACAATTCCCACCCATCGACCCAAGCTGACAAAGAGAGCGAGTACCAACAACAACCGACAAATTAATACGACAAGGCGAGTCACAGGCAGGCAAAGAAATCAGGTCAGATACTTGCACAAATAGCCACATGGGCCTTGTATCAGAATTAGAGAAAGTCTAAACCTATGCCTGTCCTCACTATATAATATTTACTACTGACTACCCGGGGTGTGAGGGGCCGGGTAGCTCAGTTGGTAAGAGCGTCTTGCTAGTAACCGAAAGGTCGCTGGTTCGAATCCCGGATTGGTCAATGTGTGATCATATTATTTTCCCCTTTACCAACAACTGGCCCGCTGGTGTCAGTATAAATCGGTCCAGTAGTCACCTATATGCGAAAGTGTCGTGTGACTATAATCTACAAACAACAACAACAACAACTACCCGGGGTGAACACACCATACTCTATACTACCCATGTTAAACACCTATTCTCTACATTTGCCGAGATGTAATGTGCTGTATGAATCCTCTAATAGGTGGAGAAGCGGAGGAAGGAGGTGGGGATGGGGTGTGTGTGGGGATGGGGGTGGTAGGGGTGGTGATGAAGATTTGTTGACTTGACTTCTCACATCCAAATACCTGTGACAAAGATCGTTGGGTAGTAAGACAGACAGGTAGACGTAGATAGTCAGACAGACATAGACAGACACTGACAAACAGTTTGACATACCTGTTCTTTCGGTCGTACGTCATGCTCCGCTTTACCTGTGATCAACATCTGTGCTACCTCCCAGATCCAGTGAGTCCCTGCGCATCATCATCATCATCATCATCATCATCATCATCATCATCATCATCATCATCATCATCATCATCATCGTCGTCGTCGTCGACGTCATCATCACCATCATCATCTTCATCATCATCGTCGTCATCATCATCATCATCGTCATCATCACCATCATCACCATTATCATCATCATCATCATCATCATCATCATCATCATCATCGTCATCATCACCATCATCACCATTATCATCATCATCATCATCATCATCGTCATCATCATCATCGACGTCATCATCATCACCATTATCATACTCGAAATAAAATTTACTATTTCATACAGACCTGGGGAACAAAAAACTGGGGGAATATATACCTAGGATAACATAGACCGAGATAGGCCTGGTGATGTGAGAAAGTGCGTCATCTTTAAGGTATTTTTTTTCCTAAATCCGGAATTGGTAAATGGCGATGGGGTCTAGAAATTAATTGCTTCCGGTTGTGTTTCTGTTCCTCCACGCTACTGTTGTCACCGACCTTCCCCTGTAGTAGCATTTCCTGATGACCGACAACCTGATGAATTGTGATAATCTCCTTCCATTCAGCGCAATATTAGCGCGAGGAGCAATCGCAAAACCAGGCGATGCAAGGATGATCATGATCACAGGAATTAGGCCCATTGTCATGCTGCCGGAAATAAAATACCCAATTCAATTAGACAGAGAAAACGGGAGCCGTGTGAAGGTGCGAAGGGGGGGGGTACCTACATTTGGGGGATAGAGACAAGGGGAAACATGTACCTGAAAAGACTTGAGGGGACATACCTGGGGGAGCATAGATCTAGGATTGGAGGAACATGGGTCTATGGGAATACAGACCTTGGAGAACACCAGGCAGATGACTTACCACACTTTGGAAAAGCAGCGATGATGATGTCGTCCTCTCGCATTGGCATCTGGCGCAGGTTACGAATGTGCTGCTCCACTGGAATCTTGACTGGGAACCTAGGGAAGAAGTCGCCATCAACCTCCACCAACTGTTTCAAAGAAAACTCCTCAGCCGGGTCAGCAGACCCTGGAGTCTCCGGGAGTGCATTTTCAGTGGGGGACTTTCCCCTAGCAGTACCGTTCACTTCCGCCATGTCGCGTTTTACTGTAGGAATGACGCTTGGTTTTTGATTGGGTAGTATTAACGTTCCCCCACACCTAGGCGTATTGGGGGCCTATTAATGGTACCGATGGTGGATATGATGGGTGATGATGTTGACGTATCAGGAAGCCCTGAAAGAAAATTAAAAAAAAAGGTTTTAACCCCTTCAAGGATGGCCATTTGTTGTTTAAGTTGTGTATCTTGACTCATCGGCGAAACATTTTCTTGTTTTATAAAGTGCGGTAGTATTCAAACTAATTTTCAATAAAAAAAATAATTACTTTTAATTCCAATTACTATATAACAAACAATAAGCTCCTGAGTTTATGATTTGCAGTCTCTAGTGTTGTGGTTCCAGTAGTATTAGGTTAGATCACAGGCTCTGAAATCTCTTCTTACTTTCAATGTCACTGATGAATATGTAGATAGTAGTGAAATTGAAAGTTACAAAGACGAAAGAAAAGATTTCCGAGCCTGTGGTTAGATCTAATTGTTCAAAACTACCGTAGGCTAATGACGGAAAACTCGGTTTGGTTTTTAATTTACATACAAACTGCAGAACGAGAAAGTGGTCTTTGTTTTCTCGGGTGAAACGGAGGGAATAATTATATACATGTACAATGCGTTTTAATTCATGGAGCACAAAATACGTAAATGACATTCATTGTATATGCCAGCAAACAATGCATGTACAACATTTATTATTTGAATGTACAACATATTACCATTACATAGAGAAAATAATATTTTGATAAATGACACTGATAGGATCACTTATTTCAAAAATTGCCTACATTATCTTAAATACTAACATAGATGTTTTTTTTTTTTTAAAATTAAGGACATACATATGTGTATATGTGTGTACGATTATGCATGTATATATGTGTGTATGTTTATGCATTAATATGTTCGTTAAAGTCTAATATAATTGTGTCAATGAAAAGACTTTAAATACAAAATCTGATCTGATCAGAGGGAATGTTCACTATGACGGCCTATTAGCACCCAAACCGAAATTTACTAGTAACACGAGATATTTGAAATTAATATAAGTTCTGTGTAATTTTCAGAGACACCAGTAATCCACAGTGTTAATTAATACTAGTATTATAGATAACCAAAGGGAGACGCGTCACAGGCATAGGCGCTCGCGTGTTCTGATACAAGCGCCTGTGGTAAATACACTCTGTTATTGCATGCTTTGAAAAACAAAACGATCGGATCTATCGTGCGCGTCTCAAACGTAACAAATCTACATAAAACAAATAAACGAACAAAGCTAAATAGATCACAAAAAATGAAGACCTTAGCTGATTTTATAAGTTATAAATCTAAATTGAATATTTAAGAAGTCTTTATCTGTTTCTATGTTTGAAGGAGGATACAGTTTCTAAAACACAATTGTTAATTAAAACTTTGAATCTTCGCCTGGAGATTTCCTTTTAAAGGCAGTAATAAATAAACTGTATTGTATTGTAATGTATTGTATTGTATTGTATTGTATAAAATGTATCGTTTAATTAATGAAAGAAACAAATCGTCTGTCTGTCTGTCTGTCTCTCTCTCTCTCTCTCTCTCTCTCTCTCTCTCTCTCTCTCTCTCTCTCTCTCTCTCTCTCTCTCTCCAATTGAGGTCACCAGTACTAGCGATAGGCCATGCCTTCTTGTGTTATTCAACACCGACTAGCCATTGGCTGTTTCATGTCGGTGTTTGTGGTCTTTATGGGTAGGCGTGCCAGGAGAGCTGCAGCGCTAAGAGTGAACACTCTGAAAATGTCATTGTCAGTACGACCGTCGGATATATTGCTAGTGTCACTCACCATTTTACTCTTGAGATGTGGCGACATTGAAAGTAACCCAGGACCCGTTATGGAAGACCTAATCAAAGACTTAGGAAAGTCACTGACAAAACAAATCGCCGACGTCTCAAATGATGTGAAATCATTGTCGAGCAAAATAGAAGATATCCAAGAACAACTACGGCAGAAACAGGAAGACATTGATAGAATGAAGCAGACAACGGAGAAGTTGGAGAACAAAACAGACTCCATAGAAGAGAAACTGGAAAGGCAAGACATAATGATGAGGAAAGACAACATTATCATCTACGGTGTTCCTGAGATTAGAGAAGGCAGAGAAAGAGAAGATGAGTTGGTGGATCGTTTAGCAGACATTTTAAACAAGCATGACACCTCAAGAGTTTGGAATGAGAATGACTTTGCCAGTGCCCACAGACTCGGAAAAGCAGAGGAGGGGAAGAAGAGACCAGTTGTTGCGAAATTTGTAAAAAACAGAGTGAAGATGGCGGTTGTGGGCAGTGGGTTGCTGAGGAAGTCTTTAAAGAAGAACAACATGAAGATTGATGATGATCTGACAGAGAAACAGAGAGCCACATTAAAACAACTGAGAGATGATGGATACATTGCATTCTACAGAGGAACATGGCTGCACAAGAAAAAAAGGCAGCAATCGCCACACCACGAAGGCATAGATGATGGTACTAGCGGAGACAAAAATCGAGAAGAGTCGAGCCAGGCTGATCACACCGAAGAAGCAGACACATCAAGAGGGCGAAGATTTAGCGAACATGAAGATCCCAGCGACAAAAGCGAAAGGCTCCATTCAAGAAGTGCAACAGAAGTCAACGACGACGACGACGTCAGAACAGAGAATAACCAACGTTGTGCCAAGACTAATCACCGGCATGGAACCAGGCGTGGAGGTCGTGGTTTTGGCAAAGGTGGTGGTGGCGGCGGCGGATGCGGACACGGCATTACCACGTGGCGAAGTGCTCGACGTGACGTCAGTAATTTAGGTGACCCGCACGACGCTGATACTGATGATGTGGAGGCAGAGACCGAACACGTGAGACAGACGGAGCACACAGGGAACAGACGAACTATCAACACACGGACAGGTGATAGAAACACAAGCCAGAGTCGTATTGACAACATGTTACGTAGTGGTAGGCATTGACTAGATGCAGGCAGACCTGTGCGTCTCTTGAGCTGGAATATAGAAGGGCTGCTGAATAAACTAAGCGAGGTTGAGTTTATTGAATACATACAAGGGTTTGATATTGTCTGTTTGGTTGAAACATTCCTTGAGCTCAACAAATCGCTGGACTGTTTTTCGGAATTCACCCAGTTCTTCAGCCCTTCCACCAAGTTGTCACACCAGGGACGTAGTAGTGGCGGAGTTATGGTTATGGTAAAGCGTTCTCTCTCTAGGTATGTTGAAAAAATTGATATTACACAGGACAACATGATTTGGCTTAAGCTTGATAAGGTAATGTTTGCACATGATAGGGACGTAATTTTGGGAGGAGTTTATATTTGTCCACCCGGGTCGCCATACTATAAACAGCAGCATGTCAATGTAGCGTCAGCAATAACTTTGGTAGAAGAGTGTATTCTTAGTCTTGTGCAGAAACGTGACGATTGCAGTTATCTTTTATGTGGGGATTTTAACGCCAGGACTGGTAACTTAAACTCTGTTCTATTTGATGAAACGGATAACACTGATGATGTAGCGCAGTCAGATGTGACCCAGTTCAGGCAGTCAGAGGATAAAGTGTTGAACGTCAATGGTCGGAGTCTTCTTGATTTGTGTTTAGCGTACGGCCTTAAGATCTTAAATGGTTGCTGTAAAGGTGATGAAGAAGGTCATTTTACATTTGTGTGCACGACAGGGTCTAGCACAGTTGACTATTTTATATGCTCAGAACAGCTAGCTAATGAAAATGATTACATGGAGCTTATAGTAGCTGACAGGTTTGAATCTAGGCACCTCCCTTTAGAATTTTGTTTTAATGCTAATCACCCCCGCCCAGTAGAAAAGACTTTATTCGTTGAGAAAACGGAGTGGAGGGAGGACAAACGAGAACAGTTTATTGAGGCAGTGAAAGGAGATTCATTTCAAAACAAACTTGCACACGCAACCGAACATTTAACCCTAAACCTGGACAATGCAGTGGATTCATTCAATGCGGCTTTAGCAGAGGCAGCATCATGCATGAAACGACGTGTCTATTGTGGTCCACGACACAGCAGATGGTATGACGCTGAGTGTAAGGAGGCCAAACGTGACACACGGCGCTGGTGGCGAAAGTTCAGGCGCGTGAAAACCCAGAACATTAAGGGTGCATACAGACTCCAGTTTGTGGAACGGCGCAGGAAATATCGTAGTCTGGTAAAAGAGAAACGACAAACGTACAAAGATTGTAAACTGCGAAATTTAGCAATAAAAGCCAGTGACTCCAAGTTATTCTGGCAGGAAGTGAGATCCATTTGCTGCACTAGTCAACGTCAACCTGATATCAGTAATGACCAGTGGATGAACCATTTTAGGACGGTGCTTGGAGGAAGTGACCAGTCGGAGAATATCGTAGACCAAGACAACGGGGGCGACAACCAACTAGGCATTGAGTGTCTGGATACAGAAATCACTGCAGATGAAATCCTTAAGGCAGTTAAACATCTTAAATCGGGTAAAGCTCCTGGGCTTGATAAAATTCTTACTGACGCACTTAAGACTTCCATTGAGCACATTCTTCCATTTGTTTTGAAATTGTTTAATCATGTTTTTAACACCGGGCAGTACCCCAAGGCTTGGACTGGAGCCATTATTGTCCCAATTCATAAGAGTGGAGATAAGGACAATCCTGACAATTACAGGGGTATATCCCTACTAAGCATTCTTGGAAAAGCGTTTACTCACATTCTAAATAAGCGGTTAACACAATGGGCTGATGAAAATAGCAAAATAGTTGAAGAACAGGCTGGGTTTCGAGCAGGTTATTCAACAATAGACAACATATTTGTTCTATATGCAATTGTACAAAAGTATTTTTTAAGAAAATCTGGAAAAGTATATGTTTGTTTTGTAGATTTCAAAAAAAGCATTCGATACCATAAATAGAAACATCCTGTGGAACGTTTTAAGAAAAAATGGTGTTGGAGGAAAAATGTTACAAATGTTACAAAGCATGTACAGTGATGTAAAAGCCTGTGTGCGAGGGTCTAATGGTATCACAGATCCGTTTTCATGTCCTGTTGGTGTAAGGCAAGGATGTGTCTTATCACCAACTTTATTTTCTTTTCTTATCAATGAGCTGGCTTTGGAAATGGCAAAAAATTGTGACTATGGTATACAGCTGACACCAGATGTTGTACAGATTTTAATTTTGCTATTTGCTGATGACGTAATCTTGACTTCATTCTGTGCAATGGGGCTACAAAGACAACTTGATTGTTTGAAATCATTTGCTGATAATTTCTCAATGACAATTAATCTTAGTAAAACTAAAGTGATTGTGTTCCGTAAAGGAGGTTTCCTTGCTGAAAATGAGATGTGGTGCTATGGCAGAGACAAAATTGAAGTGGTAAACAATTACAAATATTTGGGTTTATATTTTACTACCAAATTAAGTTTAACAAGCAGTGTAAGTGAACTAGCAGTAAAAGCAAAAGCACGAACTGTTCAAATCTTGAGATGCCTGTGGAAGCTGGGGAACGTCCAAAGAGATGTCTTCTTCAAAATGTTCGACGCACAGGTTGCCCCAGTATTGTTGTACGGTGCTGAGCTTTGGGGTTTTCAACAGTACGGAGACATTGAGAAAACTCACTTGTTTGCATGCAAGCGATTTTTGAATGTTGGACTCAACACACCGAACAAAATGATATACGGCGATCTTGGCCGGTACCCATGTTTGTCACCGCTGCAGTGAGGTGTGTTAAATATTGGCTAAGAGTGCTGGCTTTGCCGGATGAGAGACTCCCTAGAAAGGCTTATAAGATGTTATATCACTTGGAGAGCCTGGGCAAGAGGTCTTGGGCACATTATGTGAAAGAACTTTTATTCCGGAATGGGTTTGGAAATGTATGGATGCAGCAGGGGGTGGGAAGGATGAAGGTATTTCTGGGAATTTTTAAACAGCGATTGGTTGATCAGTACAGACAAGACTGGATGGCTGAAATTACTTCTTCTGATCGTTTTGAGTTTTATGCCAGTTTTAAACGTACTTTTGGATCTGAGAATTATTTTAATGTCAGCCAGCTTCGCTGTTTTCGGCAAGCATATATCAAGTTCAGATTTGGTGTTTCCCCAATTCGTGTACATAATCTAAGATATCGTCAGGATGTTATACCAAGACATCTTCTGTGCCCAGTCTGTCAAAGTGCAAATGAAGATGAAAAACATGTTTTACTAGATTGTACAGGGTATGCTGAATTAAGACGGGGTATTCCTTTTTTGGAGTATGCTGTGGGTAATCCGAACAATGTTTCTGTAGAATTGATTATGGCAAACGATGAAGAACAAGTTATTATGCAACTGTCAAAATACCTTTACAGGGTTTTCCAGAAACGACAAGAGCATGCTATAGAAAATTAATAGGCAGAAATGGTTTATGACATAGTTCTTTGTTGTTTATTTCTTCTTCTTTATTTTATTTATGTATTTATTTTGTATTATTATTATTATTATTATTATTATTATTATTATTATTATTATTATTATTATTATTATTATTATTATTATTATTATTATTATTATTATTATTATTATTATTATTATTATTATTATTATTATTATTATTATTATTGTTGTTGTTATTTATTTTTACATTTAGAAACCGGATGTCTTGAAAGAAAATAATGCAAAATAGACAGTTGTGTGTTGTGTAAGAATGCTGGTGTCCGAGAGAAAATTATGTAAGATTTACAGATATAGATGCGTGTTAAAATGAATGTGTTTACTTGGAAAATGGTTGTAAGATAGCAAGATCTGTTATGCTAGAACATGTTTTTGAGAGAAAATGATACTAGATTGACAGATGTGTGTTAAAATGCAGGTGTTTAATAAAATGTTTGCGGATGGACAGATTGATGTCAGAAAGCAGTGTGTATGAGAACACGATGCGAATGGACAGATAGTTGTGGGTAAAGATGCATATGTTTGTGAGAAAATGATGTAATGAAGATAGTTGCATTTAAGAATAAGGGAGAGACTGAGTAGAGATTTGACAGAAAAATGATGCTAGAAAGTTCAATAACAGCGAGAATTAAAAACATGGGTTTGGGAAAAAATGAGAAAGGATAGATGTGGTATAAGGGCATTTGTGTGTGTGTTGTATACATCTTGTGTTAACTTAATGTTAGAAATGTTTTTTTTTTATTTTTGTTTTTTTTTTTTAACTGGTTTTTTTACTCAATCGTATTTAAATCATGGACCGATTTTAGGGACGCGTACATTGTGTTTGTACATTTATGAGGCGTTTCATTGTTGGGTTTTAATGTGGCCTGTGGCCTTGAAATGAACAATGTATTGTTTATTCAATAAAATGTCTTACGTCTTATGTCTTACGTCTTACGTCTTACGTCTCTCTCTCTCTCTCTCTCGCAAATGCAACAAATAAGCCATTCCTATAAGGTTATCTCAACCTTTAACCTTTGACCTGGGCTGGTGAACTAGCACAAAACGATGACGGGAAGAGAAACGAGTGCAGGCGTACCATGATGTAAACGTTTGTGCATGTCGGCGTGTGTATGTGTGTGTGTGTGCGTGTGTGTGTGTGCGTGTGTAGGTGTGCGTGTGTGTGTGTGTGTGTGTGTAGAGGGATTATGGGAGGTAAGAGAGGAAGGTGGAGGGGTGAGTGCACGTTCGAGTGGGTGCGGCAGCGTTGTGTATGTGTTTGTGGGGTTGGGGTTGGAGGGCGGGGTGCGTAGACGTCTAAACTTGGGTAGCATCACTTGCACACAAAGATGTGGAGAGGCGACATCCACACAAACCTCGCTGCAAGTGTAACGTCCATTTTATTGTTCTTATATATAGTACACCGCTTTTCCACTGAGCTGCAAGTGTAACGTCCATTTTATTGTTCTTATATATAGTACACCGCTTTTCCACTGAGCTGCAAGTGTAGCGTCGTTGCGTTGCGTTGGATAAATTTAAAGTCCCCAACACATAAGCATATAGGAGACTACTGTGTAACGTCCATTTTATTGTTCTTATACAGGGATGGATTTAACCGGAAATTACCGGTATTTTACCGGTTTGAGAATAAAAATACCGGTTGAAAAATCAGTAGCCGGTAGAGCCTACCGGTTCTTATTTTGTTTGACTGGTTTCAAAAATAAAGGAAAAGAGAAAGAAAAACAAGAGAAATGAAGAGAGAAAGAGAGAAAGAGAGAGAGAGAGAGAGAGAGAGAGAGAGAGAGAGAGAGAGAGAGAGAGAGAGAGAGAGAGCGAGAGAGAGACAGACAGCCAGCCACGCTGATTATGTATTTAGGGAGTGTAGACGAGAGGCCTGCGAATGCGTTCAGTAGCCTTGCCATATTCTTTGAGGTAATTAATACAGAATGATATAACATTGGCGGGCGCAAGGCTATCGTGATTGCGGATAAATTAAACTTGCGCACTTTTCGATTTTTTCTTTCCTCGTGCTCGTCAGTATGTATTGCGACAGTGGCAGATAGGCTAGTAATAATGAAGAAGCAAAAATCTCTTTTTTCATTTTTTGCTAGGGGGGAGAGGGGCGATAAAAGAAGTTCATGTGAAGAAGAAGATGTTAGGTAAGAAAGGCCTGTTATTTACTTGCATTTTTTGGCAAACATCGTTTCAGTTATAGTTAGTAGGCTTTATGGTGAGCAATAAATTAATCACTGCATTCGTCGGCAGATTTTCGGTGGCAAAAATAGTGACGCATTATTAAGCTTTGCTATGGGTCATACCGGTTTCCGTGACTGGCCTACCGGTTTGCGTTCGAGTGGGTTTGTTTACTGTGACGTCGTACCGGTTTTGCAAATCTCTAGGACGATCACTGTTATATATAGTACACCGCTTTTCTACTGAGTTGCAGGTGTAACGTCCATTTTATTGTTTTTATATATAGTACACCTCTTTTTCACTGAGCTGCAAGTGTAACGTCCATTTTATTGTTGTTATAGTGCACCAGAAGACTTCTGGGCATTTCCTATACCCAACACGTCACCAACGACGAAGTCCGACAGACCATCACACCAGCCATTGGACAACACGATGACCTGCTCACAGTGGTGAAGAAACGAAAACTCCGATGGTATGGCCACGTCACCAGATCATCAGGCCTTGCAAAGACCATTCTGCAAGGCACAGTGTAAGGAGGTAGAAGAAGATAGAGACCGAAAAAGAGGTGGGAGGACAACATTCGAGAATGGACTGGTCTGACACTGAGCGAAGCCATCAGGGCTGCTGAGGACAGAGAAAGATGGAGTATGCTGGTTAAACGATCATCTGTGGTGCCCCTACGACCTCCGAGTTACGGGACAGGATAGGATAGGATAGGATAGGATAGTGCACCGCTTTTTGACTGACTATACAGAATCTCACTCAAGCCGCGGCACTCGAGTCGCCTACTTACTGCTAAAGGTGCATTGTCTACAGCCGCCCCAGGCAAGTGTACAATACTTAGTATTTGCTAAAATGCGCATGACCTGCGGTCGACTTTCTAATCATGAATCATTTTCAACTTGTCTCTGTTCATACGCTCCCACCATTCATCCACCCACTTCTTCTGCATTACATATTTTATCATTTAAAATATAAAATTAGTATGCAGTATTGTATCCATGAGACCCAAATGAGAGTTCCGGGGGTGGGGGAGAGGAGGAGTAGGGGCGCGAAGGAAAAGGTAGAAAGAGGAGGAGGGGAGGGGGTGGGGGAGAAGGGGGGTCCCCTTACACAAGCAAAATTGACTTGATTTCTTTCCCACGGAATACAAAACCTCGGCAAAGGGCGGTAAAGCACTCGCACCAAAACAGTATTTACTTTTGAGGGCAGCTTGAACCGGTTTACGTAGGCCTCCCCTGATGATTGAAAGGTCTGATAGAGTGATAGCCTACATTAGTTTAACAGTGCCCGTGTACCAAAACAATGAAAAAGTCTTTTTTTTTAATCTTTTTTTTAATACATTAGTTTAACAGTGCCCGTGTACCAAAACGATGAAAAAGTCTTTTTTTTTAATCTTTTTTTTAATACATTAGTTTAACAGTGCCCGTGTACCAAAACATTGAAAAAGTCTATATATATATTTTTTTAATATACATTAGTTTAACAGTGCCCGTGTACCAAAACAATGAAAAAGTCTAAAACATGAGCATACACTAAGATTATGTTTTAACCTCTTCAGCATACACGATAGGAGTACAAACATACAGGGTGGACAGAAGAAGAAGAAGATGAAGAAGAAGAGAAGTTTTTGATTGATTGGTTGATTGATTGTTGCTTTAGGTCCAGCGGACTCTTCCGAGCCAAATCAGGACCGGACAACCCCCGATCCGCATAAAAGATCTGCTGAAACAACCCTAGTGGGAAAATTGAATGGCCTCCACCGGCCAGTCGCTTTACAATAAAGACATCCCACGCAGGGGACGGCTGAGGCTTTACCCCAACTACTCGAACCCCCGGTTACAAAAACAAAATAGAATACAAACATCATTATAAATTATCAACAAAACATATACATAAAAAATGCCTATATTGCCAAATAATAACATCATAGGAAGCCCTAGTGACCACCCGGCAGAAAGCGTCCAACACTCCCAAGCTGATCCAACAGACCTCATACACAAACAAGGAGTCTTGTCCAGTTTTCAAGAAAAAAGGTAGGTCATTGATCTAGCGAAGAAGAAGATAGTATAGCAGAGTGATAGGACAGAGCAGGAATGGGAAAGAGTAAATGAGGAAGACAGCGACAGTGGGAATTTAAAGCACTAAATTTCCAGAAAGTGGGGATACTATTTATACTGAAACCCCCGGCACCCCAACGGGGGTAAGAAGAGAAGAAGAAGAAGAAGAATCGGCTGGAGGCATGGGGTGGTACACTATACAAATGGGGAAGATGGATAACAAGGTGCACAATGTCATTGTGGAAGACGACGTGCGCTGCAGAAGGAGAAGAGAGAGGAGAGGAGGAAGAATAGGAGGAGGAAAAAGAAGAGGAAAAAAAAGGAGAAGAAGGAGAGAGAGAGAGAGAGAGAGAGAGAGAGAGAGAGAGAGAGAGAGAGAGAGAGAGAGAGAGAGAGAGAGAGAGAGAGAGAGAACAAGAACAAAGTTTAATGACTATAGGCCACCTGCCCCTAGTTTGGGTCCGTAAACATTATAAACAATTGTACCACAACGTATTAATAACATAATATAAATAATCATTATAAAAGCATTGAATATAAAGCAGACTCGTTCTACACATTAAACAATATTTTCAAGGTATTCCACAAACCTCTGTCTGATCTTCATTTCATTGAATAAGAAAACACCAAGTTTGCGATTGTCTGACGCAGATCCATTACGTATGTAGTTAATGTACGACTGATGTCTCACATTCAAATATTTCTGTCTTAAATTGGTGTATAATGGACACACATATAAAATATGATCGAGAGAGAGAGAGAGAGAAAGAGAGAGAGAGAGAGAGAGAGAATTTCAACAAGTATAATAATTATCTAATGTTAATATTTAAAATATATATTAATGTATTTATGCCTGCTGCAGCCTCTGATTAAAAATGATCCTGAAATATATAATAAAAGCATTATTACATTATTTTTAATATGCGTGGACAAAACACTCAATTTATTCTTCTATAGCACACACACAAACACACACACACAAACACACACATGCATTTGTTCAAATGCGACAAGTTGACCAATCTTTCACACACACACACACACACACACCCACACACACTCACACACACGCATTTGACCAAATGGAACAAGATGACCAATCTTTCACATAAACACACGCACACACACACACCCACACACACACATAAGTTTATAGATCAATCACATCTTGAAATATACACATACACACCGGTAAGTATATAGATCGGTCACATCTTGACACACACACACACACACACACAACCACACACCCACACACACACACACACACACACAAATAAATATATAGATCAGTCACATCTTGACACATACACATACACGCATGTTTAATGGATGGTATCACTGTAACAATCGCAGTTGGTTTAGTAAACAGGAGATCGACTTACTCAAGCTGGGTGCTAGTAGCTGATCTGCTATAGCGAAAAGGTAGACATCAAACAGGCCACACACTTGCCCATCATCACTCCCAAGCACGCCTTAAAGCATAATAATTGTAATAAGAAAAATAAGAAAATATAGCGCAAAATCAGACAAACCGAATCTGCTCCAAGCGCTTTTCAATTGCACTCGCTTTCTCCAGGTGTTGTTTTACAGCATCGAACGCCTCTACCACCCAATCACAGCTATGTTTCATTGGATTCTCAGACTAACCAGAACACCGTCAGTATATGCTACATATATCAGTGGTTCCCATAGGCCTCAAAACTGGCAGTCAACATTGATGCATTGATAAAAATTCTGATGGTCATTACAAATTGATCAAACAGACAATTACTAGTTACACACGGAAATGATGGCAAAACAATAATACAACGCATTCAGTATAACAAAACAATGTTTAGTTTATTCTGGTTTCTATCCATAACGTAAACAACAGTGATTTTTTTTTCTTGTCAATTGCAAAACAAAGAAAGAAAATGCTGAAGTGAAAACAGACAGTTAACATAGTTTTATCTTTTTCAGTTCACTTTTTACACTGGCGCCTGAATGTGTTCCCCCCCACCCACCCCCCACCCCCCCTCAAAAAAGAGGGTTATTTAAGAGGGATAATTATCTTTAAAGTAAATCATCGCCAACCCTCCACACCTCTCCTTGTTAAGCTACACTGGCTTCCTGTCGCAGAACGTGTTAAGTATAAAAATGCCTGTATCTGCTACAATATTGTCATCGGTTCTGCTCCTTCTTATCTATCTGACATTGGCTCCCTTTACACTTCATCTCGTTCCCTTCGCTCATCCATTGACTGTCGTCTTCTCCGTCAGGGCCGTTACAAAGGAAAATCCCATGGTTTCCGCTCTTTTGCTGTCCACGGCCCTCACCTATGGAATTCTCTCCCCTTTCATGTTAGACATTCTACCTCCTGTGAATCGTTCAAATCCAACCTTAAAACGTATCTTTTCTCAAAAGTCTTTAAGCAGTAGCTGTAGTTGTAAAAAATGTTTGGAAGGGTGTGGGGTTAAGTAGTAATTTAGTATGTTTTTGTCATATTGGTTTACACAGCAGTAGTATGTATGCGTGAAAGAGTAACTTGTCTTATAATTAAAGTATATGTATAGTGTGCATATGTGTTTGCGTAAGAAAGTGTGCGTGTATATGCGCTTAGATCCTTAGGGTAGTCGCTTTATAAATGCTAGTTATTATTATTATTATTATTATTATTATTATTATTATTATTATTATTATTATTATTATTATTATTATTATTATTATTATTGTTATTATTAAAATTATGAAAGTCACAGAAAATATTTTTAATTTCCTGCGCTCCTTGTCAGAGCTGAACTTCCTGGCAGCTGCAGCATTAATGTCACTTGCTTGGGCAAGGATTACACTCGATTCATCATCAGTTTGAGACTGAGACTGAGTCTCGGACCGAGTCCTCGTCAGCCATGTTTACGCAAAATAATGGCAAGGGGAGCAACTCTACAAAACTATGTAAGCGGAAGTATAAAATCGTCGTCTGCTGTGCACTGGTGTCTGTGGACGTTAAGAAAAATTAAACAAACAAACACCAATTCAATAGTGATACCAAAGAGCTTATTACGGAAAGAGGGGGAACTTGGTACAGAACCGCGAGACGAAATGTACGAGTTATGGTCCCTTGTCGACATGCTGAAAATGGCTCGTGGCAGAAAGTCAAAAGGCGACCGAGTGAAACAGGGCGGTGACTTTTGCACAGCTATCAATTGCCATAATGCCAGATACAAGAAAAGTTGTGTTGGCAAGTCCTTTTTCAAATTTCCAAGAGACAAAGAAAGGTAAATTGCAATTGAAAAACTTCATTTTTTTGTGTTTATGTAGGCCTAAACTAAGACCGCTGCAGTGTTGTTAGTGTTAAAACAATCGGAGAGCAGCTTGAATGATTCATGTTATACCTATGTGCTAAATCCAAAACAGTTTGCTTGTTGACGGTTTACGTTCAACAGGTCGCTCACTGTTTACGTTATTGCTAGGTTGTTTGACTATATTTGTGCTTATATTTCAAAAGTAGATGTCAGATTGGCAATTTGGCTTCGTCAAACTGCTTATGTTAACAAGTTAAATTAGAATAAGTTTGTTTTCTCCTCGTGATCAAATACTGTGCAAGATAACCCCTTACCTAGGCACAAAAATGGTCCTTGATCTATATTGTGTTGAATGTTGTAGTCTAGCCAGTAGGTTCTGATTGTTCTGTCTGATTAATTAATTATTTTCCATGAAGTGACTGATGTTATTAAGCCAGTGATGTGGGAGGTGAGAGGGTTGGGGGTAGGGGGACACCTGATATAAATTAAATTCACACTATTAGTGAAACATTTTGTTATTGTGCTTTATTGTGATTAATTGACAGAGCTCTCTCTCTCTCTCTCACTCTCTCTCTTACTCTCTCTCTCTCTCTTTCTCTCTCTCTCTCTCTCACGATTACGGATTTACAGTTTCGGATAAATGAAACAGTCTGTCTTGCATATTTTAATTTTAAAATATCTGTCGTTGATTAAAAAATAATAAATTCCAGGGCAGAAAACGAAACTATGACATACACACATAAGCAGCATAAAAACACCTAATAAATGTCAATAAGTAAACATAAACAACAACAAAAAAAAGACAGCAGTAGCGGAATGTTAATAATAATGATGGTTAAAAGTTTGGTTTTTGCAAACGTTGCCATAAGAATGTTCTTTTGCAATGGCATAGGCTAATAAGTTACCACGCACAGATCATTCATATAGCAGATGGTGAAATATAGCCAGCCCGAGCAAAGGGAAATAATCCGTGAGAGCGTCTCGCATTTTTGTATAGGACATAATGGAAGTTCCCTCTCTTTCCGTAATAAGCTCTTTGGTGATACCGATCATTGCTGTAAGGTCACGAAAAATGACTGTGTCTTGGCAGAGAAAAACGTGTGCGCCATAAAAACGCACAGATCTGAAATCTCTGCGTCATTTTTGTATTTTTATGCGTAAATTACGCGCTGATATACATGCGTAAGCAGCGTTATAACTAATACAGACCTACACTAAGGAGTACTTTAGTACTTAATACTCCTTGACCTACACAATAATCTAAATTACACTATTATTCCAGTCACGTATCAGCGACTCTGTCACACATAGGCTTCATAAAGGCCTATCCTACCCCTATCCTATCCCGTAACTCGAGGGTCGTGGGGGGCACCACAGATGATCCAGCTTACTCCATCTTTCTCTGTCCTCAGCAACCCTCATGGCTTCGCTCAGTGTCAAACACGTCCATTCTGGCAACCATAACGTCACAGTGTCTAAAACTACTTATTGACACCAAGTCCTTATTCCTTTCGGATATGAGTATAGACAGAGACTGGTCTGTGCACACATGCATTCCGACCACACGGTCTTTAAAGATCCTGACGCTCAAGCACAATAATAACATAATAATAATAATAATAATAATAATAATAATAATAATAATAATAATAATAATAATAAAAATAATAATAATATATAATAATAATAATAATTTCTTTTTACGTCTCCACTGTGTAAAATATATAAACAATTAAGGGTGGCGAGGTCATGACCTGAAGCAGGCGTAATTTTTTTTTTAATGGCCCACCCACTTCTGCGACAAATCGCTTCCAGTTTTACTGGAATATAACAACCATGTTAGACGTGCTTATCATCAAGAAGACAACTCCAACATTGCGTGTTCTATTATCTCCAGGATTATGTCAATCAATACTTTTCTTACCTGTATAGCAATCAACCAGTATGCCGTACTGGAAAAAACACAACCCACAGATATAGTATCCTCAAAAAAGCAGAAATCTCCTGACTTGTCACTTTTGGAATGTAATCTATCACCAGTAAATCCAGTTTTGCGTTATGTGCACTGCCTACCACTGTCAGCCGGTACTTGCACCGGGATTTTGTGTTTCACAATAACTGTTACTGTGTTAGGCCTAGCTAACTCAACCTTGACCGCCTAAACGACTACCTTATTAAATTTGGTTCATACGAAGGAACAATCACTGTTAGCGATATCCACGCAGCGTAACCGAGACTCGCCTAGCAGCGAGAAAGCGAATGTTAGCCTCAGCGAGCCTCACCTACGCTCCCTCCCCTCCCCCCCACCGTCCTCCTCCCCCCCCCCCTCCTCCACCGTCCTCCCCCTTCCTCCACTCTTCTCCCCCCTCCTCCCTCTTTCTCCCCCCCTCATCCCCTCTCTTCTCCGGTCCTCCCTCCCCCCTCCTCCCCCCGTCCTCTCCCTCTTACCCTTCTCCCCTCCTCCCCTTTCTCTTACCTCCTCCCCCGTCCTCCCCCGTCCTCCTCCCCCTCTTACCCTTCTCCCCTCTTCCCCTTTCTCCCCCTCCTCCCCCCAGCGAGACAGAAAAAGAGGTGGGAAGACACATTCGAGAATGGACTGGCTTCAAACTGAATGAAGCAAAGCTAAAGAGAACTGCTGAGAACAGGGAAAGATGGAGTAGGCTGGTTAAACGATAATCTGTGGTGCCCCAGCGATTTTCGAGTTACGGGATAGGATAGCATAGAATATCAAAGGTCATGGTCACATTGCTACCTAGGTCTGTCAATGACTTTTTATATCACTGAAGGTTTTCTAATGGGACTGTGAATACCTGCCATCCACTCCCCATCCCCCCACCTACCCACACACACTTCAGATATCAGGGTATGCCAAAAACCAAACAAAAAACAAACAAAATCACAAATAAAACTGTGATTTCTTTTCTGTTTTATGATACAGATCTTCCAGCTATTACACCACATGTTTGATTGATAAACTCGATTTCCTGTGCATGGAAGAGTGTGTATAATACGTGAGAGTGTATGTTGATTACAAATAGCTATTATGTTGAGTCTGATTTAGGAATAAAGCACATACTTAGCATTGATAGTACTACTACTACTACTACTACTACTACTACTACTACTACTACTACTACTACTACTACTACTACTACTACTACTACTAAGAAGAAGAAGAAGAAGAAGAAATTCTTCTTCTTCTTCTTCTTATAATAATAATAATAATAATAATAATAATAATAATAATAATAATAATAATAATAATAATAATAATAATAATAATAATAATACAGGATGCTATGTACGCGCCTTTCCCCAAGGCTCAAAGCGCGGATCTGTACCAACATACACGCTCACCTGTCTCATTTACCCTCACACACACCAAATACACATACATCACTCAAACAGGTGGTGTAAAGGCAGGGAGATCGCTATTAGACTACGGAAGGAAATCGAATTTTTATTTTTGAAATTTTTATATTGACTGCATCCTGTACCATTATTGTTGTTATTATTATTATTATTATTATTATTATTATTATTATTATTATTATTATTATTATTATTATTATTATTATTATTATTATTAACATCAACGATAGTACTGGCATGAATGGATATCCAAATAAGTTCACTGTGAAGAAAAATGCACATTTCAATCACATTTATACATGACTTAATTTCATTGCCAACCACTCACAATTTCCGTGTAAGTTAAACACACAGATAAAATTGAGAGTGGTAACTTCAATGATGTGTTTCATAGAAACTCAGCACATTTTTTTTCCTTTCTGTTCAAAGCTAGGATGTGCAATGTGCAAAGAAAGCAGCTAGCATACAAACATGACACAGCAAAAATGGAACGTCGCTAATCCGAACAATACACGTATAAAACCGATCCTATGTTGAAAAATGTAAGGTTTTGCATGTAGGTCGAAAAAATCCTGGGCATGAGTATAAGATGGGTGTTAGCGGTTTAGACAAACTGTTACAATCATGTGAAGAAGAAAAAGACCTTGGAGTAACTTTTAATATGCCCTTAAATTTTGACACTCATATTCAGAACTGCATAAACAAAGCAAATAAAATGATTGGACTAATTAAAATAACTTTCAAATTTATCAATAAAGAATCATTTTGTATGTTGTATAAGGCTTTGGTGAGGCCCCATCTGGAATATGCAAATTCTGTATGGTATCCTAAACTTAAACGGCAGTCTATTGCTATAGAGAAAGTTCAAAGAAGGGCAACAAAGTTACTTATAGAATGTAGAAAAATGTCCTATAAAGAGCGACTTTTTTCCTTGGTTTACATTCACTGTCTGGTAGGAGATTACGAGGTGACCTAATACAAGTATTCAAAATTTATAATAACATTGATGACTTAGAATGGAATGACTTTTTTGCTAATCCTCATAGTAATACGACACGCTTATCTGAAGGCAAAATCTTTGTTAGACACTGTAACACTAATATTAGGAAATTCTCTTTTTCATATAGAACTGTACCTGCCTTCATCTTCACGTCTCTTATACGCTATGGTGTCCGGGGACACTAATATTAATCTAAAACTACGATTCCGACTACGGGCCACCCCGATTAAAAACAAGTGACATTGTTATCAGGGTCCAGTCGGGATCTTGCAGTTTGTGACTTTTCATTTTTCGAAGTATACATTATTATGTCAACCTCGAAACTACCATTCAAAGTTGCTTCATTATATATACTCGTAATATCGAGGCGATAATAAAGAAATAAGATGGCAAGCCGTTCAAATACATTTCCAGATAAGCTAAAACACGCACCTCGCCGAAAAATAAGCACTTTCAAAAGCAATAATGCTCTCGGCGGCGTGTTGACTGGGCTG
Source organism: Oncomelania hupensis (assembly GCA_036898135.1). Classification (NCBI taxonomy): domain Eukaryota; kingdom Metazoa; phylum Mollusca; class Gastropoda; order Littorinimorpha; family Pomatiopsidae; genus Oncomelania; species Oncomelania hupensis. The sequence goes on from CM072521.1 coordinate 54,960,630, forward strand.
TATCCTAACGAAGCAAAAGGGAAACATGGATTGGTGCAGTGGAATTCCCTTCCCTCCCATATCCGCAACAAACAATCAACACAAGCATTCAAAAAGGCCCTCAAAACCCACCTCTTCAAACTGCATTACTCAGATTGATTTGTATCCCGCTGCCATTCTCTCATCTTTTGTCTATGTCTGATCCGTAAGTGTATAAACGGCTGTAAATATTTATACTGTTTTTCTTCCTGGGCCTAACCGGGCATATAGATAGCTGTGAATAGGTTTTTGCTATTATATTTTCTGTCTTTTTTGTCATTTGTGTACATAGTTGTAAATAGTATTTTTTTGTCTTTTTTGTAATTTATGTACATAGTTGTAAATAGTCTGTACCTCTACTGTCCCGTCTTTTGGTGTATTGTAGCAAAAGTGATGTTTCATCGAGTGCATGTATTTATATGTAATGACTATGTAAAGCGTGGTGAGTCTGGTCATAGACTGGAGTACCCGCTATATAAAAATCCGTTATTATTATTATTATTATTATTATTATTATTATTATTATTATTATTATTATTATTATTATTATTATTATTAATATTATTGTCAGGCCACGATCTGCAAACAAAAACGTATCAACATTTGCACAGACGATAGTGAGATACAGCGCTAAATGTCTTTAGAAAACGGTGAATCACAACGACCTTGACCTTTGAGAAAGTACAAATACGAATGATCTAACATGTTAGCAGTAGTTTAAGTAGTTATGGTTGAGGCAAGATGCGTATTTTGAACAAAAACATTAAATTTCGTAGCGACGGCCCGACCGACTGACCGATAGCCCAACAACCCTACAGCTAAAGAAGGGTGGTCCATGATTAGATGTACCTATATCCCAAAATATCATCAAAATCCCTTTAGTTATTTGTGAGATATTTGCTAAGAGAGTAGTAAAACGTGTTTAGCAACAAATGACTCCAGTGATCTTGAGCTTTGCAGCAGAGCAAAGAAGGGAGGCAAGCGGTAATACTCCTATGAAGTTTTGGAAAAATCCGTTCAGAGGTTGTTGAGAAATGACATCCAACGGCAACGGACCGACAGACCGACCGACCAACTGACCAACAACGTTTAGCTGGCTCTGATTCCCGATGATGTCAAAGTATTTCCAGAAGATAGGTCTGGAAAGACCCACACGTGTGAAATGAGTGTGTCTAAATGTCACTCATTAGATGTCAACTTATAATGAGAGAGAGAGAGAGAGAGAGAGAGAGAGAGAGAGAGAGAGAGAGAGAGAGAGAGAGAGAGAGAGAGAGAGAGAGCAGTATAGCAGTGCTGAAAGATTTACCAAAGGCGATGACAAGATGAGAATAAGCAATTCCTTGATGTTGTTTGTTCAAGGTTTGAGCTTCAAATGTGGCGACTATGAGTATGAGCTCGTTGAGGTGTCATGAAACTCAGTAATGTGAGTTTGTATGCAGCTCACTGCATGTGATCAATGAGGCGGTGTACTCAAGAGAGATAAAACCTTTTTTTATATCATTGAATGTGTGTAGTAGGGCTTTGATTCTCAACAAACAGTGTCAGTCTACTTTAACTCGGTCAAGTAGAGATTATCGTCTCGCTATGGCGGCGTTTGATCGACTACATAATAATTTAATTATTTGTATGTGACTCAGCTACTGCTACAATTTGCAAGTCATGGTAGGTTGCATCATGATAAAGATGATGATGATGATGGTGCTGATAATGGTGATGGTGTGATTGATGAGGCTGGTGGTGGTGATGAGTGTGATGATGATGTTATTAATAGCAACTCCGAAGATGCTATCGCTAACGCCTTTGATGATAATGACGATTGTGATTATGACACTACTGATGCTGGTAATTCATTTGATGATGTTCGTGATGACACTGTGATTCATGTTGACGGTGCTGGCACTGATGGTAATGATGGTGTTACTGATGAGGTGGTGGCATATACTCTAGAGGGGGAAATCGGCTACCCAAAACTAATTGTTATAGAAGCAAAACTTACTGCATCGGGTATAGAATAATTGGGTTAGCTTATGGTTCAAAATCGGCCGACAGGGACGTAGGGGAAATATATTAAAATAATTTTTGCAAATCGTTATTTTCCGTGTTCGCCCCCTTTTGACGCTGTTCGTTTACCACACATCGCACATCACGCATTCCACAAAAGTGGGTCGCAGGTAACTTCATTCTGACCTTTGACAGCTTTGTTTTATTGAAATGGCGGCAAACAACGGGATGCAGCAGAATTATGCTGATCGCGTTTTATAAGTTGTTTTGCAACAATATTAGATGTAAACTGCAAGCTAATTATCGCATGCAGGTATGTTAGTTAGGGGGAGGGGATAATTTTGTCTTGTTCAGGCGAGAATTGCATATTTAGAGAACAATAGGTTTGAATGTATGGTAAGCGAAACAATGTCAAAATTTTGTCTACATTTTTTTCCTATTTAGTCTTTTGTCGATATGCTCAGAGAATTCATTTCTTAGATTTAAAAAAAAAATTTTGTCACCAGGGTTTCTGAAGTATAAATGTATGATAGGCGAAACAATGTGATAATTTTATATATATATATATATATATATATATATATATATATATATATATATATATATATATATATATATATATATATATATATATATATATATATATATATATATATATATATATATATATATATAGATAGATAGATAGATAGATAGATATATATATATGTATGTATATGTATATATATATATATATATATATATATATATATATATATATATATATATATATATATATATATATATATATATATATATATATATATTATATATATATTATATGTGTGTGTGTGTTAATTAGAAGCAATACAAGGTGAGAGAGTGATTTTTATTATTTATGCCAATGTTTTGATTGTATATATTTTAGATTGTTTTACGTTTTAAATTCATGTTATATATTTTCTTTGGTTTCATTCTTTTGTTTCTTGATTGGGGTTTTAATTATATGTTTTACTGAATAAATGTATATTTGTATTTTAACACTTTATTTCACTAGTTGAGTTTTTTAGTTTAGTTTAGTGGGAGACAAATGACAGACGATGGACATGGCACAGTCCCGATGAAGAGCATCACAATCAGATCGACTACATCTTGGTCAAGAAATGCTTTAGATCAAGCATCAACATTGGCAGCACACGCACTTTTCCAGGAGCAGACATCGAAAGTGACCACGATCTCGTGATGATGTCTTTCCGGCTTCACTTGAAGAGGGTAAACACAGCAAAGTGCACTAGACTGAAGTCCGACCTGGACAAACTGCAAGACCCGGAGGTGGAAGAAATATTTCAGGCCACAATTGGCGGGAAATTCGCACCGCTGTTCATTTTGGGAGCTGGTGAAGTAGATGTCAACACCAAAACCGCCACCTTTAACTCAGCTGTGACAGATGCCGCCACGGAGATCCTTGGACCTGTGTGATAAACGGAGATGAAAAAGAAAAAAAAACACCTCACAGGGAGCTGATGCCTACCCAAAAATCAACAATGACATCCGAAAAGGCATGCGCACAGCAAAGGAGAACTGGATAGAAGATCGAAGATCAGTGCCAGGAAACAGAGAACAGTCTGAACAAGAACAACAGCAAAAAGGCTTACCAGACTGTGAAGCTGCTGACAAGTGATAAACAGCCCAAGGTCTCCACGATCCAAAGCAAGTCTGGCATATGCCTTACAGAAGAACAATAAGTCTTGGACAGATGGACAGAGTACTGCTCTGACATTTACAACCACACACCAAACGGATACCCATCAGTTCTAGCATGTCCAGAGAACAGAGAAGAAGAAATCCTCCGAATTCTCCTAGAAGAAGTTGAGTCAGCAGTGCTATCGCTGAAGAAGGAGAAGTATGCGGGAGTGGACAACATCCCCGCGGAACTTCAAGCAGGAGGAGAAGTGATGATTGACGCACTCACCATTATCTGTAACAAGATCTGGCAGAGTGGAAAGTGGCCTACACCATGGACCCAGTCGCTTGTCATCACTCTTCCCATAAAAGGTAACCTTCAGGAATGTGAAAATTACCGCACCATCAGCCTCATCAGCCATCCCAGCAAGGTCTTCCTGAAAATAATACTCAACTGGTTGAAACACCAAGCTGAACAAATCATAGCTGAAGAGCAAGCAGGATTCAGCGCAGGGCGAAGTACCACTGAACAGATTATTAACCTCAGAATAATCTACGAGAAATACCTACAGCACCAACAACATCTATGTCATGTGTTCGTAGACTTTAAAAAGGCGTTTGACCGAGTCTGGCATGCAGCTCTGTGGGCAACCATGAGAGTGTACAGCAACAGCCCTAAAATTATTGAAGTCATCAAAAGCCTGTATGACAAGGCTACCAGTGCAGTCCTCCCCAACAGCGCCATCGGAAACTGGTTCAGAACAACAATCGGTGTGCGTCAGGGATGCCTACTCTCTCCAACACTCTTCAACATCTTCCTAGAGCGCATCATGTCAGAAGCCATTGCAGATCACGAAGGCACAGTCAGCATAGGGGGAAGAGCAATCTCCAATCTTCGTTTTTCGGATGACATTGATGGATTGGTGGAGAGGAACAAGAACTTGAACAGCTGGTACAGAGGCTTGACACCACCTCCAGAGCCTATGGAATGGCAATAAGTGCAGAGAAGACCAAAATGATGACCAACAACACCAATGGCATCAACACGGACATCAAAGTCCAAGGCCAATCCCTCAACACAGTGCATACATATAGCTTCAAATATTTAGGAGCCATTGTATCAGACAATGGGTCCCGACAGGAAGTCCTCTCCAGGATCGCATCTAGTTTGTTCATATAGATTTGAAAACTGCGATGACCCGCAAGTTCCGCTTGCTTCTGTTTGGGACCTTGTATTATAGATAACTAAAGGGAGACGCGTCACAGGCATAGGAGCTTGCGTGTCCAGATACAACCTTGTTATTACATGTGGTTTTTTTTTTAATGCATTTACCCACTTATTAGAGTACCTGCTTGTGTAATAAATGTTATCCTATACGCTTTAGAGTACACATGTGTGCATGTTTGTGTTTGTGTGTATGTATGTTTATGTGTGTGCTTGTGTTAGCATGTGTGTGTATGTGTATTCAAATGTATGCCTTTTGTGAGTGTATGTACGCTTAAAAACCTCAAAATCAAAACATGTGAGTAGAGTGAGAAATGTAAACTTGTATGGTGTATGTTGTATGTTGTATGTTGCCCACCACTTCAATGGCACCTGAGTCATCGAGGTGCCATGCAAACGCTCTACCCTACCACTGAACTTCGGCGGTGAAACTGAGAGAGAGAGAGAGACAGAGACAGAGACAGAGAGGGAGAGAGAGAGAGAGAGAGAGAGAGAGAGAGAGAGAGAGAGAGAGAGAGAGAGAGAGAGAGAGAGAGTACAGTTGTGGTGTTCAAAATCTGGACATCAACACTTTCATTTATTTCTGTCATCAGCAAACTTTATTAATAGAAGTCAGGAAGTTCGAACACATTGCATCGAATTGCTAGGCAGTAGAATCGTTCTTCGGGAGAGCTTGTGCGTTCAGAACAGCAACGCACGCAGTCTGTGTGGATTGAACACACGGCTGGAAATACAAAGACAATTTATTATTCATTACAACACTTGTATTGTTGCTGGTTTATCTGTTGTTTCAAATGTCAAGCTTCAACTTTTTTTTAATTTAATTTACCCATTAAGGAATTATGACAGACACATGATCATCGCTCATTGTCACTCTAATGAAATTCAAGCTCCATTGACCAAAAAGCCAAAACAACCAGGATGTAATGTGTGTGTGCGCACACACACACATACACACATTAATATTTCAAACAATATTTGTCCTTTCTGCCCCTGCGCTAAAGAAACAGAGCTGCCTATGGTGTATGTTTGTCACATAAATGTGTAACAGATTTCGTGCAAACACATTTAAAGAGCTACATATTTTTAATCAGGAAAGACATTTTATTCAGATGGCATATATGGATGGATGGTCAGGCTGACTGCATCAATGAATGTTTCATTTACAAATGTTTCCAAATGAGAGACAACAAGGAGCATTAGGCAGGAGGCTGTTCAAATGAAACATTGTGTTGTGTTTGGAAGTCGTTTGTGTATAAGTCAATACGTGAGCGTAGGTTTGGCAAACGCGTGAATTAAAATAATTGATAAATGAAGTAATAGATATTGAGTTTGGATCTGCATAGTAATGTAACAGAGATATATATTTTAAATATCAGACTTTATGAACAACTATCTTCATAATCGACATGCAAAATAGATGGTTTTACTGTTTTCATCGATCTGTGTATTCTTTATAATCTCATTGTATCCCTCACCCCCTTCAAATGAGCAAATTGCTTTATTAAATCAAACATTCTTAAGTCTTAAGTCTTTTTCTCAATGAACCAGTCAGTAAATAAATCATACGCAGTTGAGCTTGGGTGGCGACAAGGATGATGGCCAGAAGAAATGCGACGAGAACTGCTGTAGTCAACTTCATCTTGGGTTAGTGGATCTGAAACACGGCCATCATTTCAATCATCATCATGTCAAGTCAACAAATACTTCCTATCCTATCCTATCCTGTCCCGTAACACGGAGGTCGTAGGGGCACCACAGATGATCGTTTAACCAGCCTACTCCATCTTTCTCTGTCCTCAGCAGCCCTGATGGCTTCGCTCAGTGTCAAACCAGTCCATTCTCGAATGTTGTCCTCCCACCTCTTTTTCGGTCTCCCTCTTCTTCTACCTCCTTGCAATGTGCCTTGCAGAATGGTCTTTGCAAGGCCTGATGATCTGGTGACGTGGCCATACCATCGGAGTTTCCGTTTCTTCACCACTGTGAGCAGGTCATCGTGTTGTCCAATGGCTTGTGTGATGGTCTGTCGGACTTCGTCGTTAGTGATGTGTTGGGTATAGGAAATACCCAGAAGTCTTCTGTAGCACCTCATCTCCATGCTTTGTATTTTTCGTTGTAGATCTGCTGTGAGGGTTCATGCTTCGCAAGCATATAGGAAGATGGAGATGACAAGGGAGCGTAGCAGTCTTACTTTGGAATGTAGACTGATGGTCCTGTCTTTCCAAATGGGCTTCAACCTTTTCAGGGCAGCAGTTGTTTGTGCGATCCTGAAGAGGACTTTCTGTCGGGACCCATTGTCTGACACAATGGCTCCCAAATATTTGAAGCTATGCACTGTGTTGAAGGATTGGCCTTGGACTTTGATGTCCGTGTTGATGCCATTGGTGTTGTTGGTCATCATTTTGGTCTTCTCTGCACTTATTTCCATTCCATAAGCTCTGGAGGTGGTGTCAAGCCTGTGTACAAGCTGTTCAAGTTCCTGTTTCTCTCCAGCCAATCCATCAATGTCATCCGCAAAACGAAGATTGGAGATTGCTCTACCCGCTATGCTGGCTGTGCTTTCGTGATCTGCAAGAGCATCTGACTTGATGCGCTCTAAAAAGATGTTGAAGAGTGTTGGAGAGAGTAGACATCCTTGAAGCACACCGATTGTTGTTCTGAACCCGTTCCCGATGACGCTGTTATGCAGGACTGCACTGGTAGCCTTGTCATACAGGCTTTTGATGACTTCAATAATTTTAGGGCTGATGTTATACACTTTCATTGTTGCCCATAGAGCTGCATGCCAGACTTGGTCAAACGCCTTCTTGAAGTCTATGAACACATGATATAGATGTTGTTGGTGCTGTAGGTATTTCTCACAGATTATTCTGAGGTTGAAAATCTGTTCATGGGTACTTCGCCCTGCCCTGAATCCTGCTTCTTCTTCAGCTATGATTTGTTCAGCTTGGGGTTTCAACCTGTTCAGTATTATTTTCAGGAGGACCTTGCTGGGATGGCTGATGAGGCTGATGGTGCGGTAATTTTCACACTCCTGAAGATTACCTTTTTTTGGGAAGAGTGATGACAAGCGACTGGGTCCATGGTGTAGGCCACTCCCCACTCTGCCAGATCTTGTTACAGATAATGGTAAGGGTATCAATCATCGCTTCTCCTCCTGTTTGTAGCAGTTCCGCGGGTATGTTGTCCACTCCCGCTCTTCCCTTTCTTCAGCGATTGCACTGCTGCCTCAACTTCTTCCCGGAGAATTGGGAGGATTTTTTCTCCTCTGTTCTCGGGACATGCTAGAACTGATGGGTCTCCATTTGATGTATGGTTGTAAAGGTCAGAACAGTACTCTGTCCATCTGTCCAAGACTTCTTGTTCTTCTGTAAGACATATGCCAGACTTGCTTTGGATCGTGGAGACTTTGGGCTGTTTAACTCTTGTCAGCCGCTTCACAGTCTGGTAGACCTTCTTGCTGTTGTTCTTGTTCAACTGTTCTCTATTTCCTGGCATTGATCTTCTATCCCGTTCTCCTTTGTTGTGCGCATGCCTTTTCGGATGTCATTGTTAATTTTTCCGTAGACACCAGCTCCCTGTGAGGTGTTCTTTTTTTTTTTTTAATCTCTCTTCGTTTATCACACAGATCCAAAAGTTCAGGTGAGATCCACGGCTTCTTCTGTGGTCGGTGCTTGCCAAGGATCTCAGTGGCGGCATCTTTCACAGCTGAGTTGAGGGTGGTGGTCATGGTGTTGACATCTACTTCACCAGCCCCAAAAATGAGCAGTGGTGCAAATTTCCCTCCAATTGTGGCCTGAAATAGTTCTGCCACCTCCGGGTCTTGCAGTTTGTCCAGGTCAAACTTCAGTCTAGTGCACTTTGCTGTATTTACTCTCTTCAAGTGGAGCCGGAAAGACATCATCACGAGATCGTGGTCACTTCCGATGTCTGCTCCTGGAAAAGTGCGTGTCCTGCCAATGTTGATGCTTGATCTGAAGCGTTTCTTGACCATGGTGTAGACGATCTAGTTGTGGTGATCCCCGACGGGACTGTGCCATGTCCATCGTCTGGAGTTTTTGTGGAGACCAAGCGTGTTTGCCAGTACCAGATTGTTGTATCTGGCAAACTCCAACAGTCTCAGACCCCTGTCATTTGTCTCGTTGTTGCAGTGGGGTCCACATGTGTCTCCCCAGTTGTGGTGCGGATCTTGGCCAACCTTGACATTCCAGTCGCCTTGCACTATGACTATGTCCTTCTTCGGCACTTGGTCAAAGACCGCCTGTAGATTTTCATAAAAATCCTCCACTTCGCTGTCGTCATAGTGTGATGTTGGGGCATAGGCCTGGATGATGGTGATGTTGAAAGGTGCTGCTTTCAGACGGATCATAATGAGCCTACTGGAGACTGGGCGGCAACCCATGACAGTGGCTAGAATGTTCTTGTGGACCAAGAATCCATCTCCGTGTTCGTGCCTGTCATCTCTACCGCTGAAATAGAGCGTGTGGCCTTTGTCGGTCGTTGTTTCACCTAGGCCTTTCCAGCGCAGTTCGCTGATACCTAGAACGTTCCATCGATAGTGGTCCAGCTCGTGGGCCAGTTCGTCTAATTTTCCTTCCGCAGATAGGGTCCTGACATTCCAGGTTCCTATGACGATGATGTTTCTCGTGCGGATCTTGCTAAATTGTCCATCAGTAGCATACTTATCACCTCCGTCCTGGTGGCCAACGGAAGGCGCGGTCCTTGTGCCGGGCGACGACCGATCCGGTATGGAATTAGTGGATAGCTTCATCATGTAGTGTGTCTTGGGCAAAAAAAGACCTGGCGGTGCCCAATCCTCTCCAGACTGTTGGCCACAGCCGAAGTCCACGAATACAGTGTGGCTCGCCTTGGACCTGAGCACGTGGTCGTTGAACCTGTAGTAACGTGAGGTTCCTGCGCCCTGGCCGGTGACTTATGTGTAGAAGACTTTCGCCCAGTGATGCCGTGCTAACATCACCCCTGTTAGTCGCCTCTTACGACACGCCGAGAAACGTTGGGTCTATTCTATTTAATGCCCGAACCCACAGAGTAACAAATACTTATTTTCCCCAAAGCAGAATTCACACAGGACTTCCTTAGCAAAAGCAATAAAATATAAACATTTAAATGATCAACATAAAGTTAACGGATTGAATCGAAATACAATCGTGAAATCTTCCATATTGTTCTATGATTTATACAACATAATGCAACACATCACACACACAAACATACACACACACATTTCAAGATTTTATTCTACATAAACTGCCTGAATATATACAAGTAGAGAAGTGAAGACCTGAAAGACAATATTGAAGCTTGATCGTGATTGTACAAAGGCCTTATTGCAGACATTGGCACACTCACGCCATTAATTCCCTCAATACATTCTTTCAGGACAGGCACTGTAGCAAATGGGTAGAGTTTAAATGGCAGTAAGGTCAGACAATTTTCAATCTCTTATTGCATTCAGTTTTGCATGCAGTTCGTGCACATACCCCTCTCTCTGTCACACACACATAGACACACACACACACAGACACACCCACACACCTACACAGACACACAAGCAACCGTATATATTTATAACAAAATCGTCTTTATTAAAGATATGTTATTGACTGCCTGAATATATGCATTTAGAAAAGTGAAGACCTAAAAGACAATATTGAAGCTTGATCATAATTGCACAAAGGCCTTATGTAATTAATTCCTTCATTACATTCTTTCAGGACAGGCACTGTGGCAAATGGGTAGATTTCAAATGGCAATAAGGTCAGACAATTTTCAGTCACTTATTGCATTCAGTTTTTCATGCAGTTCGTGCACGTCCCCCTATCTTTGTCACACACACACACGCAAACACATAAATTCGTCTTTATTAAAGATATGTTATAAGTACTATTGTCACTGGACTTTGGAACTTTGTCATTTTATTACCCCTTAAAGAAAAAAAAACACAATATAATTATTGGACTAGACTCCTGGGGGGGGGGGAGGGGGGGCAGCAAAGCCATTGGGTAATTGAACTATACAATGTAAATTAATAAAAGGTCGAGGTAAATTTCATGAACGTCCCATGGTGTTATGAAATAATTATTAATTAATTATAATTAATTCCTACTAACTTAATATTAGCTTGTAAACGGTTTTTAACTTTCCAATTTCATGTATACATGCATTCATCAAAAGGCCTTTCTTATACATTTATACAAGTTGAGATGGAGAGAATACACGTTAAATAATCAAAAAATAAAATGCATAACACTTAAAACACAACACCAATATGTTTTACTAATTTTATGGTTTTCTTATTTCTCACTCAAAGTAATAGAATAATAATTAAAACGGAATTCAAGAAAACTAAAGTAATAAAATAATAACAGACAATTACCTTTATCAATTTATACCAATATTGTATGCATTTACAAAATTAGTTTCAATATTTAATTTTAAATAGAAGTAGCCTACACAATAACACAATATTTCCAAGTCGAACAAAGCATTTACCTTTCGTTTTTCACAGTCTCTTAGGGTATTATTATTTAGCAATGTAGGCATTTTATATGTATGTGTTTCGTTAATATTTTATAATGATGTTTATATTCTATTTTGTTTTTGTAAATGGGGTTCAATAAATTAGAGTAATGCCCCAGCGTTTCTGCATGGGATGCCGTTATTGTAAAGTGGCCGGCAGGTGGAGTGCTTTCAGTGTTACCGTTAGAGTTGTTCCATCAGATCTTTTATACGGATCAGGGGTGAGTCCTCTTTCAACCAATTTATGATCCTGGATATGTGGTCCTGATTGTGTGGTCCTGATTCGACTCTTTGCAGTCCGCTGGACCCTATACACAATGAATAACTGTCTCTTAAGGTAAATTGACCAAATTGCTTTACAGCATTCCACATGAGGTTTTACAAGGGCTTTGTATAACTTAATAAACATATTCTTATCCCAATAAAGGAAATTCCTCTTTATCAACACGATCATTTGATTAGCTTGATTAATACTATTGTGCATGATGGAATCAACTGTCAATTTAGAGTCAAATATGACCCTTACGTCTTTCTCCTCGTCGCACTTTGATAGGTGTTCTAAGGGGGATGCATTTCACTTTATTTTTGAGTGTCCAAAACACGAGTACATTTGACAAATGTTTATTTCTTGGAATATTTATCGTACAAATCATTGTTTAACTTAGGACAATGGTTTCGGTAAAAAAACGGGTGTTACTAAAATTGAGTAAATTTAGAAAATTTGGAAAATGGCGTTCACCAATAATATTAACAATATTGTCAGAATGTTGTTGTTTTGAATGTTCAAGTTGGAATGTTGGTAATGTTACTGCTAATTTTGTACAACTGAATTATGATTGCTATGTTTCTGTTTTTGTATCCTCCACACCCCAAAAGGAGCGAGTAATGGGATTACGTTTTGAATCTTTGATATTTCTTTTTCTTTATTATCCAGTTGTAAGGTATATTGATTACCTGGATTTCCTCTACCCGCATGTATAATCTTAAACCTATCAAAGTTAGTATATAGATTCTACTTCTGAATCCATGGTTGTAAGTCATTAACGTCTCTTTGTTGAACTGATTTATCGCATGCTTTGCCATAAATCTTGGTGTCATCTGCAAATATATTGCAAACTGACTGTACGCATTCAGGAAGATAATTTATAAATATTGTGAAATGTATTGGACCTAAAATAGGACCTTACGAAGTTCCGCTCAATACCTCTACATTTGAAGACACTGCCTCCACAACCCTCACCCTCTGAGTTCGTCCGCCAAGAAAGTTCCTCACGCAGCTCAGGATGTTCACAACCATACAATAATCTTCTATTTTTTCTCAAAATACGCCCATGAAGCACACTTATGAAAGCCTTACAAAAATCAAAATAAACCATATCATCTGGTTGTTTTTTTTTTTATATAACATTAAGGTGAGCTCCTTGATAACTTCCAAAATTTTTGTAACACCCTATCTCTTGGAGAAAAAACGGTGCTGGCAATTTGAATAAAGCTTATTGTCGTTAAAATATGACACATCTCTGAGAATTGATTCCATTACTTTGCATAGATCTACTATGTTACCTGCATCAGAGTGAGAGCCCTTTTTAAAGATGGCAGTTACTTCAGCATTTTTCCAATCTTTCTACACATTGCCTTTCTCCAATAACCTGTTAAAAAGTGCAGCAAATGGAACTTCCAGCTTGTTTTTCTAGTTCTTGCAATACCCTTGATGGAATACCGTCAGGGCCCTGGGCTTTAGAGGGGTCCAACTCCCTCAGCTTATTTTCTACTGCCTCAGGAGTAATTCAAACATTGCACACTGAAATCCCGTTTGATTTCAAGCTAGGCGACATAAACGGTACGTTTGTGGTATCCTCTACTGTGAATACACTAGAAAAAACCCTGTTTAGAGTTTCCGCCTTCTCTTTGTCGGAAGCTGCAAAATCACCGTTTAACGCTGTGATGCCAGTTACAATTTTGCTCCTCTCTTCAACGTACTTCCAAAAACCTTGTTGGTGTTATTTTTGCAGTTATCTGCTGAACTGTTTTCTTAATTTTTATTCGCATGTTATGTGAGGTGCAGAAAGTATGTAAGTGCAGAAATAAGTGCAGAAAAGACCAAAATGATGACCAACAACACCAATGGCATCAATACGGACATCAAAGTCCAAGGCCAATCCCTCAACACAGTGCATAGCTTCAAATATTTAGGAGCCATTGTATCAGACAATGGGTCCCGACAGGAAGTCCTCTCCAGGATCGCACAAACAACTGCTGCCCTGACGAGGTTGAAGCCCATTTGGAAAGACAGGACCATCAGTCTACATTCCAAAGTAAGACTGCTGCGCTCCCTTGTCATCTCCATCTTCCTATATGCTTGCGAAGCATGGACCCTCACAGCAGATCTCCAACAAAGAATACAAAGCATGGAGATGAGGTGCTACAGAAGACTTCTGGGCATTTCCTATACCCAACACATCACCAACGACGAAGTCCGACAGACCATCACACAAGCCATTGGACAACACGATGACCTGCTAACAGTGGTGAAGAAACGGAAACTCCGATGGTATGGCCACGTCACCAGATCATCAGACCTTGCAAAGACTATTCTGCAAGGCACAGTGCAAGGAGGTAGAAGAAGAGGGAGACCGAAAAAGAGGTGGGAGGACAACATTCGAGAATGGACTGGTTTGACACTGAGCAAAGCCATCAGGGCTGCTGAGGACAGAGAAAGATGGAGTATGCTGGTTAAACGATCATCTGTGATGCCCCTACGACCTTCGGGTTATGGGACAGGATAGGATAGGATAGGATGTGAGGTTATTACACTTAGTACGAAAGAGATTATATTTTCGTTATCACGTCTACACTTTGTACTTTGAAATTTCATATACAAATTATACTTTTTCTTCACACTTCTTGATTTGGATGAAGTCTATTATTACCAGATACTGTTGCAATACACTCTTTCATTCCCTCCAAACTATTATCTGTTAAAACTCTCCACAAAGAAGCTGCAGCTTTCGTCTTGCCAAACATGGAAGGGTCAATATTTCCAATTAATTGCTAAAACTTGTTTCAATAGCCCTTGTTTAATGCATATTTGTACTTATCCTCGTGCAATGGTTTCACTCTAGGTATGCACAAGTCGACGACAAAGATATGGTGATCACTTTACCTAAGAACTCCTTAATACCCAAAATGGCTTTTCAGTAAGAGCACCTACTTTGTTACAATTTAATAGTTTGTTTTTCTCTTAAAGTATTTTTATTTTTATTTTTTTACCAAGTTTTGCAAACCAACCTTTAAAAATTAATTAACACAGATGGACAATAAATGAAATTCGGCAAGATAACATACCGACGTAGGAATTTGTTTTTCAGCAAAGTTGAGCAAGGTCAGAATGCTGCGATAGTGGTTGTAGGTTTCCGAGCATGAATGTAAAACACGGAGCATCAGGGGCCCTTATTTATTCTCTACTTAACAATTCATGCCAGCAACACCAACATGGTTTGTAACATATACAAGACAACATCAACCATATTTCCTTGTTGGATCCACAATGACTATCTGACATTTACAATGCATCGTAAAGTGACAGGACAGGTTGTTGGGCAAATGAAAGGAAGAAAATAATAATAATAATATTAATAATAATAATAATAATAATAATAATAATAATAATAATAATAATAATAATAATAATAATAATAATAATAATAATAAAATAATAATAATAATAATAATAATAATAATAATAATAATAATAATAATAATAATAATAATAATAATAACAATAATAATAATAACAACAACAACAAAAATAATAATAATAATAATAATAATAATAATAATAATAATAATAATAATAATAATAATAATAATAATAATAATAATAATAATAATAATAATCAAAGTGCGGCCATCTGAAGAGATCACTATGACAAAAGGTGGAAGAGAAATCCATTTTTTATGTTTGACATTTAGAGTGCCTGTATCCAATACCATTATTGAACACCATCTTACTTCAAGCGAAATTAAATAATGTTGAAGTCTTGAAGTGGCGTCCATTAATGTCTCCAATTAATTTCATTGAATTATTTATTTGTATTGCTTGTTGCTGATGCCGCACTTTTGTTAAATAACATCATTTTACTTCAAACGAAATTAAATAACGTTGAAGTCTTGAAGTGGCGTCCATTAATGTCTCCGAATAATTGTAGTGAATTATTTATTTGTATTGCTTGCTGCTGATGCGGCAGTTTTGTTATATAACACCATCTTACTTCTAACGAAATGAAATAGAAATGAAGTCTTGATGTGGGGTCCAGTAATGAATCTCCGTAATTTTATTGAATTAATTATTTCGTATTTTGCAGTGGCGTCCATTTATGTCTCTCGGTCATTTTATTGAATTATTTATTTGTATCATTTGCTGTTCATGCGGCAGTTTTGTTATATAACATCATCTTACTTCCAACAAAATTAAATAGGTTTGAAGCCTCCTGTGTCATCCATTGTTTACTCGACCTTGTACCATGCTTTAAACATAATCTTATTTCACACGAAATTCAATAATTATATTGAAGATCATCTGCCATTCTCTCCGAAAGCAAATTGCACTCAGTAATTTCTCTATCTATCTCTCTAGCTCTATCTCTTTCTATTCCTCTACCTATGTATCTCGCTAGCTCTATCTCTTTCTATTTCTCTACCTACCTATCTCTCTAGCTCTATCTCTTTCTATTCCTCTACCTATGTATCTCTCTAGCTCTATCTCTTTCTATTTCTCTACCTATCTATCTCTCTAGCTCTATCTCTTTCTATTCCTCTACCTATGTATCTCTCTAGCTCTATTTCTTTCTATTTCTCTACCTATGTATCTCTCTAGCTCTATCTCTTTCTATTTCTCTACCTATGTATCTCTCTAGCTCTATCTCTATTTCTCTACCTATGTATCTCTCTAGCTCTATCTCTTTCCATTTCTCTACCTATGTATCTCTCTAGCTCTATCTCTTTCTATTTCTCTAACTATGTATCTCTCTAGCTCTATCTCTTTCTATTTCTCTACCTATGTATCTCTCTTGCTCTATCTCTTTCTATTCCTCTACCTATGTATCTCTCTAGCTCTATCTCTTTCTATTCCTCTACCTATGTATCTCTCTAGCTCTATCTCTATTCCTCTACCTATGTATCTCTCTACCTCTATCTCTTTCTATTTCTCTACCTATGTATCTCTCTAGCTCTATCTCTTTCTATTCCTCTACCTATGTATCTCTCTAGCTCTATCTGTTTCTATTCCTCTACCTATGTATCTCTCTACCTCTATATCTTTCTATTTCTCTACCTATCTATCTCTCTAGCTCTATCTCTTTCTATTTCCCTACCTATCTATCTCTCTAGCTCTATCTCTTTCTATTTCTCTACCTATCTATCTCTCTAGCTCTATCTCTTTCTATTCCTCTACCTATCTATCTCTCTAGCTCTATCTCTTTCTATTTCTCTACCTATCTATCTCTCTAGCTCTATCTCTTTCTATTTCTCTACTTATGTATCTCTCTAGCTCTATCTCTTTCTATTTCTCTACTTATGTATCTCTCTAGCTCTATCTCTTTCTATTTCTCTACTTATGTATCTCTCTAGCTCTATCTCTTTCTATTTCTCTACTTATGTATCTCTCTAGCTCTATCTCTATTTCTCTACTTATGTATCTCTCTAGCTCTATCTCTATTTCTCTACTTATGTATCTCTCTAGCTCTATCTCTTTCTATTTATCTACTTATCTATCTCTCTAGCTCTATCTCTTTCTATTTCTCTACTTATCTATCTCTCTAGCTCTATCTCTATTTCTCTACTTATGTATCTCTCTAGCTCTATCTCTATTTCTCTACTTATGTATCTCTCTAGCTCTATCTCTTTCTATTTCTCTACTTATGTATCTCTCTAGCTCTATCTCTTTCTATTTCTCTACTTATGTATCTCTCTAGCTCTATCTCTATTTCTCTACTTATGTATCTCTCTAGCTCTATCTCTATTTCTCTACTTATGTATCTCTCTAGCTCTATCTCTATTTCTCTACTTATGTATCTCTCTAGCTCTATCTCTTTCTATTTTTCTACTTATGTATCTCTCTAGCTCTATCTCTTTCTATTTTTCTACTTATGTATCTCTCTAGCTCTATCTCTATTTCTCTACTTATGTATCTCTCTAGCTCTATCTCTATTTCTCTACTTATGTATCTCTCTAGCTCTATCTCTATTTCTCTACTTATGTATCTCTCTAGCTCTATCTCTTTCTATTTCACTACTTATGTATCTCTCTAGCTCTATCTCTATTTCTCTACTTATGTATCTCTCTATCTCTATCTCTATTTCTCTACTTATGTATCTCTCTAGCTCTATCTCTATTTCTCTACTTATGTATCTCTCTAGCTCTATCTCTATTTCTCTACTTATGTATCTCTCTAGCTCTATCTCTTTCTATTTCTCTACTTATGTATCTCTCTAGCTCTATCTCTTTCTATTTCTCTACTTATGTATCTCTCTAGCTCTATCTCTTTCTATTTCTCTACTTATGTATCTCTCTAGCTCTATCTCTTTCTATTTCTCTACTTATGTATCTCTCTAGCTCTATCTCTTTCTATTTCTCTACTTATGTATCTCTCTTTCTAATCCCTCAACCTGTAGGGTCGTTGTGGTGACATGACAGATGTCGTCGCTGAAAGGTTTCGCCTGTTGTCAGGAGGCGTGATATGCCCAGAGCCGTCCATGTTTTGGCATCATCTGTAGAACACCTAATTCTTTGCTTTCTACTGCGCCTTCCACTGTTCCTTGTATAATTGTCGTACGTGTGACGTGACCAAACCATGCCAACTTTATCCTCTTCACAACGGCAAAGAGTGGTTCTTGAGGGCCCACTGGTGACCAGGTTCCAGATGTCTTCATTGGTCTTGTGTTAGATACCAGGCTTTCAGCATTCTGCGGTAGCACTTCAAGCCTGAATACGTTTTTTTTCCAAGCACTATCTTCAAGACGTTGAAAACATTGTTTAAAGCTAATGATGAAGATGTTGGTGTGATTGTGTGCGCATGTGTGTGAGTGCATGTGTGTGTGATTTCTATGATTTCCAAGTTAATGTTAAAGGTTATTTACTATGTTAATTTGTTAAGGTACAGATTGGAAGATTAGACTTCTTTATAGTCTAAAATCTTTATCCTTAATAAAAAAAAGTTTCAAAAAAGTTTCAAAGTTTCTCTCTCTCTCTCGCTCGCTCTCATATATTGGAAGTGGAGGAGAGAAACAGGAGATAAGGACACATACACATGCGCGCGTGCGCACGCTCACACGTACACAATATTACGATATAAAAAAAACAAATGGAAATTTGTTTACATTGGATCTATTAATACAACAGTATGCTATTTCATAAATAGATGGACACTGTAGTAAAGTGTCCGATTTTCTAAAAGTTGCGAATACAAAATTGTATACCATTTTTTTTAAAATACATTTTTCTTAGCTTAGGGCACGCAAACCCCTCTTAAAGGCGGACTGAAACTGCGACGTAACTTACTGACTAACTGATTATTATATGATCATTATACCTTGTCTTCACTAGTGGTCCTGATTCGGCTCTTTGCAGTCCACTGGACCCTGTAAGCAATGACTAACTAACTAACTAACTGATAATTGCTTACAAAAATTTATGAAGGAGGTATTTAACTGGGGTAAAACAAAACTCTAAGTGTTAACGCATTGGTTTAAAAATGTCCACAGCTGTTGCTTGTCTGGATCAGGTCATAGTCGCTGACTATGCCCTGGGTCGCCTCATTCAGTGATTCATAATCACCTCTCTCTGTCATCCCATCATTGATCTTTGCAGCATCCCTAATTTCCCAATACAGCGACTCTGACGTCGTTCCGTCTTGTGACGACGTTGCATCGTGTGACGTCATTTTGCCGGAGGCGGCCTTTGACGTTATCCTTCCTGGCGTCACTCTGGTGCGGTGGTTGCCGCCTGGGGCCTGAGATACCCCAGAGTCATTTGTTTCCAAGGTCTGCTCTGTTTTCGATGACAGACCTCCAGAATTTGCAGCTTCCTGAGTCGGCCGCGGTTCACCAGATCTTCTTCGAAATATCCACCTGCAAAATAAAACTAAGACTTAATAAATCAATTAACCATCCAGCCATTCACTTACTCAACAAAGAGACCCAAGTCTTGCTTTGTTTAGGAAATGAGTTATTCAGAATCTTACACATTTTGTCGCGTAATGTGAGTAGCATCATGCATTCTGAATCTCCCCAGTCAAATCAGCCAGGAAGGAGAAGGAATGAAGTCCGAAAGTTACGAGTAAGGAAATATATTTGTAGGTCTCTTCTACCACAGAAAACAAAAAACCAAAGGTATTCTAATGATTACTCATTTTCCTTAATCGTTGTGGCCTGCTTTACCACAACATCAACTTCTCGGTCGGTTCCCCAGATTGGAGTGCAAGACCGCGAACTTGCTGAACTAATGTAATAATAAATCATAATAATACGGCAGGAAAAGAACACGATTTGTTACCGTCCTCATCAAGGAGACATTACATTACTTAGTTATTGCTTTAGGTCCAGCGGACTCTTCCTAGCCAAATCAGGACCAAACAAGGAGACTCGAAAGCGGTTACTATTTTATTTACTTTTAAAACTTTTTTCTGTAATCGTTCTTATATAGCGCGTTTCCAGTTCAAGAGCTGCTCAAGGCGCTGGCCAAAACAGGATGTAACTCTAAGCGCCAACTTGCAGCCTTTGAGCGCACAGTCTGACGCCCAGACAACTGAGAAACAATTCCGGGCGACCGGGTTTGGGGGAGAAGGGACCTAGTGCTTGCTGGGTACATCCTGTGTCGCCGGTACTTTCCCCGTCAAAGATATCCGCGTCAGAACCTTTAAAGTCCAAGCGATGGAATGCGTGCGTGCACAGACTAGACCTCTGTTTATACTTTAATCCGACGATAGGCTTATAAGGTTTTGGGCTCATTTACTACAGAAGCAGAATAGCCACGTATACTCACAAGCCCAGCAAAACTGTGATGGACAAAAGAACGAATCCACCAACAACAGAGCCAGCAATGACTCCAGTCGTAAGTGGTGGTAAAGCAGATTCAGCGTCAGATGACGGCGATTTCTCAGTTTTACAGTTCGCTCCACTTCTACCGCTAACACACTCTGAAAGAAAACAAAATATACAAATAATGAAGAATTTTGAGGTCAGTTAGGTAGTTAGTCATTGTTTATAGAATGCAGCGGACTGCAAAGAGCCGAATCAGGACCACAAATCTATTGATCTATGATGGTCTACTAGCGCCAAAACCTAATAATTACAAATATCATTAGATAATTACAAATATCATTTAGTTAGTTATTCATTGCTTACAGGGTCCACCGGACTGCAAAGAGCCAAATCAGGACC
Organism: Oncomelania hupensis; assembly: GCA_036898135.1. Classification (NCBI taxonomy): domain Eukaryota; kingdom Metazoa; phylum Mollusca; class Gastropoda; order Littorinimorpha; family Pomatiopsidae; genus Oncomelania; species Oncomelania hupensis. The sequence goes on from CM072521.1 coordinate 54,981,513, forward strand.
ACAAAATCAAGACCACAATTTCGCTGAAAGAGGACTCAACCCTGATCTGAATAAAAGATCGGCAGAAACAACCCTGGTGGTAACACTGAAGGCACTCCACCAGCCGGTCACTTTAAGCCCTTCGCACACTAGCGTCAACGCGTCAAGTTTTGGTACGTCGCGTTAAGTTTTGGGCGCGCTGCTCTGTGTGCGAGACTTCCTCGCGTCCGCGACTGCAGCGCGCGTTCCGACGCGGCGCGTCACCGCAAGAATAGAATCCATCCTATTTCCAAGCGGCAAGGCGCGCGGCTTCACCAATCAGAATGCAGCTCTCGCTCGTTCTCAAAAGCAAAATGGCGGATTTGAAAGAAGATGAGGTGCTGTTGTTGATTGAATTATTTCAGAGTCAGGAGAACTTGAAAAATTCAGGGTTGAAATCATACCATGATAGGGATAAGAACAGGGAGAGCATGGTCTACATCGCCAGTGTCATGAACAAGGGCTGGAGTGGTAGACTAAGTGGATGACCAAATATTTTGCCGATGTTGTCTCTTTGAGTTGAAGTTCTAAATCTGTCAGTGTGTGGATCGACTCTGAATTATCAGCTTGTCAGTACGTAGTGTCGGATTTTATTAGGCCTTGTGTGACCACATGCTATGTAGGAATGTGCTACACGTGTTTCTGAAGTGCGAGAAAATATCAGACTCAACAGAAACGGCCGGGATCGACCGCTTGCGCTTGTTTGCGTTTCATAGATTATAGTCCCCAACACATCAGCCATTGTTTACGTCAATAATGAAATGACGTAATTTAGTGACCTAGCCTATGCACAGGCACATGCATACCACACATGTATAGAGATAAAACTAGCTAGTTATACCTCTATGGCTACACGTCTCATTTAGGAAAAACAATCAACCAGGCCTACTTTCCAAATATGGAAAGTACACAAAAAAAGCGCGCGTCGAAAGCCGCCGGGATCGACCGCTTGCGCTTGTTTACGTTTCATAGATTATTGTCCCCAACACATCAGCGATTGTTTACGTCAATAATGAAATGACGTAATATAGTGACCTATGCACAGGCACTACCACACATGTATAGAGATAAAACTAGCTAATTATACCTCTTTGGCTACACATCTCATTTAGGAAAAAAATTCAACCAGGCCTACTTTCCAAATATGGAAAGTACACAAAAGAAGCGCGCGTCAAAAGCCGCCTGTGTGCGAGCCATGACGCACGCAGGAAGTTGCAGGCGTCGTCGCGTCACAGACGCTTTGACGCAAGCGCCAAGATTTAGACGCCAGTGTGCGAAGGCCATTACAATAAAGACGTCCGACGCAGGGGACGCTGAGGCTATACTCTAATTTTTCGAATCTCCGTTTACAAAAACAAAATAGAATACAAACATCGGAATAAAATATCAACAAAACATATACATATAAAATGCCTACATTGCCAAATAAAAACATCATAGGAAGCCCCAGTGACCATTTGACAGAAAGCTTCCAATATTCCCAAACTGATCCAACAGACCTCAAACACAAATGAGGAGTTTTGTCCCAGAAGAGTTTTCAAGAATAAAGGTAGGTGACTGGTCTAGCGAAGAAGAGGATAGTATAGTAGATTTATAGAACAGAGTAGGAATGAGAAAGAACAAAGGAGAAAGACAGCGACAGTGGGAATTTAAAACACTAAATTTACAGAAAGTGGGGATACTATTTATACTGAAACCCCCGGCACTCCCACGGGGGGATTCGACAAGAGGCGGAGTGTCTAAATTTGTCCCAATCTGCTTTTATAAAATTTCAGCGCCTGTGGGGGTCTTCAGATTGATCTTCTAGAACTTCAGAAAAACAGAAAAAATGGTCCCTGCAGCAGAGATCCAAATGGGTTTCCAATCCTGGTCCAAAAAAAGAGAAGCGTCACAGATGGCCAGGTCTAAATGAGAAAATGTTCCTAAGGGGCTACAATACGTAAGGAAATCCGAATTTAAAATACATAGGTTGAAGTCATCGACAACATTTTCCGGAGTTTTGCCTTGGGGATTCTGATGACCACTTTATCATCTGAGGGAGTGACTATTCAGATCTCCAACGATCAGAAATGGAGGTTGGAATTGGTCTATTAAGTTTAATAAATCAGCTTTACATATGGATTTTGAAGGGGATTTTGATAAGGAGTAGACTGTTATCGTTTTTTTTTTAAAGATACTCTAGCAGCAATAGCTATGGGTGTGGTCAATGTATCTGAGCTAAATAAAATTTCTTTGACCGAAAACATACAGCGTTCACACGAGAAACGATGGCTTGCAAGCAAGAGTATCCAGACAGTTGTAATATTTTATCAGGCCTCAGAAGAGTTTCCTGTAGACAAAATAATGATGCTTGGTCCGTTTTTAATAAGAAGGAGCAACTCACAGTTCGTAGTTAGCTCTAATGCCTCTGATGTTCCGTTATATTAGCAAAGACATGATAGGAAGAAATAAAAATTTATATATATATTTTATTTCAATCATTTTTACACTCCTCTGCTTCCATCAGGCTGTAAAAACGATTACTCATTTCAATATCCTGATCACCTTTGGATGAAAGTGTCCCGGCTTCCTTTCCCAAGAACTTTGATCTGCCAGGTGGCATCTCCTCCTCCCCCGCAACAGGCGCCCCTTGTTGAAGGTTTAGGGAGCGACCTGCTGGACGTAGGTCCCGCTCCATCTGATTTTCTTCCCAAACACCCCTCCCCCCTCACCCACCCATGCCCCTCTCTCCACCTCCTCCTAATCTTCCCTCCACCTCCCTCCTCAGCCACTCTCTCACCATGCCCCCTCTATTCCCGGTGCATTGGGAAGAGGGTGGAGTTACGTTGAAACGCGCACGATAGTTCGTGTGTGACGCGTACGATAGACCTGATCGTTTTATTTTGCAAAGCATGCAATATTAGAGTGTATTTACCTTTGATTTGATTTTGCGTTGTTGTTAGAAGAAGCTTTGTATAACGTTGGTAATTTTAGTTGGTCGATATTATTTGAGAATTTTCTAGAGTTGGTTGTTTACTATCGATCGAAGCGTGTGGATAATTCTAGTGGTAACTAGAGACGCTTCCATTCTAAATATGGTTGTATGACGTGAGACAGTGATGACGAAATGTGTTTTGATTGGTTATAATTATGTCTTGCCCGAACGTTCTTTATTTCTCTGGAGTTAGAGAAACTATATAAGTGCCGCACTGTTTCAAAAGGTTGGTGTGTTGAAAGTAGAGGACTGTTGGTTTGATAGTTGAGAATTGTAGAGTGGAAAAAGCGATTGAGCGATTGTATGCAGTTTGTTGATGTATGCTGAATAAAGTTGGTAAATTTCATACGACGACTCCAGCCTTGTTAATGATTGAACGGGTTGCGTGGATAAACGAATCTGAGTTATACCTATCAGGATTCAAGCATCGGGGCTGAATCGACTACTGATAAAAACAAAACCAACAGCCAGTGTAACAGGTGGCCTGGCCGCCTCAGCGACCTTCTGCCCATTTATCTCACCGCCCGAGATGGTGGCCCTATAATTCGTGACGGGTTTTGACCCGGCCGTCTGCGGGTTAGGGATGACGGCTTTAGACACGGCCGTCTGAGTGTTTGGGTTGGCGGCAATTAACGTGGCCGCCTGCACGTTAACAGGAGAGTCCGATGGGGCTTTGGGACCGCCCACCTGACCAAGCGGTGTCAGCACTTTCTTGAGGCTTTCCATTCTCTTGTACAAAAAATCCAAAACCGTGTTCATCTTATTCATGAAGGCTTTCATAATTGGATGTGTACGTTGTTCCATTCAAGGGATGGTTTCTGCTCCATAACTCTTTTCATTGCGTTCCTGAAGGAGCACCCCTCAGTGGCACGCACGTTTTGAATTTCAAGTTTCAATCTCCCCTGAGGGCAATCATTGGAGTAGAAGGATGTTTCCCTTCGAACTTGACACCGTATTACACTCGTTCTCGTGTTTATCTGTTCCGCACACTGCAAATCTCTTTTCCTTTGAAGGTCTTGCTACCATGACCAAACCTCTGGCAACGGTAGTAGCGCATCGGTGATGGAGTGAAAGGAGTCACCTTCACCTGAGTAACTCCGGTAAATTGCACATGGCAAAAGTCACAAAAAGTGTGTTTATAGGGATACGCTTGAGTCCATTGCTGACAAACCCCCTCTACGCTGCTGTGACAACCTGGATGGACAGCTTGTTGCGGATTTCTCTTTCCGACATTTTGTTTTGGCAACAGATAACTCCCTTGGAGGAATTCAACCGTCCGTGCACAGAAATAGATTGGCCTATCCACAAAGCCGGTCAAATTCTTTATTTCTCTGGAAGCTTGTCTCTTGGATTTTAGATTTTTTGACTTGTAGACAGCAACGTGTTTATTTTAATGGTCTTTTTTTCTGATACTGTTATAACAAACCCTGGATCACCTCAGAGATGTTGTCTGTCACCTTTTTTATACATTTTGTATACTGACAGTTGTAGAAGCTCACGGGAGGGAACTTATCTTGTTAAATTTTCTGATGATGCAGCCTTGTTGTCTTTCCTTATAGGTAAAGGAAGCAGTCATACAGAGAGCTTGGCAGAATTTGTTAATTGGTGTGATGACAATTTTTTAGAGTTAAATGTATTAAAAACAAAAGAAATGTATATTGATTTTAGAAGGAAGAAAGATGAGGATGTGAGTAGTACGATTCATGGCAAGCCTGTTGAAAAAGTGGATGAATCTAAATATTTAGGAACTGTTATTGATAGTGTTACGTTGAAACGCGCATAATGGTGCGTGTGAAATGCGCACGATATTATGTGTGAAGCGCGCGATAGATCTGTTCGTTTTATTTTGCAAAGCATGCAATAATAGAGTGTATTTGCCTTTGATTTGAGTTTGCGTTGTTGTCAGAAGAAGCTTTGTATAACGTTGGTGATTTTCGTTGGTCGATATTATTGGAGAATTCTCTGGATTTGCGTGTTTACTGTCGATAGAAATTTCCCGATAAATGTCGAAGTTTGAGAACGTTCCTGGAATGTTTAGAAAGATGTATGACGTAAGTCAGTGATGACGAAGTTTTATTTGATTGGTTGTAGTGCGTCATTCTACCGTGTTCTAAATTGTTCGGGATTATGAAGAGACTATATAAGTGCCGCACTGTTTCAAAAAAAGGTTGTTGTGGTTGATAGTGAGTTGGAAAGTAAAAGGAGAGTGAAAAAGGCGATTGTATGCAGTTGTTGATGTGTGCTGAATAAAAGTGGAAAACCTCATACGTCGATTCTGTGACTTGTATGCTGATTGAACGGGTTGCGTGGATAATCGAATCCGAACTTACACTCATCAGGAGAATTCACGCATTGGGGCTGAATCTACTACTGATAGAAAACACCACCATCAAACGGAGTGTAACAGATAGTCAATTAAAATGGGACCTCAACACTGAGAACATCATAAAAAAAGGCCCACAAAGAATGTATTAGGGTTGCATGACAAAACGCGCTATACGCCAAAAGTAACAAAATCGAGTTATATCCCTTGACACACTCAGCTCCTATAGCTGCAACGGCCTGTAAAAATATTTCTTCACAAAACGCGCTATAACCGTTACTAACGGCCAGCGAAACATGACAGTTCTTTACAAAACGCGCTATGAGCCACGGCCTCTTTTTCACAAAACGCTCTATATCCGTTCAGCCAATCAGATCGCCCGAAAGTGTTATATCCGGCCACACCTCCAGTCTTGTTGATATGTGTAAACAAAGCGATTTATTTAGCACATTTGATTTATAATCTTAATAAAACGGAGCCATCCGTCAAAATTTATGATGGATAACTTTGATGACAGTTTGGAAGAAGTTAATTTGACAATTGGAGGGAGGAGAAAACGGAAGGATAAGACTACACACAAAAAAGAAATAGTGAAGCGAGCACGTCATTCCAGTGGTGGCAAAATCCCAGCCATTGCCTACTCACACAATGACAATGCAGAGTGCAAAGGCTGCTTGGCAGCAAACCTGACACCCACAGACCTTGCTCTAAATCAAGAGAAGTTTTATGATTCCTTAAACAAGGCGAGATCAGCTTTTTGATTGTTGAACATCATTATTACGGGTTGTTCACAAATTGCGTAACACCTAGGCTAGGAAAGAGGGCGGGGAGGCGACCAATACGATGTGACAAAGATGGGGAGGGGAGTAGGACATGCGCTACATAAAGTGTGACCGAGTTTATTTTAACTGCAGATAATGTTTCTGTTAACACAAAAGTGCGGTTAACTATTAAAGTCATATCAGGACCACTCGCATTCTTATTCATATTGATTGCTCAAGTCTTGTTAATAATAATATTATCATCCCTATCATTAATATCAATAGCCTATTATTATATTTAGTAAATTAATATCAGTGGTGAAAATAATTGATTAATAGTCAGGTGTATTACCTTTAGTTATTATGGTTAGCATTGTGTTATTATTGTCTATAAACTTATAATCTTTGCACTTTACTTTACATAATTATTCCAATCCTATCCTATCCTATCCTATCCTGTCCCGTAACCCGAAGGTCGTAGGGGCACCATAGATGATCGTTTAACCAGCATACTCCATCTTTCTCTGTCCTCAGCAGCCCTGATCGCTTCGCTCAGTGTCAAACCAGTCCATTCTCGAATGTTGTCCTCCCACCTCTTTTTCGGTCTCACTCTTCTTCTACCTCCTTGCACTGTGCCTTGCAGAATAGTCTTTGCAAGGCCTGATGATCTGGCGACGTGGCCATACCATCGGAGTTTCCGTTTCTTCACCACTGTGAGCAGGTCATCGTGTTGTCCAATGGTTTGTGTGATGGTCTGTCGGACTTCGTCGTTGGTGATGTGTTGGGTATAGGAAATGCCCAGAAGTCTTCTGTAGCACCTCATCTCCATGCTTTGTATTCTTCGTTGGAGATCTGCTGTGAATCCAGTGAATTTTAAATAGTATTGAGACAACTTTAAATAGTTTTTTTGCTAGGTAACGGATATAGTGCGTTTTGTGAAATAGCCTTTTGCTGGATATAATGCTTTTTGTCAAAAAAGTCAATATAAAAAATGGTCCAGTAAATATGATATCAAACATTGATTTGGTGATTTGTGTTTTTAAGAAAGCTTTAATGTTCTCATTTTTTTAGTATAAGTACAAATAAGGAATATCTGCTACAAGGCCTGCCTTTAAAAACTGCCAAATATCTCAACTTGACAAATTTGGATATAGTGCGTTTTGTCATGCAACCCTTCTATCTTCTTCGTAAACTTAACAGTTTCTCTGTTAGCTCTATTATTCTTAGCCGTTTTTATCAGTCTTTCATAGAAAGCTTGTTGTGTTTTTCATTTGTCTGCTGGCTTAACAGCCTTTCTGTACATGATAAGAACAGTCTGCACTCAATAGTAAATATATGTTCAAAATTAATTGGTGACAGGCAAAGAGACCTGAGTACTTTTTGTGATCAACAAACACTTAGGAGGGCTGTTTCGATTATTTCTATGCCACATCATGCGCTAGCTGAGGAATTTGTTTTGATGCCCGTTGGAGGTTTAAAATGCCACAGTGCAAGACCAATCGGTATTTAAAATCGTTTGTGCCTCATGCAATACAGTTGATGAACAAGAGTAAGAACAATTAATGCATAAAACTAAATGTAAAAACAATTAGCCTGATAATAACTAATCTTAGCTGCTTTTTCCTTCAATGAATCTTCTACCTTGTTATTTTTATGCCTGTGTCTGTGGTGAGTGCTGCTGGTGATGTATGCCTGTGTTGGGTAAATGTCTATGAACTGGATGTATGTGTGTGCATGGGCAGTGTGTATGTGCGGATGGTGTCGGGGGGCTGCCGCTGTGTTTTGTGCAAGTTGTTTTGTGCAAGTTGTTATTGTTTGTAGACATCCTCATGTATATCAGATATTGTTGTGATTTTTTATTAAAAATAATTAGAGAGCACTCATACCCCCATTGTAATTGCCAAATCTGGATAAATAAAGTTGTTTGAATTGAATTGAATTGAAATTCCTCTTCAGAAGACAATCCGACGCCCTTCAGGTCGAGCACTCCACCAGATAGGTCACAGATCGCAGTTTCTTTACATCCTTAAATCCCACAGTCTAGATTGCCTGGATGCCTTTGTTTATAGCAAACGGGGACAGCTTGCATAGCTGGATCTGCCTCCTCCACAACCAAGAAACAGGGTCATGCCCCATCAACTCCAGCGTCATGCGCCTTCTTTCTAGTTTCAATATTACTGCCCGTGTTCGTCCCGTCCTCATGTAGCGTTGTTTTGCGTTCTTTTTGTGTGTGGATGCCATGTTTTTAATTGTCTATTGGTCCCCTCCTGCTCCTCACCCACCACGGAGTCCAACAAGGGGATGCGTCTAAGCAGTAAAATCCAACAAGGAAACGCTCCAGGTTTACATGTGGGATATACACCCAAACACGTCCGCACTGCCACTACGGCCTTGCTCATGTTGGACCCATGAGCCGCAGCCTTCTAGCAGAGCTAGGGCAATAAACGACCAGACGCTTGAGCGACGAGGGCCACGCCAGCCTCCCCTCTAGGTGAAGTCCGGGCCGAAGAGGTGTTTTGGTTTGAATGACCACAGTCCTTTAGTGACCTCAACACCCAGGATCCCATTCTCCCCCCGACACGGGTCGCCCCGCACGGCAAACGCACGAAGCTTAAGAAGGCAACATAAAACAGTGGAAAAGGAATGATGGAAAAATACAGGTGAATTACATAGTGAAAAAGTGAATACTGTAGACAACAGAAAAGAAAAGCGAAGGCAGAAATTTTAAGAGTGATAGAAAAGAGGAAGTTTAAAGCTCTAAACTTTTAGACAGTGGGGGTGTAACGAACGCAATTCATATATGTTTGTATGAATATAGGTTATGACGTCACTAGCGTAAGTGCGAGTGCTCATGTCTAATATTTAATTATTAGAGTCAGCTGATTTTATTCAGAGATTACATACTAGTTGAAGGAAGAAGACGTGCTCGTTGGGGTTCCAAGAAATCGGGATTTTTCTATGGAATAATCTAGCTGTATCTTGAATACAGGTATTTATAATAATCAGTTATTTATAATAAGCTGTGAAGCTATTCTGAAGAAAATTGAAAGTATTGTTTTTTTATGAATTATTGTGATTGGGTTGCAGGAAAATCAATTGTTTGATTGAAGTACGGTAAATGGTGTAAATACCGTATTTATTCATGTAATTATTATATGATGATACAGATTATAATTACGATGCCATGTTGTATTCATTCATTCGTGGAGATATGAAGCTGAAATAGAAATGTAATTCAGTTGTATAATTTATACTAATGATGAATGAATGTGTAGCAAATCTGTTATAAATTGAAAGTGAGCTCTAATTATAACGTTTGACTCATAGCCAATAGTGATGTAGGTTACACAGTGTCCGTATGGTGTTTGAAGTGGCTATAGGTATTGTCATAAGAATTGTGACAATAGTGACTGTATCAGTGGGGGAAGATATTCTACGAAAGGAAAGGATCTTTAAGCACTCTGCAATGTAATAATGTGTCAGAGACGCATATAGACTCTTTAGGCAAAAGAGCACAAATTTACAATAGTATAAATGTTGTATACAGCGGCCGGTTCGGAGTGGCAACTTTCCTGGTATGTGGCTGGTGGAGATGACCCTGTAACGTCCGTCTACAAAACCGGATGTGGTCTCCATCAACGCCGACTATCTCTCCTTCGGCCAACCGTCACTGGCGCAGACGTGGGGCAACGTTGGGCGACCAAAGCTACGGGATCCGATCACCTAGAGTGTTCCCCAGGGGTAGCTATTTATTCCTAGCATCGGCTGTGTATGTCATGAACTGGCTAGTTTTAACTCTGCCTATAGACTATTCAGCCTTGTGTAGTCTTTGTAACATTAGAGAGTTAGGATATTACACAGCAAGCAATTAAAGTACAGTATTAAAGTACACACAGCGAGCCAGCCACACAGCGTAGTGAGTCAGCACTTGAGCTTTGAATCGGACCGTTTAACCAATGAGAGCTTAGGCTAAGCGGTTGGAGCCAGTTTGACTGGGTACAAGCCTCGCACAGTTTTGGTCAGTTGGGAGTAATACACCGAAGAGGTAACAGCTAGAAAGCTGGCAGAGAAATCTCTCCACACATAGACCAGGAAGCAGGACTTAGGAATCTTAGAATTCTCTTAAGTCGCCACGGGCCTGAACTTGTCAAACAGGTAAATGAACACCCTTCTGTTTCATCGTGATATATTTGTATTATTGTTGAAATTATGTTTGAAGAATTTGCTATGCATAAATGTGAATTATTAATCCGAATTTGCCGTACCACGTGGAAGAGCCTACCACGAGGCGAAACACGACCGGTTGCGCCGCCATGTTGTATCCCGTACGGAACCACTGTTGTTTAACTTATATGTATGTTTGCAGACCAGTGGCTGTACCACTGAATGTTTATAATATTATTAATTCTGTATGTGTATAGTTAGACACGATTGATATTTATGTATGTATAGGAATTTAGAGTGAGATTCCAGTGGACCCCGGAAGTAGCAGAATGTTCGTCGCTTATGTATAGAGATGTGGAGCTATCACTGAGGGCTACTTTGGCTTTCAGTGAGACGCTCTGCACAAACCGGTTATTCAGGGTTGTGCAGAATTTCGTCTCTTATATTACAGACGAGCAGGCGATCTATACCGTGCGCCCAACTCCACAGAAACGGCGAGTTGGCTGCGAAACCTCTACCGCACAAGTCGGAAAGAGCGAACCTGGAACAACACCCTGTCAGACCCCACAGCGTGGCAAGGGAACCCAACTACACAACTACACCGGTGCACCTGAAGCTACCTCACAGAAGGACTTCGAACGCACCATACAGGAGTTAAGTGTTTCCTCAGAAGTGCACTTAAACTGATCGAAAACGGACCACAGTAGTCCAACTCTTCAGAAACTGTAAAACGGACCACAGTAGTCCAATCTACATGAAATATAATAGCAAGTGCCCGAGGAAGAAAAAACAGCTGCCTAGACTATCAGCGATCGAACTATTAGCAGTAACTGAGACTTTTTAAGTTAGATTAGTACTTAGAGAATCTTGTATAGAGTAGAAGAAATAAAGGTGTGATTTTAACTGTTATCAAGTGGCTGGACTACATATGATTCATAGCCGTGTGAAAGCTAGTGTGACAGTAATCTTTTACCATTTTTCTATCTATTTCTGTACCCCAACCTTAACACAGAACGAGCTAAACAAATAAATTTATTAAAGTAATTCATAGGGTGACTTACTAGCAGTTCCCACCGAATAAACGTGAGGGTCCATAATTCCATTGTGCAGAGCCCATAAACCCCACGTGACACTTTAATTGGCGAGCCTAGCCAGGACTGTGTATAATAGGAATTGGGTATAACCAGATCTAAGTACAATAAAATTAGATAACAGTAGAAGTAGAATAACTTAGAATAGTGTAAGGGTATAACACTGATCAGTTTTGGTGCACTATTCTTTAGTTAAAAACTTTTTTGCTTCAAATATTTTTGTGCCTGTATGTTGCATTGTTCTTTTGCAGGTTTTGCTTAAGTAACTGTTGTATGCCATTTGACTCTTGTTTTATTCTATTATTGATTACGAATTTGATTGTCTTTGCATTGTTGTTATTGACTTGCAATATTGCTAGTGTTTTGGTATTCCACGTGATTCAGAGGTTGTTCATAGACACTTTTGACAATGTCGGACCCAGTGGCCTTGAGATTGCGCTTCAAGGAATTAGGGGAAGCTTTACACTTAGCAGGGGGAGACCTAATTGCGTATATCAATGCAGAGGTAGAGAAACAGGAGGCTAAGGCAGAGAGAGCAGCAGAGAGAGAGGCGAAGAAACTCGAAGCGGCAGAGAGAGCCGCAGAGAGAGAACAGAAAAAAGCAGAACTAGAAGCAGAGCAGAAGAAACTAGCATTAGAAGCAGAGCAGAAGAAACTAGAGTTAGAAGCAGCAAGAGAACAGAAGAAATTAGAATTAGAAGGAGAACAGAAGAAGGCAGCATTAGCAGCAGAGAGAGAAGCAGAAGTTAGGAAATGGGAGTATGAGCGGGCAGAAAAGGAAAAAGACAGACAGCATGAGTTAGAGCTGAGGAGATTAGGATTAGGAGCTTCAAGTTCTTCCTCAACCCCTCCCCACTCAGATCAGCTAGAGGTAGCATCCAACCCTGTACAAGGAATGTCATTTCCACTGGGAACATTCAATGAGAGAGAAGAAGGTCTAGATCTCTATCTGACTAGGTTTGAGCGTCTAGCAACAGAGTACAAACTAGATCCCACTCATTGGTCTTTTAAGCTTAGTCAAGGGCTTAGAGGAAAGGCGTATGACATCTACAGTAAGCTACCGACTGACAGAGTGACTGACTATCACAAAGTAAAAGAGGCACTCCTAACGGGATTCGAACTGACAGGAGAATGCTACCGGCAAAAGTTCCGCACCAATCGGAGAGTGAAAGGAGAGAGCTATGCGCAGTTCGCGGATCGGTTGTCCACAACGCTGGATAAGTGGATTAGCCAGTCAGCCACGGCTAAGACGTAAGATGGACTGACAGAACTGTTAGTATGGGAACAGCTACGGGAAACCATGACCCCCGAGCTGAGGACATTCTCAGTAGAGCAGGGCGCGGAAAGACTGGAAGATCTGGTCAAGGTCGCAGATAGGTACGTGGCCGCCCACGGAGAAGCCAAGAGCTTCAGGCGAGACCTAAAGCCTAACGGGAAAGAGGCACAGAAAAGAAGCCCTAACCGGGAAGAGCGCACCGCGAATAAGCCGAATAACCCCAGACCTGGGCAAAATAAAGGACCCAACACGGAATTCGGGAAAAGAGGTCCTGCAGAACAGAGACGGTATTGTTCGTTCTGCAACAGAAACAATCACTCCACCGCAGAATGTTTCAAGTTGGCCGCACAACGTAGGGAAGAGCGCGAAAGCCGGCCAGCGCACAGAGTTCTAACTCAAAGTAGCGGTAACAAGCCACACACGATCGGAGATCACCCATCGGTGACAGACACGGTCAAGGTCAACGGAAAAGAAGCGAACTGTCTGTATGACACAGGTCTATCATACGACGCGATAGTTAGCGAATCTCTTGTATCGCGCGCGGACTTGACAGACAAGACAGTCGACTTACAAGGAGCAGACTTGACGAAACCGACGACTACTTGCCCAATAGCTTGGATAGAAGTAGAGAGTAGGTACGTCACAGGACGAATCCAAGCAGCTGTTTTACAGAAACCCCTGTATGATCTAGTGCTAGGTTGTAGGTATGTGTTCTTAGGCACGCCCCCTAAAACTGTAGAGATAGCTGCAGTGCAAACCAGGGCCCAAGCTAAAACCCAACCACCCCAGCCCGAGTTCGCTCCGAATCCAGGACTCGAAGAGATCAAAACAGCACAGAAAGAAGACACCTCGATAGCGAAGTGCTTCCAGAAGCTACCCAAGGCGCACACACCCCCGCACAAGGGAGACTTCTACATGGAAGAGGGAGTTCTTCATCGACAAGGAGATGGAGATCACACCCAACTAGTACTGCCAGCCACCCTTCGAGCCCAAGTACTAGAACTAGGCCACAGCATGCCACTCAGCGGACACATGGGAATCGGAGCCACAGTGCAGAGAATCAGCGCACACTACTATTGGCCAGGAATCACGGAGGATGTCAAGCGCTACGTGAAATCTTGCCACCAATGTCAACGATATTCCCCGCGACATCACACCGTACCAGTTACCTTAGGACCATCAGTAGTAGTCGGCGTGCCATTCCAGCAAGTCTCAGTAGACATAGTAGGACCACTGCCCATGACCAAGAAGCGGAACAGATTTCTACTCACACTCGTCGACGCATGTACGATGTGGTGCGAAGCAGTCCCGTTGCCAGCGATCGACACCAAGAAGATCGCAGATGCACTCATCGCCATCTTTACCAGAGTCGGATTCCCGGACAGCATTAGAACGGACAACGGATCTCAGTTCACCGGCCGCCTGATGCAAGACGTGTTCGAGTTGATACAAGTTCATCACATTCGCACACCACCATATCACCCCGCCAGCAACGGACAAGTAGAAAGACTGAATGGAACCCTTCTCACCATACTCAGGAAAGTCGCCGACGACAATCCAGAAGCGTGGGACACCTACGTGAATGCGGCACTGTTCGCATACCGAGAAACGCCCCATGCAGCCACAGGCTACACCCCGTCAACATTGCTATTCGGCAGACCTCTAGCAGGACCGCTAGAAGCCCTACGCAGAAGTTGGACGGAAGCCAAGATAGACGACACACCAAGAGGTGCCACCAAGTACGTCGCAGACCTGCAGGAAACCCTCAAAGCAACGTGGAAGAAAGCTGGTGAAGCACTGAAGAAGGCAAGAGCCCGTCAGGCGAAGTACTACAACCGCCACGCGAAGGACAGAGAACTGCAAGTCGGCGATCAAGTGCTACTCTTACTTCCAAGTGGAACCAACAAGCTGGACATCGCTTGGAGAGGACCGTACCGGGTGACTGCCAAGAAATCCAAGACAGTCTACCAAGTAGAGGTGAACGGGAGAGCCCGATACCACCACATCGATCGCCTCAAGAAGTACACGGACCGACCAGCGACCCCCAGCACACACACATGGATGGCCATCGCCATCGCGGAAGAAGCTCATCCCCAACTACAACAGCATCGCAGTACCACTGACAAATGGAACCCGGAAAATCGCCCCGGACACAGTCGTATGGACAGCGGAATGCGAGACAGCATTCCAAACACTCAAGGACAGAATGACATCGGCGCCAGTACTCCACCTACCCGATTTGACTCAGCCATTCGTTCTTCGCACCGACGCAAGCGACTTAGGCCTTGGAGCAGTACTGCTACAGCGCGACCCCAAGAATGCAGAGACGCTATTCCCTGTCGCCTACGCCAGCAGAAAATTGAGACCCGCCGAGACCCACTACGCCACGTCGGAGAAAGAATGTCTTGGACTAGTCTGGGCCATACAGAAATTCCAACTCTACCTGTATGGGACCCACTTCACAGTTCAGGTGGACCACCAACCCCTATCGTTCCTGGCAGCCTCCAAGTCTTTGAACTCTCGCCTGATGCGATGGGCACTCACCCTTCAGGCGTACTCATTCCAGATCGAGTACATACCCGGCAAAGAGAACCACGGAGCCGACTACCTCAGTCGCCATCTCGTGGAGGACACAGCAGCTGTCGCCCACCCAACACAACTAAGGGCCACAGCACCAGAATTCGTCCCCGCCCAGTAATACCCTGTCACTAGTGTCCATAGCTACCTGGCACAGCATTGCAGCTCAGGTAGAGCAACTTAATTAGTTTGTAAATAGGAACCTAGGATAGTGCAGTGTTAAACTAGGCTCTGTAGTAGAAAAAGGTCGAATCCAGTAGTCATCGCCTTTTTTCAGTTGAGGGAGCCTGTCATGAACTGGCTAGTTTTAACTCTGCCTATAGACTATTCAGCCTTGTGTAGTCTTTGTAACATTAGAGAGTTAGGATATTACACAGCAAGCAATTAAAGTACAGTATTAAAGTACACACAGCGAGCCAGCCACACAGCGTAGTGAGTCAGCACTTGAGCTTTGAATCGGACCGTTTAACCAATGAGAGCTTAGGCTAAGCGGTTTGAGCCAGTTTGACTGGGTACAAGCCTCGCACAGTTTTGGTCAGTTGGGAGTAATACACCGAAGAGGTAACAGCTAGAAAGCTGGCAGAGAAATCTCTCCACACATAGACCAGGAAGCAGGACTTAGGAATCTTAGAATTCTCTTAAGTCGCCACGGGCCTGAACTTGTCAAACAAGTAAATGAACACCCTTCTGTTTCATCGTGATATATTTGTATTATTGTTGAAATTATGTTTGAAGAATTTGCTATGCATAAATGTGAATTATTAATCCGAATTTGCCGTACCACGTGGAAGAGCCTACCACGAGGCGAAACACGACCGGTTGCGCCGCCATGTTGTATCCCGTACGGAACCACTGTTGTTTAACTTATATGTATGTTTGCAGACCAGTGGCTGTACCACTGAATGTTTATAATATTATTAATTCTGTATGTGTATAGTTAGACACGATTGATATTTATGTATGTATAGGAATTTAGAGTGAGATTCCAGTGGACCCCGGAAGTAGCAGAATGTTCGTCGCTTATGTATAGAGATGTGGAGCTATCACTGAGGGCTACTTTGGCTTTCAGTGAGACGCTCTGCACAAACCGGTTATTCAGGGTTGTGCAGAATTTCGTCTCTTATATTACAGACGAGCAGGCGATCTATACCGTGCGCCCAACTCCACAGAAACGGCGAGTTGGCTGCGAAACCTCTACCGCACAAGTCGGAAAGAGCGAACCTGGAACAACACCCTGTCAGACCCCACAGCGTGGCAAGGGAACCCAACTACACAACTACACCGGTGCACCTGAAGCTACCTCACAGAAGGACTTCGAACGCACCATACAGGAGTTAAGTGTTTCCTCAGAAGTGCACTTAAACTGATCGAAAACGGACCACAGTAGTCCAACTCTTCAGAAACTGTAAAACGGACCACAGTAGTCCAATCTACATGAAATATAATAGCAAGTGCCCGAGGAAGAAAAAACAGCTGCCTAGACTATCAGCGATCGAACTATTAGCAGTAACTGAGACTTTTTAAGTTAGATTAGTACTTAGAGAATCTTGTATAGAGTAGAAGAAATAAAGGTGTGATTTTAACTGTTATCAAGTGGCTGGACTACATATGATTCATAGCCGTGTGAAAGCTAGTGTGACAGTAATCTTTTACCATTTTTCTATCTATTTCTGTACCCCAACCTTAACACAGAACGAGCTAAACAAATAAATTTATTAAAGTAATTCATAGGGTGACTTACTAGCAGTTCCCACCGAATAAACGTGAGGGTCCATAATTCCATTGTGCAGAGCCCATAAACCCCACGTGACACTTTATACCACGTCTAGTGAATGTCTGCGAGGACAGTGAGTAAAACCATTATTACTTAATATTAGGAGATCAGGATTTCTCAACGAACCTTCAGTGTGTCATTATTGACAGTGAATATTTATAAAAAGATGTAGAGGCAAGTGAGTCTCAAGAGAGAGACAATGACCTCCATGTAAGCCACTGACTGATTTTTTGTTGCAATCTCGTTTGTAATATGTATAATAAATGTGTGATTTAATGTGATTATATGTATGAATGAAGAATAGTGAAACAGAAGGGCAAAGAGAGATAACTGTGTAGTCTTTGTCCTTGTTTGTAAGCACGTGTGCCGTGGTGGATGAAAGTTTAGAGTTAACAGAGACAGGACATGCATCCGTAAACTGAACGTCAGATAAACACACGCACACACTCCTCTCATTAGTTTATTTATATTTACGTATATATATATATTTAATTTAACGCAATTCCGCGCGTTACATGGGGAACTATTCATACTGAAAGATCTCCCAGTATTCCCACTGGGGTTATACCTGCTAACAGCTTCCATGCGCAGAGAAATATAGTTCACTACGTTTGACATCTATTTACCAATATCGGGAATGTTGGTGGTCGATACGGGCGGGGGCTCCACTAGCAAAATGCGGAGGTCGACGGTCGTGGACAGTCCCGCGGCATTGGTGGCGTACATTGTGACGTAATTCATGTTAAGAGTAACGTCAGTCGGAAGGTGGCCAGTCGCTTGTTGGTGAGAGCTGGAGTTGTGCGCTAACGGGATGAAGTACAGGCTGTTCTCGCAAGGGCCGACCTTGGGGCAGTAGCAACCATTCTGCCCATGGCACGTTATCTGCCCAGATAGCAAAAATGCAGGAACCGATAATTAAGTTCATAAAGCAGTTTGTACACCAATAACCATCATCAACTCAGCGGTATAATATTGATGGAGATCATTTGATTTCAAAACTGAAAGCAGCGTGGAAAACGACGAAGCCAATACGTGTTCCAATGCTTTGGACTTTGCTTTGGGTGTAAATGCTTCTAGTAACATAATCAAACTTGTTGCTAGGCGTTCTCCAAGAGATATTTTCATCGAATGTGCGCAGATTTGCTATCCAGAATGTCTTTTATTTTATCCATGTAGGCAATAGACTGCAATCATACAAGACACAAGAAAGACACTTTTCAGCGTAGATATAATAATTTACTTATTTTTGGGGACACTTTCTCTTTGTATTTTGAGTTGGAAAAAGTGTGGTGTGGACTACAAGAACGTCAACTTGATTCTACAGCTAACCCATTGTGTTGGTTCAATTTGCTGTCACTTACGGAAGACTCCAGCTTCTGAACTGCTACAACAATGTCGGCGACATCGCTGGCATGCGGACTAGTGCCCAGTGTCCAGTGTATGTTGTCCAGTCCGCTTTGAGGGTCTTTGGCCATCAGCTGCAGTGTTACATCAGACAGGTCGCTTGCCTGCTGCACATACACCCCGTCGCATATCTGTCCAGAAAGAGATACGGACACCACAGGGATAGAGAAGTCAATGGACACCATGATGCTGTCCTCCTATTGAAAACAAATAAATAAACAGGATGGCAAGTCATTCAAATGTATTCGCAAACTGAAAAACACTCGAACAAATTTGATCTACATTGTTAAAGCCATCCCAAGCAGTCAAGGCATTTTAGCAACCGATTGCTATATGGAATATGGACCACTTACTAAATTACCTGTATCCCAAAACTTACCAAAATCGGAATAGCCGTTTTAGAGTTATAGAACAAAATGTGATTCGAAAAATAATTGACCCCAGCGAGATTCAGCAAGTTCGATAGCACGGGAGGCTTGCCACTACTCCTTGTACAGTGATAATGTTCATATGAAGTTTGAACAAAATCTGCTTAGCTGGTCTTAAGATATGGCGTGCAACGGACCAACCAACCGATATACCGATATTTGCCAAGGTCCGACGAAATCAAAATATTCTCAGAAAATTATGAGAATACAATGACAAACTAACTTCATTATATTGATTGATTGTTGCTTTAGGTCCAGCGGACTCTTCCGAGCCAAATCAGGACCGGACAACCCCCGATCCGCATAAAAGATCTGCTGAAACAACCCTAGTGGGAAAATTGAATGCCCTCCACCGGCCAGGCACTTTACAATAAAGACATCCCAAGCAGGGGACGGCTGAGGCTTTACCCCAACTACTCGAACCCCCGGTTACAAAAACAAAATAGAATACAAACATCATTATAAATTATCAACAAAACATATACATATAAAATGCCTATATCGCTAAATAATAACATCATAGGAAGCCCTAGTGACCACCCGGCAGAAAGCGTCCAACACTCCCAAGCTGATCCAACAGACCTCATACACAAACAAGGAGTCTTGTCCAGGAAGAGTTTTCAATAAAAAAGGTAGGTCATTGATCTAGCGAAGAAGAAGATAGTATAGCAGAGTGATAGGACAGAGCAGGAATGGGAAAGAGTAAATGAGGAAGACAGCGACAGTGGGAATTTAAAGCACTAAATTTCCAGAAAGTGGGGACACTATTTATACTGAAACCCCCGGCACTCCAACGGGGGTACTGTTGCCGCAGTGAATTGGTCATTCCTATAAAGGAAAGACAGGTTTTCAACTGTGGCTTTCACTTTTCCCTTCATAGGTTAGAACAATCTACAGTGGCAAGATTGCTCATGACCCCAAGGGGAACTTCATTATAGAATCATTTAATACATAAGTAGTTGGTCGTCTCGCCTTGAGAAATAGCATTGGAGTTAATAAACGCATCTTGAACGTAATCTTTATCGATGCGATCCTTCGAAAAATAAGATTATAATAAGAAAGATTATCTCCCCTCTTCTTTTGTCCCTATCCAATCCTATCCTATCCCGTAACTCGGAGGTCGTTGGAGCACCACAGATGATCATTTAACTAGCGTACTCCATCTTTCTCTGTCCTCAGCAACCCTCATGGCTTCGCTCAGTGTGAAGCCAGTCCATTCTCGAATGTTGTCCTCCCATATCTTCTTCGGTCTCCCTCTTCTTTTGCATCCTTGCACCGTGCCTTGCAGGATGGTCTTTGCAAGGCCTGCTGATCTGGTGACGAGGCCATACCATCGGAGTTTCCGTTTCTTCACCACTGTGAGCAGGTCATCGTGTTGTCCAATGGCTTGTGTGAGTGTGTCACATGTAAAATGACAATGTAATATATAATGTAAAAAGTATGGAAAATAAATTACTCTGATATAATAAACACGTGTTTGTTTGCTTTGAGTTGCACTAATGAATAATTCTGCTAGGATGGCAACTGTAGAGCATGGCTACTTTCAGATATTAGTTTTATTCGTGTAATCCGTGCAGAGTGCAAGTTTTGAAGAAAGGTGAGCGCTAGGTTTTGGAAGCGCAATAAGAATCGTCACTTCTTTGCCGTCTACTAGAGTAGAAGCACGCAGTAAAACGTTTGTGGTTTTCGCTAGGTTGGCGAATATCTATGTTTGTGAAAACTGGCGTTTATAAGTTCGTTATTTAGGCATAAATAACGGAGCGCTGTTGAAAGTGATAATTATATTATTTCTGTGGCAGAAATATATTAACAGCGTGTGCAGTTTTCAGTTATCAAAGCAAAGTGTTTTGTAAACCTGTGGACATTATCGCAGGGTCATGTCAGTGGCAAGTGACAGTTGTGTCAGAATAGAATAAAATAGAATAAAGCAGGTCTAGACTTTTGGAATTATAGTAGGCCTGGACTATCAGTGTCACATGCGTTCATTTGGATACTTTTTTTTTTTATAAAACAACATAATCTTTTGAGGTGAGAATTTATTATTTTTCTTTTATCACTATTAATGCAGATAAGTGTTTGTTTATCCCCAATGTTCCTACAGGGCAGGATGACTCAGCAGTGCTGGAAGCAGGGACGTTTATTACCGTAATAAACATGCACTGTATATTTTCCTGATGGTGTGAACCTTGCCTGGTTAGGTAAGGTTATGGGAGTCGGGATGCTGTATGGTCTTTCAGCATGTTTCAGATTATTTTCCCGGATCCATAGCCTGGGGCGTTTTCCCGGATCCATAGCCAGAGAATGGGAGGACCACGCCACCATACAACCATCAAACCCACCAACCACGCCACCATCCAACCCGCCAATCAACCATTCAACCATCTAACCAGCCATTCGACGCCAACTCCGAAGCAGTCCACTCCTTCATCATCAGCAACATCATCCTCTACAGGGGCGACTACCTCTGCGCGGAACTCAGCTAAGTTACCACAATAAACATTGCGGTAGCCAGCAGTATTTCCGATGTCCCCACCAGATGATGAACAAAATCGTACTGATTGAACCCTAAAGGGTTTGGGGGTATCAAACCAGACTGTTATTTTAAGAATATTTCGGGGTTGTTGTACAGATTAATTGAAAACATTTCGGCAGATTTTGTGGATCTAGGTCTAGTGGTGTAAATTAATAACAAAAGGGAAATTTTACTTTACTACTTTTGATCTATACTTAACTTGTTCTTGGAACGAGACGTAGGTGAGTCACTCCACAAAAACTCTCCACGTGACAGAGTGTCTGTCGGACTTCGTCGTTGGTGATGTGCTGGGTATAGAAAATGCCCAGAAGTCTTCGGTAGCACCTCAACTTCATGCTTTGTATTCTTTGTTGTAGATCTGCTGTGAGGGTCCATGTCTCGCAAGCGTATAGGAAGATGGAGATGACAAGGGAGCGCAGCTGTCTTACCTTGGAATGTAGATTGATGGTCCTGTCTTTCCAAATGGGATTCAAACTTGTCAGGGCAGCAGTTGTTTGTGCGATCCTGGAGAGGACTTCCTGTCGGGACCCATTGTCTGATACAATGGCTCCTAAATATTTGAAGCTATGCAATGTGTTGAGGGATTGACCTTGGACTTTGATGTCAGTGTTGATGCCATTGGTGTTATTGTTCATCATTTTGGTCTTCTCTGCACTAATTTGCATTCCATGGGCTCTAGAGGTGGAGTCAAGCCTCTGTGCCAGTTCAAGTTCTTTTTTTTTTCCAGCCAATCCATCAATGTCATCCGCAAAACGAAGGTTGGAGATTGCTCTACCCCCTATGTTGACTGTTCCTTCGTGATCTGCAAGGGCATCTGACATGATGCGCTCTAGAAAGATGCTGAAGAGTGTTTGAGAGAGTAGGCATCCTTGGCGCATACCGATTGTTGTTCTGAACCAGTTTCCAATGGCGCTTTTATGCAGGACTGCACTGGTAGCTTTGCCATACAGGCTTTTGATGACTTCAATAATTTTAGGGCTGATGTTGTACACTCTCATGGTTGCCCACAGAGCTGCATGCCAGACTCGGTCAAAGGCCTTCTTGAAGTCTACTAACATATGATATAGATGTTGTTGGTGCTGTAGGTATTTCTCGCAGATTATTCTGAGGTTGAAAATCTGTTCAGTGGTACTTCGCCCTTCCATGAGTCCTGCTTGTTCTTCAACTATGATTTGTTCAGCTTGGGGTTTCAACCTGCTGAGATTTATTTTCAGGAGGACCTTGCTGGGTTGGCTGATGAGGCTGATGTTGCGGTAATTTTTACACTCCTGAAGGTTACCCTTTTTATGGAAGAGTGATGACAAGCGACTGGGTCCAAAGTGTAGGCCACTACCCACTCTGCCAGATCGTGTTACAGATAATGGTGAGGGCGTCAATCATCGCTTCCCCTCCTGCTTGAAGCAGTTCCGCAGGTATGTTGTCCACTCCCGCTAACTGTCCTTTCTTTAGCGATTGCACTGCTGCCTAAAGTTATTCTCGAAGAATTGAAAGAATTTCTTCTTCTTTTCTGTTCTGGGGACATGCTATCACTGATGGGTCTCCGTTTGGTGTGTGTTTTTGTAAAGGTCAGAGCAGTACTCTGTCCATCTGTCCAAGACTTCTTGTTCTTCTGTAAGGCATATGCCAGACTTGCTTTGGATCGTGGAGACTTTGGGCTGTTTAACACTTGTCAACCGCTTCATAGTCTGGTAGGCCTTCTTGCTGTTGTTCTTTGTTCATACTTCTCTATTTCCTGGCATTGCTCTTCTATTCAGTTCTCCTTTACTGTGCGCATACCTTTTCGGATGTCATTGTTGATTTTTCGGTAGGCATCAGCTCCCTGTGAGGTGTTCTTTTTCTTTTTCATCTCTCTTCGTTTATCACACAGATCCAAAAGTTCGGGTGTGATCCACGGCTTCTTTTTTGGCCGGTGCTTTCCAATGATCTCAAGGTCGGCATCTGTCACAGCTGAGTTGAAGGTGGTGGTCATGGTGTCGACATAAACTTCACCAGCTCCCAAAATGAGCAGTGGTGCACATTTCCCTCTAATTGTGGCCTGAAATATTTCTGCGACCTCCGGGTCTTGCAGTTTGTCCAGGTTGAACTTCAGTCTAGTGCACTTTGCTGTGTTCTCTCTCGTCATGTGGAGCCGGAAAGACATCATCACGAGATCGTGGTCACTTCCGATGTCTGCTCTATTGTCCCAGGCTCCTTTTATCCTCTCTATTTCGATTTTATATTGTGGAACATTATAAATAGGAATAGTTCTGTTCTAACCTTACTATTCTGCATGACGTCAGAGGCTTTGATGTACACCTCATAAGTTTCTCCTTCCTGTAAAGAGCGCTGAAGACACATAGTCTGTGTGGTGACGTCTTCAATTTGTGTGTAGTTTGTCTTTTGAAGTCTATTTACACTCCACGCCACCTGTGTGCAAACAACAGCAGCTCAGTGAACGAAGGACAAATATTAACGAGATATCAAGTCATTCAAATGTAGTTTTAGACACTCCTACGCAAAGATACAAAATAAACAATTTCAAAAATGTTTATTTTCTTGGCATTTTTGTAACTCGGCTTTATCCCAAGAAAGCAAAATGAAACATTGAATGATAGACCACAACCTGAACTATACGCCAACAAAACAAATTATCAAAACCTCAAAACGTGTTTATCAAATGGTAAAGCACAATGACCTTGACTTTTAAGAACGTACAAATACAAATGATCTAACTAGCTTAGCAGTAGTTACAGAATCTGCAAAGTAAAAAAGTATGAATTTCGGTTCAGATATTAGTTAGTTAGTTATTCATTGCTTACAGGGTCCAGCGGACTGCAAAAGAGCCGAATCAGAACCACAAAATCAAGACCACAACTTCGCTGAAAGAGGACTCGCCCCTGATCCACATAAAAGATCTGCCGAAACAATCCTAGTGGTAACACTGAAGGCTCTCCACCAGCCGGTCACTTCACAATAAAGGCATCCGAACCCCCGTTTACAAAACCAAAATAGAATACAAACATCATTATACATTCTTGAGATAAGGCAAACAGTGAGTTTTGAACAAATAAGTGACATTCGGAGCGACAGGCCGACTCGCTGACCGATAACCACCGGACTGCCCATGATTTGAAGTACCTGGAATACCAAACCTCAACAAAATCGCTTCCCCCGTTGTTGAGGTATTGAGCAAAACGTGCCTTCCAACAACATGATTCCAATGACCTGGACCTTTGCGGTAAAGCAAATATGATGGTCCGGGAAGTAGGCCAATAACCTAGGTAATATTCCTAAGACGTTTGGTCAAAATCCGTTCAGTTGTTCTTGAGATATGGCTTCCAACGGACCGAAGGACGGACCGATCGACAGACAGACCAACATTTGGCTCGTTCTGATCCCCCTATTACAAAGTGTTTACAGACAAGTCTGGAAATACAAAAATAATCCTGCCTAAAAAGGTGCTGGTCTACCCAATACTGTTACCCCTTGGGGTCATGAGCAATCTTGCCACTGTAGATTGTTCTAACCTATAAAGGGAACAGTGAAAGCCCCAGTTGAAAACCTGTCTTGCCTTTGTAGGCATGACTAATTCACTGCGGCAACAGTTCCCCCCGTTGGAGTGCCGGGGGTTTCAGTATAAATAGTATCCCCACTTTCTGGAAATTTAGTGCTTTAAATTCCCACTGTCGCTGTCTTCATCATTTGCTCTTTCCCATTCCTGATCTGTCCTATCACTCTGCTATACTTTCTTCTTCTTCGCTAGATCAATGACCTACCTTTTTTCTTGAAAACTCTTCCTGGACAAGACTCCTTGTTTGTGTATGAGGTCTGTTGGATCAGCTTGGGAGTGTTGGACGCTTTCTGCCGGGTGGTCACTAGGGCTTCCTATGATTGTATTATTTCGCACTATAGGCATTTTATATGTATGTGTTTTGTTGATGATTTATAATGATGGTTGTATTCTATTTTGTTTTTGTAACCGGGGTGTTCGCGTAGTTGAGGTCAACCCTCAGCCGTCCCCCGCGTGGGATGTCTTTATTGTAAAGTGACTGGCCGGTGGAGGGCATTCAATTTTCCCACTAGTGTTGTTTCGGCAGATCTTTTATGCGGATCGGGAGTTGTCCGGTCCTGATTTGGCTCGGAAGAGTCCGCTGGACCTAAAGCAACAATAAATCAATCAATCAATCAAAAACCCAATACTGTTGACGATAGGGACAAAGTGACGTAACGTAATATTGCTATAATTAACAGTTCCTAAGTTCACATTACTTGACTTGTGGAACATTTAAGCCCGTGACTGCTAAAATTGCGTGTGATATATGATAGGTTAAAACAAAGAGCTCGTTTTCTTTTTAAAGATCACAACTTCACATTTGAAAAATGGTCTCTGAAAAAAAAACAATGTTATACTCCTGTACAACTTCCTTGTAGCGATTTGACCCAGGAGACCGCTTTTGCTCAGTTACAGCTTTGAATGTATTATGGCCTTTACCAAATGATCAATAAGTTTAACTGTAACTTCAGTTTACCTTTTGGTGATGGTAGTCGGTATGTGGTTTATTCATGTAGGCTTATCCCTATGAACGTGCTCCCTATGAGATGCATTTGAATGTATAGCAGTTGCAAGTAGTTCAACTTTTTCGCTACATTCCGCGAGCTACGAAGTGCACGCGATAAATATAAGAACACAACCATTTGCCAACTAAAACAAAATAATACTGGATTATATTTTATTATAATTAGAATAGTGCTATCTTCTCATACGTCATATAGCCATATTAGTAGGCTAAATCACAAGAACAAGGAGCTTTCCTGACCTCAAATTGTGTGACTCCCATGACGTTCTTTGTCCCACTAACCGGAAGATCGCCCGTCGTCTGCTCGTAGTGGCCTGAAATGTCACGACTAGTATCAGTGGTCACAGGCAGCAGGAAGTTGCTGTCGCGAAACTTGGTGTTGTAGAAATGGTCAGTCCAGTTGACGCACAGTGGCTTGGACACGTCAGTCTGCCATTTGTTGCCAGACCTGGACAAATTTGGTGATTTTAGTTATGAAGGTGAGGTTCACAAAAATGGTGTTTGTAAGATCCTGGCGACTTTAATTTACAAAACGCCATTTCAGGACCAACACTTTCCCAGGAAGATCCTGGATAAAAAATTACGTGTTTTTTCAAAACTGATTTTGTTGAAGAACCGAACTAGCTGTTACAGATGTTTAATTTCATCTTCTTCTGTAGTCTATATTGTGTTTGTGTAAAATGTAGTATATCGCGCAATGGTCCGCATTTTTGAAGGAGAGGGGGAGAATATAGGTGTATGGTGGCTTTCAGAGTAGCATTCAACACAAGTTTTGACTGATTTGCTGGCAAGAGAAAAATCATTATACTTACTTCCACAGCCAAAGATTCAAAGTTCAAAACCTACACAATTCGTTCATTTGACTTAAAACTTTGCGCATTTTCCACAAGTAGATTCCGGACTTCATAACAGCTCTGTCCATACGTGTGTAACATAATGAAAGTATCTAACTATTAACAATACCTACCAAATACAAAATAAGGCACCTCGTGGCATGTTTTTGAGGTGAAAATAACAATGGTTTACGACTTCGACTTAGGTACCCTGTAAACGGGAATTTGAACAAACACGTCATCCTTACCTGGGATCGGCGTGGATCACCTTGAGGCTGGTGGAAGGAAACAGCTCAACAGTGGAGTTCCTGTCATACAACAAAAGGCGCCTGGCGTAGCCCACGTTCTTAGCGTTATCGTGCACCTCCAGTATCAGCGCGTACAGTCGTGGTCCCTGCTCTTCTGGCAAGGTAACCATCTTGTAATAAGGGCCGCCAGCAAAAAAGGACGGGGTACTTGCGTTCCACACAACCGTCAGCCCCTCTCTGGCGTTTTCCTGAAGAAATAAGCGTTTGATTTAGAGAACTGAACGATGACCTTGTTAGAGAAATACTTCTTACATCCTCCTCCTCATCATCATATAACTTAATATTATCTACCGTCTACGTTTTGCTCTGAGTACATTTACATAATTATGCGTGTAGGCCTATATTGTTGCGTGACAAAAAGACAAGAAAGCGCTATCACGGAACTGGTTCAGAACAACAATCGGCGTGCGCCAAGGATGCCTACTTTCGCCAACACTCTTTAACATCTTCCTAGAGCGCATTATGTCAGATACCCTTGCAGATCACGAAGGCATAGTCAGCATAGGGGGTAGAGCAATTTCCAACCTCCGTTTTGCGGATGACATTGATAGATTGGCTGGAGAGGAAAAGAACTTGAACAGCATGTACAGAGGCTTGATACCACCTCTATGGAATGGAAAAAAAAGTGCAGAGAAGTCTAAAATAATGACCAACAACACCAACGGCATGAACATGGACCTCAAAATCAAGGCCAATCCTTCAACACATTGCATAGCTTCAAATATTTAGGAGCCATTGTATCAGACAATGGGTCCCGACAGTAAGTCCTCTCCAGGATCGCACAAACAACTGCTGCCCTGACAAGGTTGAAGCCCATTTGGAAAGACAGGACCATCAGTCTACATTCCAAGGTAAGGCTGATGCGTTCCCTTGTCATCTCAATCTTCCTATATGCTTGCGAAACATGGGCACTCACAGCAGATCTACAACGAAGAATACAAAGCATGGAGAGGAGATGCTACGGAAGACTTCTGGGCATTTCCTATACCCTGCACATCAGTAACAACGAAATTCGATAGACCATTACACAAGCCATTGGACAACATGATGACATGCTCACAGTGGTGAAGAAACGAAAACTCCGATGGTATGGCCACGTCATCAGAGCATCAGGTCTTGCAAAAACCATCCTACAAGGCACGTTGCAAGGAGGCCGAAGAAGAGGGAGAGAAAAAGAGTTGGAAGGACAACATTCGAGAGTGGACAGGTTTGACACTGAACGAAGCCATAAGGGTTGCTGAGAACAGAGAAAGATGGAGTACGCTGGTTAAACGATCATCTGTGGTGCCCCAACGACCTTTGAGTTACGGGATAGGATAGGATAGCATAGGATAGTACTATTAACTAAGTTATCAGTCAAAAGACCACATTGCACATAGGACTACTTACGGGTCCAATGGTATAATAGTCCTCTCCTCATATACCACACATATTTTGTTTGCAATTCCATATTGCAGATAAAATCCCGCGTGTGGTATACTAGTCGTATTGATCGTAATGTAATGGCGTGAAATATTAGCATCAGTATTGTTAACCATCATCATCATCAGCAGCAGAAGCATCAGCATCAGCATCAACAACAGCCTTCTTTGCCTTCTCATTACCATCATCAAAAACAACAACAACAACATCATAACCCTCCTCCTGCTCCTCCTCTTCGTCATCGTCATCATCATCATCATCATCATCATCATCATCATCATCATCATCATCATCATCATCACAGAGAGAGCCTACCTGCACGGACAAGGTAGAATTACCGATGTCGACGCCGTGGACCTCAAGGCGAAACAGATGAATGCCGGACGCTGCAATCGGATTGGTTTCCCATCCCCTAGGCCTCGGGTCCGTCCACCCGTTTATGTCCACCCGGACCTGTGAACACAACAAAAAAATTGAATAATTCCAATTAAAAAAACCAATAACAACTTTGTCAAAATAAGCGGCTTTATACAAGACATCATGTTAAGTTTATAATCCTATCCTATCTATCCTATCCTATCCCGTAACTCGAAGGTCGTAGGGGCACCACAGATGATCGTTTAACCAGCGTACTCCATCTTTCTCTGTCCTCAACAGCCCTCATGGCTTCGCTCAGTGTCAAGCCAGTCCATTCTCAAATGTTGTTGTCCTCTCATCTCTTTTTCTGTCTCCCTCTTCTTCGGTCTCTGTAAGGCCTGATGCACTGGTGATGTGGCATTACTATCGGAGTTTCTGTTTTTTCACCACTGTGAGCATGTCATCATGTTGTCCAATGGCTTGTGTGATGGTCTGTCGGATTTCACTGTTGGTGATGTGCTGGGTATAGGAAATGCCTAGAAACCTTCTGTAGCACCTCATCTCCATGCTTTGTGTTCTTCGTTGTGGATCTGCTGTGGTGATCCATGTTTCGCAAGCGTATAGGAAGATGTAGATGACAAGAACGCGTAGCAGCCTTACCTTGGAATGTAGACTGATGGTCCTGTCTTTCCAAATGGGCTTCAACCTTGTCAGGGCAGCAGTTATCATTGTGTAGTTTTAATAGATGTGTGTGTGTGTGTGTGTGTGTGTGTGTGTGTGTGTGTGTGTGTGTGTGTGTGCACGCGCGCTTGTGTGTGTTCTAAAACAGAACTATCCGTATATATTTTTGGAGGAGTATAATATTATTTTTCATTTAAATGAATTTTAGATTCCATACCTAACTTATTTAATGTATCGTTCTTATGTTCCACAATATAATTAATATCATAACTAGCTCTTTCAAGCTCTCTTAAAGGAATATGTGATATTTTATCTTTTCTAGAAGTGTATTCTTGTGTATCATTGTCTTCAATTAGGATATCCCTCGTAAATGTTGCAATAATCTGAAAATGATGTACTGTTTGAGACGGGTGTTTGATATTTCAGAGGTTTGTCTTGTGACGCCTATGGAGCAGATTATTTTGTGCCGTTCATTGTTTTTTAATGTCTGTAATTCCCCATTGTCGCGAGAGGACTAGTTTTACCCTGCCTATTTACTATTTAGCCTTGTTTAGTCATTGTAACCTTAGAACGTTAGTGTATTACACAGCAGACGATTACAGTATACGGAGGTACACACACAGCGAGTTTGACGCAGACAGTGTAGTGAAGTCAGCACTGTGTGCGTGATTCGGAAAAGTCGTAACCAATGGGAATCAGGCAGAGCGGTTAGAGCCAGTTCTGACTGGGTCAAAACCTGGCCTAGCTTAAATCAATGCTATGAAAGACACCGAAGTCTACACAGCTAGACCGGAGCAGAGAAATATCTTCACTCATAGACCAGGAAACAGGACTTGAGAATCTTAGAATTCTATCAAGTAGCCACGAGCCTGACTTTGTCAAACAGGTAAATGAACATACTTCTGTTTCATCGTGATATATTTATATTATTGTTGAAATTATGTTTGCAGAATTTGCTATGCATAGATGTGAATTGTTAATCCAAATTTGCCTTACCACATGGAAAAGCCGAACACGTGTTAAGCACAACCGGCCGACGCCATCTTGAATTATGTACGGAACCACTGTTGTTGAACCTATATGTATGTTTGCAGACCAGTGGCTGTACCCGTAAATGTTTATATTATTATTAATTCTGTATGTGTGTAGTTAGCCACGATTTATATTTATGTATGTATAGGAAAGTAGAGTTGGGATTCCAGTGGACCTACCGAAGTAGCAGAATGTTCGTCGCTTATGTATAGAGATGTGGAGCTATCACTGAGGGCTCCTTTGGCTTTCAGTGAGACGCTCTGCACAGACCTATTATTCGAGGTTGTGCAGAATTTCGTCTCTTATATTACAGACGAGCAGGCGAGATATCCCGTGCGCCCAACTCCACAGAAAACCAAGTTGGCTGTTTAGCCTCTACAGCACAAGACTGAGAGGGTAACCCTGGAAAACACCCTGCAAGACCCCACAGCTTGGCAAGGGACCAAACTACACGAAGACACAGCGTGTACCAGAAGCTACCTCAACGAAGGACTTCAAACCCACGACTTGACAGTTAAGTGACACAGAAGAAGTGCACAAAAACTGCTAGCAAAAGGACCACAGTAGTCCACTCTACAGAAACTATAGTAAAACGGACCACAGTAGTCCATAGTAGCCAGTGCCCGATGAAGACATAACAGCTGCCTAGACTATCAGCGATCGAATTATTTGCAGTGACTCATGACTTTTTAAGGTAGATTAGTACATATAAAATCTTGTATAGAGTAGAAGAAATAAATGTGTGATTTTAACTGTTATCAAGTGGCTGGACTACATATGATTCATAGCCGTGTGAAAGCTAGTGTGACAGTGATCTTTTACCATTTTTCTATCTATCTCTAACAAATAAATTTATTAAAGTAATTCACAGGGTGACTAACTAGCAGTTCCCATCGAATAAAGCGTGAGGGTTACAGCATTCCATTGTGCAGAGCCCAGTAACAACTAAACCCCACGTGACACCTATCCCCCCTTTTCCGCTAATTTTGGCTAAAATGCCCCCCTGGGCTAGGAGCCTTGTTTCATGCTTGAATTATATGTGGTTTTGCTAATAAAAGGACAAAGTTCCAAAGTTCCAAAATTCACAAGGCTTGAAAATGACAGCAATCAATCAATAAAATCAACCATAGAGACTGTTTAGGAAAATGTATATCCGATCTTACTAGTAGTTCTTCACCTGTGCTATTAATTACAGACCTTGCTCTAATTATACATTTAGCACATCACAATTTTCTCCATTCATTTAAGGGGATAATTCCTGCAATTTTATATGCAGATGTAGCTTTTGTGTGAATGGGAACTCCGCTCTTCTTCTGATACAAGACTGCTTTCTATCCCCCGTGTTCACTCAAAGACCTATGGTGAACGATCTTTCTCTTTCTCTGCTGCAACTGCATGGAACTCACTACCGATGCAACTCCGACATGCTCCATCACTTTCTTCCTTCAAGCGCCAATTAAAGACCCACCTTTTTTAACATGCAAACTCAATAATTTTCACTCCCCCTCCCTTCCATCCCCATATGTAATCTTTTACCAAGTCACGTCATCTGTTCATGGATGGTGGCGGCACCGGTTCGTTTCTTGGTATTCATATTATCTGTTGTTTTGCATGGCCATGTTTTACTGTAATTATTTAACCATTTGATAAGTGTATACGTGTTCTGTGTGTGTGTGTGCGTGTGGGTGTGTGTGTGTGTGTGTGTGTGTGTGTGTGTGTGATTGCACGTGTGTTGTCAAGCGCGGCGAGCTCGTTTTCCTTACCGTTTGCGAGGTACCGCGCGATGCAAATGTACTGTATTATTATTATTATTAAGTGCTAATTTTACAGCTTTGTTATCCTGATTTTGTAATTTATTAAGATAGGTTTTTGATGCAGAAAAATAAGCCTCCTGTCCATATGCTAATTTGGACCCTATAAGAGCACAAGCTAAATGACCTAAAGTCTTTGTATCTTGTCCCCAGGACTGCCTACTAATTGCCTTCATCAAATTATAACTTTTTACTGCTTTTTGTATGACATATTGAATATGTCTTTTCCAATTTAACTTAGATGTTAAATATACTCCTAAAAATTGTATTTCTTTGCAATACTTTAATTCTTCTTTATAAAACAATTTTTAGGCAGTTGTCTAGGTTCTTGACCTTTATTAAATAAAATCATATTAGTCTTTTCTTGTAATAATTCAAGTCCATTTTGAACCATAAATAAAGAATATTATTTATTTCTGTTTGATATAAATTAGAAATATGGGCAACCATGAGAGTGTACAACATCACCCCTAAAATTATTGAAGTCATCAAAAGCCTGTATGTCAAGGCTACCAGTGCAGTCCTTCACAACAGCGCCATCGGAAACTGGTTCAGAACAACAACAATCGGTGTGCGTCAGGGATGCCTACTCTCTCCAACACTCTTCAACATCTTCCTAGAGCGCATGATGTCAGATGCCCTTGCAGATCACGACGGCAAGTTAGCATAAGGGGAAGAGCAATCTCCAACCTTCGTTTTGCTGACGACATTGATGGATTGGCTGGAGAGGAACAAGAACTTAAACAGCTGGTACAGAGGCTTGACACTGGAATTGAAATAAGTGCAGAGAAGACCAAAATGACGACCAACAAAATTAATGGCATCAAAACGGACATCAAAGTCCAAGGCCAATCCCTCAACACAGTGCATAGCTTCAAATATTTAGGAGCCATTGTATCAGACAATGGGTCCCGACATGAAGTCCTCTCCAGGATCGCACAAACAACTGCTGCCCTGGCGAGGTTGAAGCCAATTTGGAGAGACAGGACCATCAGTCTACATTCCAAGGTAAGGCTGCTGCGCTCCCTTGTCATCTCCATCTTCCTATATGCTTGCGAAACATGGACCCTCACAGCAGATCTCCAACGAAGAATACAAAGCATGGAGATGAGGTGCTACATAATACTTCAGGGCATTCCCTATACCCAGCACATCACTAACGACGAAGTCCGACAGACCATCACACAAGCCATTGGACAAAACGATGACCTGATCACAGTGGTGAAAAAACGGAAACTCCGATGGTATGTCCACGTCGCCAGATCATCAGGTCTTGCAAAGACCATCCTGAAAGGCACAGTGCAAGGAGGTAGAAGATGAGGGAGACCGAAAAAGAGGTGGGAGAACAACATTCGAGAATGGACTGGTTTGAAAATGAGCGAAACAATCAGGGTTGCTGAAGACAGGGAAAGTTGGAGTACGCTGGTTAAACGAAAATCTGTGGTGCCCCTACGACCTCCGAGTTACGGGATTGGACAGGAAAACAGTATTGTTGTTATTAATAAAAAATTACTTTTTATCTTGTTACAAATAAAGGATACACAAGAAGAAAAGTCAGTGTAGTTAGCATTCTGGTAACCCAATGTCCCTAATACCATTTGACGGAGAAAATTGGCCTGGGTGCTGGATGAAACCTGCCTCTAATATCACCGCAGTCACTTGGCAAATTTCTTGGGACTAGGTTTTCTCTATAGCATGCTACGGATAAAACGTCCAATGCTACCAGCCAAAATGCTTGATCCTTTTCTGTGTGGATGAAGGTTGTCCCTCATGGTATAACCAGGTATGTTGTCATGGGACAAAAAGGTGATGTTGGGGGTCATCCATAAGTGAAGAGAAAGTGAGTGCGTTAAAAACATCTCTCTTCGCACGCAGTTCCTTATCTTTCACTACCGCTGTTGTGCTGACAACGATCTGCACTCCAGGATTCCGAGAAGCCATGGTCTTGATCACTTTGATAAACTCTCTGCTTGCAGATTTTGGGCCCTTGTTCGAGCTCTTTTCTGTTGTTGCACTTCTTTACTCCTGCGTATCCACAAACGCAACCCCTTTTTCGTGGCCTTTCGGAAGCACTCTGAGGCGATGACGTCATGTTCGTAAATCGTCATTATTGTACCTCCCAGTGAGTTCCCCTATGCTAATTACGACCTACATTACACTCTCCCCCCTTTTGTTTTTAGATCGTTACTACCGACGAACATTTTAATGATTTTTATATTTTTATTTTACCCCCCATTTTACATCAACCCACACTGCCAGGAATGCTTGGATTTTAAATTAACTCTGTTATCCCCCTTGGTTTGGGGAATCTTCATTTACTTTTCCCCCCATTCGGGAGATCATTCTTGGCTTTGTATCTATTCTATTTCTAAAAACTATCCCTATCAATTTGTATTACTATTCCACTTCTTCATAAGATCCCCCTTATTTGGGTTTTCATTATATCTTAAACTCCCAGATAAATCCTTCACTTGGATTTTCAAATTATATTTACTTACACCTTCTACTCAACTTCCTTGCCCAACCCTTACCGGAATAATTAATTTTTCCAAACTCCCCTAATAGCCTTTTATGACTTTCTATTTTTTGCCAGTTTCTATAACCACTCTGATACTCCCTCGTGGACGGTTGACACTGCCTAGACTGGCCTCTTTCCGATTCATGGGACTCAAGAATTCGAACCCAGTCCCTTCTGAGCTTTTGTTTTAATTTATTGATGACCCAGTTCTCCTCTTTTGGGTCAACATTCCCCATTGAAGTGCTGATAAACCATCGAGGGTGATAGTACCCTGATGGCACTACTTCTTTATAGTCTGTAGTTTGTTTTTTAACTCGACGGGATACTCTGCCACAAATAGCTCTTCTCCATTCTTGCTAACAACAAAAATTCTCTCCCCTGGTTCTAAACCATATCTAGTTGCCATTTCTTGAGCGGTTTTAAGTCTGCCTGAGACTGCCAAGGATCTCCTCTGATAAAAAGAATAATTTTTTTCTTGCCCCTGTTGCAATCAGAAGTCTCCTCTCTGAAAATCCTTACGGGAAGAGAGGGGACTATAAACTGATAAACATAACATTGCCCCTGTTGACAAGTACAAGGACAAGGATCCATCTTCCTAGTTGCTTGCAAAACATGGACCCTCACAGCAGATCTCCAACGAAGAATACAAAGCATGGAGATGAGGTGCTACCGAAGACTTCTGGGCATTTCCTATACCCAGCACATCACCAATGACAAAGTCCGACAGACCATCACACAAGCCATTGGACAAAACGATGACCTGCTCACAGTGATGAAAAAACGGAAACTCCGATGGTATGGCCACGTCAACAGATCATCAGGTCTTGCAAAGACCATCCTGCAATGCACAGTGCAAGAAGGTAGAAGAAGAGGGAGACCGAAAAAGAGGTGGGAGGACAACATTCGAGAATGGACTGGTTTGACACTGAGTGAAACAATCAGGGTTGCTGAGGACAGGGGAAAATGGAATACGCTGGTTAAACGATCATCTGTGGTGCCCCTACGACCTCCGAGTTAGGGAGTAGGATATGATAGAATAGGATAGGATAGGATAAGATAGGCCCCTGTTAACATTTCTCTCCATTCTGATGATATTCTACAGGTTGGCTCAACTGGCCTCTCTAGTGATATTAGTCGCCTTTCTTCTTTAGGGTGTGGACTATTTTCGCTTTTATTATTTGGTTCTTCATTCTTACCTCAAAACGACCAAAATCAATGGACATACCATATTTCGTCTGAAAATCCATGCCCCAAAGCATATCATCGTCTATGTCCGTAGCAATGACACTTTCCCTTACTATCTCATCGCCTATGCGAATCTTCACATTTTCTATTATTTCCCCCAATAGGTAATCTTTCCCTATTCCTTTAATTCGAATTGTTCTCCTAGGCTTGTTGCTGACAACATTTTCCAACAATTTCTTTTTTTACTACAGTTGCCTCAGCCGCTGAATCTATTACCGCTTGTATCGGTACATCTTCTAAATGGATAGTCACTATTAGACTTCTTCCTGCTATCGGGCTGGTAGCATAGTTTTAGTCTCTATTTCCTGCTCATGTATTTGTATGTTGATATGATTTTCTACTGTATTTTTTTGCTCTGTCCCATCTTTTGGAGAGGACTTGTGTCCGTTTTTCAAATCCTCTCCTAACGGTTCAAAGCAAATGAGACTTGCTTATGACGATCCTTTGGAGACCTTGATCTTGATTTATCCTGACATTCCTTTTTTAAATGCCCTTCCTTTCCGCATTCGAAACAAACTCTACTGGTCTGCTCACAATCTTTGCCCAAATGCCCTTCCTTTCCGCAGCGATAACAGTTTGATGATGCTAGAGCGATATCCCCCCTTCTCACTTCTATACCTACTTCGATCCTTTTTATCGTGGGTCAATCTCAATAGATTCTTCAACTCTTCCTCAATCTTTTGTAATCAATCATTTACTGAACGGGGCTCCTTTTCCAACCTTTCTTCCTTCTTAATTCCTTGAATCTGTCCGTCCAATCGTTCTAATTGTTGTTAAACAATCAGTACCTCTCTATCTCTTTCCCCACCACCACTCCCCTCCACCCCAAATGGCTTTTTGTCGTTCTATAAATACTTGGACTGCTTGTACTACATCTCCTAGTGAGGTGTAACTCATATTTATGCAAAACGCACCGGCCTCCCTAGAAGTGGTTCCCACTAAAAACCTAACCATTTCCTGTTCTTTGAAATCTTCTGGAAGCCCTTCAAAAGCGTCTATTGCTAAGCTCTGTACCCTATCAGC
This sequence comes from Oncomelania hupensis, assembly GCA_036898135.1. NCBI lineage: Eukaryota > Metazoa > Mollusca > Gastropoda > Littorinimorpha > Pomatiopsidae > Oncomelania > Oncomelania hupensis. Next base: position 55,018,622 of record CM072521.1, read on the forward strand.
GTATTGCTGAATGGTTTCATCTCCCTCCTGTGTGAGATTAGAAAAATTGTGCTCTCAAAGCTTCCGGGGTCAACAATCTGCCAAATCGTTTATTCAAAGCTTCTGTGGCCTTTTCATAATTCTCTTTGGTCATATAAGGAAGTTGCTCGAAAATTTGTTTAATGCATCTCCTGTTAGATGTACACAGATGAGCAGATGATCTGTTGCTTATAGGGTTAAATTCTATTGCCGTCATTGGTAATGGCAGTGCCGATGCTGACTAAAAATGAAACAGCCATTATATAAAGCAGACTCTCCCTCTGTCCAACCCCGCATATAGCGATGCCGTTCAAACTGTCCCTTAAAATCCTTCCACCGTGTTTTTCCATTGTATGGTTCCAACCTTGGCAACGCCTTGGCCATTTTATCCCTCCTTTCCTCAGAAGGAAATCTATGTCTTCTTCCTTCATACCCATATCGATGAGGACCCTTTCCTGGTTCATCCCCATACTCAGCTCTCCATCTTTCATTATCCCCACCTCCTTGAACAAATCTAGGTTCTCCCACATGATACACTGGTTCCCTGCTAGACCCCCGATAAGTTTGATCTCCTCTATCAAATTCTCTATGATCTACGACTCTATCGTCTACTCGCCCTTTCCTTTGGAATATGTGGACCTCTTCAATCTCTGCATTATTTTTTTTATCCTCCCTCTTCCCTTCTTTCCGAGCCTCTACTATTGGCAGACATTCTTGTCGGTGAGTCAGTCATTCTACTGCACCTACCGTTTTCAGTCGGCTACGACCAACGTCGAACGTCTTCATCAAGACTCCTTTCTCTCATTCTATTTGGCCTTTGTACTTGTGAACCCTGGTGAATGTTCCCATAGTTCATCTTCCATTGTTCACGATCCATAAGCACTTGATCTTGTTCTACTGACCTACTTATCTGTCGGGTTCTAGTCTCCCTTGGACTGTCAACTGTATGTGATTGACCTCCGTTAGAAATGTTCATTTCCAGAAAATCTTCATCTTCTCTATTTTCTTCATTATTTCTTGGTTCGTGTCCATCTGCCATCAATACCACTTTTGGTACAATCTCACCCTCTGAGGTGATTCTAATAGATACCTCCTTAGTTATCAAACATTTTTTTGTTCATCTCTTCACCCAGCCTTTAAGAATCCTTTTATTTGTTTGACTCAACGCCTTGATCCTCTCAAACACTTGACCCTCTAGATCAGGATCAGCCAAGAAGGCAGCTACTATTTTAGCTTTCCCTACGGACACATTGCATTCCACAATTATATCTCGTATTGAGATTTCCCTTAGATAGCTTGCCTCCTCTTCCTCTTCCCACATAAATACCTCCCCTGTAGATGTAAAATGTCAAGTATATAATCTGCACAATGCGTCCTATGCACATAAGCAATTATATTCACCGCGCCAGGCATAGCATTCCCTATGGCTATATGATTGATACAGCTGCTCTCTCATGCCCTAGTACGTCATGATGCATTGCGATACATTGTGATAACACCGTTGAAACAAAAGCAAATTATAACAACTAACCCAACACAAATCAACCACAACAGCAAGGAAAAAATGCACATTACCGGAAAACACCACGATCCCACAGGAACAAAAAAGAAAAAAATCCACAGGAGAAAGATAACAATGATGATTTTATCCACCATAGGAGTGTCAAAACGCAGGTAAATCTGGCAAACTGAAAGCGAGTTAGAAATAAATATTAAGGACATTCTATGTGGTGATATTAGTGATTAGATTCATCACTAAATGAGAAGATGAACTGTTGCTTATAGGGTTAAATTCTATTGCCGTCATTGGTAATGACAGTGCCGATGCTGACTGAAAATGAAACAGCCATTATATCCAAAGTGAGAAGATGAGAACGTCCTATTAAATGATAATATAAGTGAAATATGTAAAATAAAACGTAAACACGAATATTGATAAAATAAATGAACTATTCTGTAACCTTCAAAGTAGAAAAACACTAACGTCATATGAAATTATAAAAATGGTGAGATAAATAATGAGATACAATTTTATATATTAGAGGAAACAATGAGAGGATATGACAGATTGTGACCATATCCCCCAACATATCCCCCTAGGAAAATCCAAGTAATGTTGATGTGACTATACCCCCCCCCCCCCTCTGGCAGGCACAGTTGACACATCCCCATGTTAAGCAACAAAAGAAGTAAACGAATCTCATGGACGCATTGCGACATGTATCAATGGCACGACAATCTTAAACTACCATCTTTTGACCAACACCATTTCAACACCCTAGTGTCGTACATAAAGGCAAAGAATGTATTACTATCTCTGCAAACACAGAAAGCCTGTATGGTGAAAAATAAACTATGTGTAAAAAGGTAGAGTACTAAACGCCTAGTGCTCATAATAAACCATAGTAGCAACATTACTTTCAACGTTAGCGTGACAATAAATAATAAATGAGCTATCTGTTATCAATCCGGCCTGAATCTTATCTAACATGCCGCCCGACGCGCCCTCTTGCAGCCTTGGGGCGCATAGCCTGACGCCCAGACAACTCGGCGACAGAGAGTGCATAAAAATGGTTTGCAGCTTATCTCTGGCCGTCGCCGAAAACTGATGTAAATTACCCCGGAACACCACCATGTGCGCCACCTTTAAGTGGTTAGCCGTTAGCAGGTCTATAGGTGCAGTGTTGCATGACCTGCTTGACAGTGTGGGAATGGGCTGTGTCACGCTACGCAGTTTGCAGTCGCGCGCCTATGTATATAGTTTAATCATCAGCCTGTACATAGAGGTTAAAAGTTACGGTAGTCAAGGGGAGAGAATCAGAATAAATTAATTAAGTTTATAATTAATAAAAGTAGCGAATGATTTGCGCCCGTGCGGAACGCACTATGTTAGGAAACAGCATAGTTGGCTATTTTGTTATTGAGAAGATTAATTGCTGCCATGCGATATTCTATGTGTGAAATGCGTGCTCTAATCGCGAATGGTGTAGGGAATGAATTATAATTAAAACGAGTATATTCTAGAAGATTCTTAGCTAATCGTATAAAACCCGATGCACTGTATATTTTGAGAGGAGCAGTAACATTTTCATATCGCTTTTGTAGCCAGAACCAACAGATCCGAGTTGGGTCAAGGTGCCAGTTAGTGACTTTGTCTGTGGGTCGTACCGATCAGACCGTCAACGAAAAAGAGCCTAATTATCGGAAGAGGAGAACTGTTTTGGGAACACTTTGGAAGTGTTTGATTAACTGGAACTGTTCTAAGCTGTTTAGAATACCAGCTGTGTATTCTCTGTGAAATCTGAGTTATCTACGTATAACGTCGGGTGACCTGTGACTCCGTCTAGGACTTCTTCTGCCTGTATATCACCTTGCCTAACCATCTGTGCCTGTGTGTTTGTCCCGTCGTTTGTGTGTCTTTGTCAACAGGCCGGAGGATCCCACTGGTAGCCGTAAGTTATTTACCTCAATTTCTCAGTTGGCCATAGCGTTCGGGGGTTTGGGTTATGCATGCAGTGTGAATGGATAGTTAATTATGTTTTCTTAATTCTATTTTATGTTTCATATTGTTTGCTGCATAAATACCTAGCAATAGAGAGAGAGAGAGAATTTTCTAAAATGTATAATAAATTAAATGATTATAAATTGATATAAAAGAATTCGCTGTTATGTAGCGAAGAGATGACAGAAAGGAGGTGATTGTGAATGTATATACGCGATGACAGAAGTAATGACAGGGAGGATGAGTAAGGATGTTGAAAGGGAGACAACCATTCCGATAGCGGGATGCTTGTGCGGTATATTGTAGTATAATTATTAATGGTTGCGTATTTTTGTATGTATTGTTGTAGATGTACCAAAACCAAAACCAAAACCAAAACCAAAACCTTAGAGCAGATCATTGATGGTGTGCTGAAACCTTGCTGGTGTGAAGCGGGTGTGCCTCGGCCTATTACGCCGGTGTTTCCGTGGGTGAACCTCGTTTGCGAAGGTTGTGGTATTCGACCAGGGAACTTTATTTCGTTTATAAAACACACACACGCACACTCCACCATTCACAACAAATAACTATAATCATTGATAAACAGTTGTGAGGAACAATAATTGTTTTACATGTGATAAATTATAAATTACAGCACATTGAAATATATTTAATCTGAATTGATTGATAAACGTTGTTGAGTAATATTACCTACTAGATTAAGTAGCCCTGTGATTGTATAGTTTTGTCTGGGGGAATTAATTCGCCAGATATTAATTAATTAATAATTTAGATTAATTTCTTACAAATTCTATTTTGCATAAAGGATAAATTTCTTATTCATTTTATATAATATAAAAGACTTGTTGTATCTGTTTGAAGTTTAAGTGGAACAAAGTTTGAATATTTATAAAGATTTAAAACAGTTGCTTACTGTATATTTACCTTGTTGTCAGTAAGCTGTTCCATACATCATTATTATAAATCTTTTGTACATTTTGTAGTTAGTCATTTTTTCATTTTGATTTAATTATCATTATTATTTTGAGCGAATTGTTTGTGTATTAGTTTCGGGTTGTTCTTAGGGGGATTGAGGGTTGGAAGGTTGGGAGGGGGAAAAAGGGAGTTAATTTTTAGTGCGAATGAGTGAGTGAAATAAAGAAATTGTCTTGTTACTTCTGGTCTTGTCTTTTAGAGTTTATTTAGGTGTTGGGTTATTTTCTCGTGTGGAAGTTGCACATGTCGAACCTCTGTTGAGGCAGTTGGGACGTGACAGGCTGCACAGAGCGTGTGAGTGTGTATGCTGCACTGCTCTATCTAAATGTAAGTGCCTGTGTCCACTATGCTATCCACGATGACGAATAACAAGGACACTAATGCATGTACTGACTACAGCAGACGACCTTTTACAACGATGGGACACGATCTTTAGGATCAAATGTCGCAAATTTCAGACACAATAAAATGTATAATAATATTAAGAAATACGTCGTCTCTTAACGTGAATAAGATATTTAATAATTAGTTGTTCTGCACAAAACATCATTACAGTTTGGGATCTATCGGGTGACATTTAAATACCAGTTGTTCTCCTTTCACGCTTTATTTGTTGGGAAAGATATTTAATAAACGTGTTTAAATTCTGACCAAAGTACTCATATTAACTCAATCATTCAAGGAGAATTTTTTAAAATTAAAAACCGCACAGGGCTCTCTTTCTGTTCTTAACTCACGTTCACACGTCTGTCCGTCTCTGTTACTGTAGTCTCTGCTGAACCCTGAACGACATTGACAGTTTATGGACATTCCTCCATTGCAGTCTCCTGGCCAGCAAGGGTTGGGTTTCCACGAACATACACCTGTGGACAATTCGTACACTTAGAAAAATGTTCTTCCTTGAAAGTAAAAAGAAGTTCGAGGTTATTTGGATGTTAAAAAGGTCCGATTCAATAGAGGTTTGTATATAAAGCGGATGGCTGACATTTTACATTGAGAACATCGAACATCTTGTGCACGGATATACTTAATTGGATGGATATGAACCAACAAGATCCTCATCATTTGTGTAGCAATATAACAAGAACCAGCTTGATGATGATGAGGATAATAATAATAATAATAATAATAATAATAATAATAATAATAATAATAATAATAATAATAATAATAATAATAATAATAATAATAATAATTGTAGCCTAGGGGAGTATTTGACTCCCGTCTCTCGGCCACGACTTTGCGAACATTGCTCCACCCGAGCTGTTATTTTCATTTTGTCCCTCAAAAGAAGGACATAAAAATATTTGCCCTGCAAGGGCGATGAAGCGTGGTTGGGAGTACAGGATTGCCGGCTACTAGTGCCACGCACTCTACTGCAAGGCCGCTGCCACCGACCTGCATAAAATGCCTGTCGACAATGTGGTCCCGCTCGCCACCAGACGCAGCAGGCGAATGGTCAACCGGGGAGAACATATGTCGAGTCGCCTTGTCCTGCGTACCCAAGGGCATACCCCAAGGATTCTGCAAAGCAAAAGCCACCCAAGGCTAGTCTAACCAAGAAAGTCAAGGTAGACAATTTCTCTCCCAAGCCTCAATCATTCGCCTCCCTTTCCGCTACATAATAATAATAATAATAATAAGAAGAAGAAGAAGAAGAAGAAGAAGAAGAAGAAGAAGAAGAAGAAGAAGAAGAAGAAGAATCCTATCCTATCCTATCCTATCCCGTAACCCGAAAGTCGTTGCGGCACCACAGATGATCGTTTAACCAGCGTACTCCATTTTTCTTTGTCTTCAGCAGCCCTCATGACTTCGCTCAGTGTCAAGCCAGTCCATTCTCGAATATTGTCTCCGCTCACCTTTTCTTCTGCCGCCTTGCAATGCATGATGCTCTGGTGACATGGCCATACCATCGGAGGATTCGTTTCTTCACCACTGTCAGCGTGTCAGCGTGTTTTCAAATGGCATGTGTAATGGTCTGTCGGACTTCGTCGTTGGTGATGTGCTGGGTATAGAAAATGATCTACAACAAAGAATACAAAGCATGGAGATGAGGTGCTACAGAAGACTTCTAGTAATTTCCTGTAACCAGCACATCACCGAAAATGAAGTCCGACAAACCATCACACAATCCATTGGACAACACGATGACATTCTCACAGTGGTGAAGAAACGGAAACTTCGATGCTATGGCCAAGTCACCAGAGCATCAGTCCTTGTAAAGACCATCCTGCAAGGAACGTTGCAAGGAGGCAGAAGAAGACGGAGTCAGAAATATAGATGGGAGGACAACATTCGAGAATGGACTGACTTGACACTGAGCGAAGCCACGAGGGTTGCTGAAGACAGAGAAAGATGGAGGACGCTGGTTAAACGATCATCTGTGGTGCCCCAACGACCTTCGAGTTACGGAATAGGATAGGATAGGATAGATAGAAAATGACCAGAGGTCTTCTGTGGCACCTCATCTTTATGCTTTGTATTCTTTGTTGTAGGTCTGCTGTGATGGTCCATGTTTAGCAAGCGTATAGGAAGATGGAGCTGACCAGGGAACTGAGCAACCTTACCTTAGAGTGTAGACTGATGGTCCTGTCTTTCCTAATGAGCTTCAACCTTGTCAGGGCAGTAGATGTTTGTGCGATCCTGGAGAGGACTTCCTGTCGGGACCCATTGTCTGATACAATGACTCCTAAATATCTGACTCTATGGACCGTGTTGAGGAATTGGCCTTAGACTTCGATGTCCATGTTGATGCCATTGGTGTTGCTGGTCATCATTTTGGTAATCTCTGCACTTATTACCATTCCAAAGGCTCTGTGGGTAGTGTCAAACCTCTGTACCAGTTGTTCAAGTTCTTGTTCCTCTCCAGCCAATCGATCAATGTCATTCGCAAGAAGGAGTTTGGAGATTGCACTAACCCCAATGCTGACTGTGCCTTCGAGATCTGCAAGGGTATCTGATATGATGCGCACTTAGAAGATGTTGAAGAGTGTTGGAGAGAGTATGCATCCTTGACGCACACCGATTGTTGGTCTGTACCAGTTCCTAATGGTGTGGAGGACTGCACTGGTAGCCTTATCATACAGGCTTTTGATGACTTTACTAATTGTAGGGGTGATGTTGTACACTCTCATGGTAGCCGACCGAACTGCATGCCGTACTCGTTCAAACGCTTAGTTCAAGTCTACTATAATAATAATAATAATAATAATAATAATAATAATAATAATAATAATAATAATAATAATAATAATAATAATAATAATAATAATAATGTAGCGGAAAGGGAGGCGACTGGTTAAGGCTTGGGAGAGAAGTTGAATCTCTTGGTTAGACTTGCCTTGGGTGGCTCCCGTCTGTGCAGAATCCATTGGGTATACCATTGGGTTATGCAGGACAAGGCGACAGGACATGTGTTTCTTCCCGGCTGAGCAGTCGCCTTTCTGCTTTTGGTCATGAGCGGGACTACATTGTCGGCAGGCAAATTATGCAGGTCGGTGGCAGCGACTTGTGTTGAAGTGTCGTGGCACTATTAACCGTCAACCCGGTTTACTACCACGCATCAACGCCTTGCAGGGCAATTTTTTTTATATCCCTCTTTTGAGGGACAAAATGAAAATAACAGTTCGGGTTGAGCTGTGTTCTCAAGGTGGTGGCCGAGAGACGGGAGTCAAATACTCCGCTCGGCTACAATAATAATAATAATAATAATAATAATAATAATAATAATAATAATAATAATAATAATAATAATAATAATAATAATAATAATAATACAGGATGCTATCACGCGCTTTTTCTTCAATCGAACTTAAAGCGCGGCGATCTCAAGAGATCGTTACTACAGAAGTCGGAATAGAAATCTATGTTTATTTTTGAAAATTTTAAATTGACTGCATCCAATATCATTATTGAAGGGAGGTAGGAAACCTGAGTACCCAGAGAAAACCCTGGGTATCTTGAAATGTCTCGTACCTAAGTCAAGTAAGTTCGTCCCACGCGGGGTTCGAACCCGTTACTTTCGGCACAGGAAACCAGCTCACTATCCACTGTGCTACCATTTAAAGAAGAAACCGTGGATCACACCGCAACTTTTGGGTCTGTGTAATAAACGAAGAGAGATCAAAAAGAACTAAGAACACCTCACAGGGAGCTTACGCCTCTCGCAAAAATCAACAATGACATCCGAAAAGGCATGCGCACAGCACATGAGAACTGGATAGAAGATCAATGCCAGGAAATAGTTAACAGTCTGAACAAGAACAACAGCAAGAAGGCCTACCAGACTGTGAAGCAGCTGAAAAATGTTAAACAGCCCAAGATCTCCACGATCGAAAGCAAGTCTGGCATATGCCTTACAGAAGAACCTGAAGTCTTGGATAGATGGACAGAGTACTACTGCTTTGACCTTTACAACCACACATCAAACGGAGACCCATCAGTTCTAGCATGTCCATAGAACACAGAAGAAGAAGAAATCTTCACAATTCTCCGAAAAGAAGTTGAGGCAGCAGTGCAATTGCTGAAGAAAGGGAAGTCAGAGGGAGGGGACAAAATACCCGCAGACTTACTTTAAGCAGGAGGAGAATCGATGATTGAAGCCCTCACCAATTTCTGTAACAAGATCTGGCAGAGTGTGGAGTGGCGCACACCATGGACCCAGTCGCTTTGTCATCACTCATCCCATAAAAAGTAAATTTCAGGGGTGTGAAAATTACTGCACCATCAGCCTCATCAGTCATCCCAGCAAGGTCCTCCTGAAAATAATTCTCAACAGGTTGAAAACCCAAGCTGAACAAATCAAAGCTGAAGAACAAACAGTTTTCAGGGCAGGGCGAAGTACCACTGAACAGATTTTTTACCTCGAAAAATACCTACAGCACCAACAACATCTATATCATGTGTTTGTTGACTTCAAGAAAGCGTTTAACCGAGTCTGGCATGCAGCTCTGTGGGCAACCACGAGAGTGTACGACACTATCCCTAAAATTATTGAAGTCATCAAAAGCCTGTATTACAAGGCTACTAGCGCAGTCTTCCACAACAGCGCCATTGGAAACTGGTTCAGAACAACAATAGGTGTGTTTCAAGGATGCCTACTCACTCCAACACTCTTTAACATCTTCCTAGAGCGCATCATGTAAGATACACTTGCAGATCACAAAGCACAGTCAGCATAGGAGGTAGAGCAACCTCCTTTTTGGGAATGACATTGATTGATTGGCTGGAGAGGAACAAGAACTTGAACAGCTGGTACAGAGGCTTGACACCACCTCCAGACCCTATGAAATGGAAATGAGTGCACAGAAAACCAAAATGATGACCAACAACACCAATTGCATCAACAAGGACATCAAAGACCCCGGCCAATCCCTCATCACAGTGCATAGCTTCAAATAATTAGGAGCTATTGTATCAGACAATGGGTCCCGACAGGAAGTCCTCTCCAGGATCGCACAAACAACTGCTGCCCTGACAAGGTTGAAGCCCATTTGGAAAGACAGGACCATAGTCTACATTCCAAGGTAAGGCTGCTGCGCTCCATTGTCATCTCCATCTTTCTATATGCTTGCGAAACATGGACTCTCACAGCAGATATACAACGAAGAATACAAAGCATAAAGATGATGTGCTACAGAAGACTTTTGGGCATTTCCTATACACAGCACGTCACCAACAACGAAATCCGACAGACCATCACACAAGCCATTGAACAACACGATGACATGCTCACAGTGGTGAAAAAACGGAAACTGCGATGGTATGGCCACGCCACCAGAGCATCAGGCCTTGCAAAAACCATCAGGCAAGGCACGGTGCAAGGAAGCAGAAGAAGAGAAACAGAAAAAGAGATGGGAGGACAATATTTGAGAATGGACTGGCTTGACACTGAGCGAAGCCATGAGAGTTGCTGAGGACAGACAAAGATGGAGTACGCTGGTTAAACGATCATCTGTGGTGCCCCAACGACCTTCGAGCTACGGGATAGGATATGATAGGATAGAAAAGGACCATTCAATGAGGGCTGTGTCCATCTCTACTCGCCCTCTGCGTTATCCTCCCCGGTTCTAAACAGACCCAGAGACCCACTGACAGCTGGGTGGATTGGGGTGTAGTGTAGAAAAAATAAAAAACATAGTTTTAACTTTTAGTTCTCCTATCCACATACTAACGATCTGACCGAAGTTAGTAAGTAAGCTCTACGTTGCAAAAAAAAAGTGGTTGTCTTTGAAGAGGGATTAGACCTCAAAGGCTACAGTATGTCACGGTACTTCATTGTTTGCGCCTCTAACCAATATGCTGTAGCGCCACCCTAGAATGTATGAATTACCTTTAATTATGAGAGTGAAGTGGCATATCTCCACATTGTTCACAGAATATGTGTAGCCAGTTGTCCCTTCAGGGAAGCAGTCATGTCCAGGGCGTAGGTCTAAACTGCTGCCGTTCCATATTGCATCTCTTACTCTGTTTAATTCATTCAAATCAGTGACGACGATAATAACAATTTTTAATATAGATAACAAAAAGAAATATTAGAAGAAAAAAGACGACGATAACGATGACGACGACGACGACGACGAAATAGAAGAAGAAGAAGAAGAAGAAGAAGAAGAAGAAGAAGAAGAAGAAGAAGAAGAAGAAGAAGAAGAAGAAGAAGAAGAAGAAGAGACACCAACAACATAGGCAATCTCCGGTCTAGGACATGAGCGTCAAGATCTTTAAAGTCCGTCGTCTAGGACATGAGCGTCAAGATCTTTAAAATCCATGTGATGGATTGCATGCCTACACAGACTCTACTTCGGTTTATACTTTCATCCAAAGAAGTAGTTGACCTGTTCAGCCTCATACCAAAGCTTATAATTATTTCTCACCCCCTCCCCATACTCCTGCGTGGATCGAACCCACGCCCGTTGGTTAGGCATTGCATGGTGGTATTGCAGACCGCCGTTCTACCTCCACGCTAATGGACCACCCCAAATAATCCTCACCACCACCATTATCATCATCATCATCATCAACAGCAGCAGCAGCAGCAACAACAACAGCAGCAGCAACATGTTACCTATCCTATCCTATACTGTCCTATCCCGTAACTCGAAGGTCGTTGGGGCACCACAGATGATCGTTTAACCAGCGTACTCCATCTTTCTCTGTCCTCAGCAACCCTCATGGCTTCGCTCAGTGTGAAGCCAGTCCATTCTCGAATGTTGTCCTCTCACCTCTTTTTCTGTCTCTCTTCTTCTGCCTCCTTGCACCGTGCCTTGCAGGATGGCCTTTGCTAGACCTGATGCTCTGGTGGCATGGCCATGGTGATGTGCTGTGTATAGGAAATGCCCAGAAGTCTTCTGTAGCACCTCATCTCCATGCTTTGTATTCTTTGTTGTAGATCTGCTGTGATGGTCCATGTCTCGCAAGCAAATTAGGAAGATGCAGATGACAAGGGAGCGCAGGAGCCTTATCTTAGAATGTAGACTGATGGTCTTGTCTTTCCAAATGGGCTTCAACATTGTCATGGTAGCAGTTTTTTTGTGCGATCCTGGAGAGGACTTCCTGTCGGGACCCATTGTCTGATACAATGGTTCCTAAATATCTAAAGCTAAACACCCTGTTGAGGGATTGGCCTTGGACTTTGATGTCCATGTTGATTCCATTGGTGTTGTTGGTCATCATTTTGGTCTTCTCTGCACTTATTTCCATTCATAGACTCTGGAGGTGGTGTCAAGCCACTTTACCAGCTGTTCAAGTTCTTGTTCCTCTCCAGCCAATCCATCAATGTCACCCACAAAACGGAGGTTGCAGATTGCTCTACCCATATGCTGACTGTGCCTTCGTGATCTGCAAGGGTATTTGAAATGATGCGCTCTAGGAAGATGTTGAAGAGTGTTGGCGAGAGTAGGCATCCTTGACGCACGCCCATTGTTATTTTGAACCAGTTCCCGATGACGCTGTTGTGGAAGACTGCACTGGTAGCTTCGTCATACAGGCTTTTGATGACTTCAATAATTTTAAAAGCTGATGTTGTACGCTCTTATGGTTGCCCACAGAGCTGCATGCCAGACTCGGTCAAACGCTTTCTTGAAGTCTACAAACACATGATATAGATGTTGTTGATGCTTTAGGTATTTCTCGCAGATTATTTTGAGGTTGAAAATCTGTTCAGTGGTACTTCACCCTGCCCTGAATCCTGCTTCTTCTTCAGATATGATTTGTTTAGCTTGGGGTTTCAACCTGTTGAGTATTATTTTCAGGAGGACCATGCTGGGATGGATGATGAGGCTGATGGTGCGGTAATTTTCACACTCCTGAAGGTTACCTTTTTTCGGAAGAGTGATAATGGTGTAGGCCACTCCCCACTCTGCCAAAACTTGTTACAAATAATGTGGAGGGCGTCAATCATCGATTCTCCTCCTGCTTGAAGCAATTCTGCGGGTATGTTGTCCACTCCAGCTGACTTCCCTTTCTTCAGCGATTGCACTGCTGCCTCAGCTTCTGCTCGGAGAATTGGAAGGATTACTTCTTCTTCTATGTTCTGGGGACACGCTAGAACTGATGGGTCTCCGTTTGGTGTGTGGTTGTAAAGGTCAGAGCAGTACTCTGTCCATCTATCCAAGACTTCTTGTTCTTCTGTAAGGCATATGCCAGGCTTGTTTTGGATCGTGGGGACCCAATTGGACTGTTTAACACTTGTCAGCTTCACAGTCTGGTAGGCCTTCTTTATGTTGTTCTTGTTCAGACTGTTCTCTATTTCCTGGCATTGATCTTCTATCCAGTTCTCATGTGCTGTGCGCATGCCTTTTCGGATGTCATTGGTGATTTTTCGGTAGGCATCAGCTCCCTGTGAGGTGAAAAAAGAACATGTTACAACAACAACAAAACAAATCAACTAAGAAACATTACGTGGTTTGCAATTTGCCTTTTCTTACTGGAGTCCATTGATTGTAAATTGTGGTATCAGGCATGTCTGACCCGGATCTAATACTTTTATGATGTCTTCTGAGCAGTTCGCAGCTTCTCTGCACAAAATCATATCAATTATCATCATGTGATACATTATGAAGTAAATAAATATTGCACTAAATATCAAACTCTAGAACTTCCTTCCACAATAACTAACAAATACATTTTGTTAACATTGAGAAACTGAGATTCTTTAATCGTCTATGAAGAGTACTCATAAAAATTCGCATTTTGCTGCACAGAAGTTATAAATGTAAAATTTAGAATATGTTTCAAAGAATGACACGTATAAACAAATAAAATAAATGACGCAACATATTCGGTCCAACTCGTTTCTCATGTTCCGCGGTGCTTCCTTGAAATGATTGCATCAGAACGACAAACTGTTATTAATATTGTAAATTTTACTTTTAAGTTAGAGGATGCCTCCTCAGAATGTTTATTTGATTCTGAACTCCCACTTGGGTAGAGATGTCAAAACAAGTACCGTTCGCCGTGATTCTCTTGTCCGTTTGACATGACCCCATGTCAATAATAGCGGTCCACCTACAAGTCAGCTATTACGGTAAAAGAGTTTTTAACAAAAAACAAACTAGCAGCTCTACTACACCTCTAAATACAAGCAACTGGAGAATACTTACATAGTATAGAATGCGCATGCAAGAAGCGACACCCACAGTAGAAGTGTGTGCTTCCAATCATGGGACACCATCATGGAATTGCTGCAAAATAATATAGAAAAAAGCACTGAACATACATGAAAAAATCTACATATACATATGGCCTATGTTGCGGAACTTTGGAACGTTGTCCTTTTATTACAGGTGCGACAAATCAACAACATATTGAACTAGTCTCCTAGTCCAGGGGGTGGTATAGCCAGACTAGGCGAGAGTGGTTTGGGGGGGGGAGGGGCTGTGAGGAGGATTGCGGGACTGGGAGGTTCACAATGTACTTAAGACAGCATCAACGGCATCAACGGCCTGAAATAACAATCGTCCCCTATACGCTTATGTGTCCGGGGACGTTAATCTATTTTAACTAACTAACTGAAATAACATAAGGAGCGCTGCGATACAAAGGCAATGCGGCATCATTTCCAAATCCTAACCTTAACTCGAAAGTCACCACAGTTGATCGTGAAACCAGCGTACTTCATCTTTCTCTGTCCTCAGCCATATCATGGCTTCGCTCAGTGTCAAGCCAGTCCATTCTCGAATGTTGTCCTCCGACCTTTTCTGTCTCCCTCTTCTTCTGCCTCCTTGTACCGTTCATGGAGAGGACTTCCTATCGGGACCCATTGTCATACAGCGTTTTGATGACTTCAATAATGTTGGGGCTTATTTTATACACTCTCATGGTTGCCCACAGAGCTGCATGGCAGACTCGATCAAACGCTTTCTTGAAGTCTAGAAACACATGATATAGGTGTTGTCGGTACTTTAAGGTATTCCTCGCAGATTATTCTGAGGTTGAAAATCTGCTCAGTGGTACTTCGCCCTGCCATGAATCCTGATTGTTTTTCAGCTATGATTTGTTCAGCTTGGGGTTTCATCCTGTTGAGTATTATTTTCAGGAGTACCTTGCTGTGATGGATGATGAGGTTGATGGTGCGGTAATTTTTACACTCCTGAAGGTTCCCCTATTTAGTAAGAGTGATGACAATCGATTGGGTCCATGGTTTAGGCCACTCCCCACACTACCAGATCTTGTTACAGATAATGGTGAGAGGGTCGATCATCGCTTCTCTTCCTGGTTTGTTGTCCACTCCCGCTGACTTCATCTTCGTCAGTGATTGCACTGCTGCCTCAACTTCTGCTCGGAGAATTGGGATGATTTCTTCTTCTTCTCTGTTCTCGGGACATGCTAGAACTGATGGGTCTTCGTTTGGTGTGTTGTTGTAAAGTTCAGAGCAGTACTCTGTCCATCTATTAAAGACTTCTTGATCTTCTGTAAAGCACAAGCCAGACTTGCTTTGGATTGCGGAAACCTTGGGCTGTTTAACACTTGTCAACCGCTTTACAGTCTGATAGGCCTTCTTGCTGTTGTTCTTATTGAGATTGTTCTCAATTTCCTGGCATTGATCTTCTATCCAGTTCTCCTTTGTTAGGCACATGCCTTTTCGGATGTCACTGTTGATTTTTCAGTAGGTATCAGCTCCCTGTGAGGTGTCCTTTTTTATTTTAATCTGTCTTCGTTTGTCACACAGGTCCAACAGTTCAGATCTGATCCACCGTTTCTTCTTTGGGCGGTGCTTGCCAAGGATCTCAATGGCGACATCTGTCACTGCCGCGTTGAAGGTGGTGGTCATGGTCTATTTCACCAGCTCCCAAAATGAGCAGTGGTGCAACACTTCCTCCAATCATGGTTTGGAATATTTCTGCCACCTCCGGGTCCTGCAGTTTGTCTAAGTCGAACTTCAACTTGGTGCACTTTGCTTTGTTTACTCTCTTCAAGTGGAGCCAGAAAGACACCATCACGAGATCGTGGCCACTTCCGATGTCTGCTCCTGGAAATGTGCGTGTCTTGGGAATGTTGACGCTTGATCTGAGCCGTGTCTTGACCATAATGTAGTCAATCTGGTTGTGATGCTCCCCGCTGGGACCGGGCCAGGTCCATCGTCTGGATTTTGTGTGGGGATCAAACGAGTTTGCTAGTATGAAATTGTTGTATCTTGCAAACTCTTGAGTCTCAGACCTCTGCCATCTGTCTGGTTGCTGCAGTGGGCTTCACATGTTTCTACCCAGCTGTTGTACTCATCTTGGCCAGCCTTGGCATTCCAATCGCCTTGCGCTATGACTATGTCCTTCCTCGGCATTTGGTCAAGGACACCCTTGGGTGTCGGATAGCGCAGTGGTTGGAGCACTCGCTACCGTGTCGCAAGTTAAGCACCGTCCAGTGCGGTTAGCACTTGGATGGGTGACCGCAAGACGTGAAGCGACAAATAACAACGCCCCCAGTTGACTCAACTGTGACTGAGTACCTACTCTCTTAAGGGTGGGGAAAGTAAAGCAGCGAGGGAGAGAGATGGGCGTCACCCTCATTACGCTGGCCCAAGATAAGTGTAATCTCCAACATCACGCTCCCCTACGGCCACAAGGCTATGGGACTACCTTTACCTTACCTTTTTTACCCTGCAGATGTTCATAGAAATCCTCCACTTCGATGTTGTCATAGTCTGATGTTGGGGCGTAGACCTGGATGATGGTAATTTGGAAATGGATTGATCTCAGACGGATTGTAATGAGTCTACTGGAGACTGGGTGGCAACACATGACAGTGGCCAGAATGTCTTTGTGGACCAAAACTTCAATGCCGTGTTCGTGCCTGTTATCTGTTCTGCTGAAATAAAGCTGGTGGCCTTTGTCGGTCGTTGTTTCACCAAGGCCTTTTTAGCGCAATTCGCTGATAACTAAAATGTTCCATCAATAGTGGTCGAGCTCGTGGGCCAGTTCTTCTAATTTTTCCTCCGCAGTTATGGTCCTGACATTCCAGGTTCCTATGGCGATGTTGTCTCTCGTGCGGATCTTGCGTAATTGTCCATAATAATAATAATAATAATAATAATAATAATAATAATAATAATAATAATAATAATAATAATAATAATATTTATTTATTTATTATTTATTTATTTTATTTATTTAATCGTTCTTATATAGCGCTTTTCCAGCTCAAGAGCTGCTCAAGGCGCTGGCCGATACAGGATCTAACTCAAGCCGCCCGAGACGCCCACCCGCAGCCTTTGGGCGCATGGTCTGACGCCCGGACAACTGAGCACAATCCTGGGCAGCCAGGGATGGGGGAGAAGGACCTAGGTGCATGCTGGGTGTGTTCTTGTCACCGGCACTCACCCGTCTAAGACATGAGCGTCAGGATCTTTAAAGTCCGTTATGATGGAATGTATGCGGCACGACTAGATTTCGGTTTATACTCTCATCCGAAGGAGTAGGAATAATAATAATAATAATAATAATAATAATAATAATAATAATAATAATAATAATAATAATAATAATAACTGTTTATTTATATACCACAAAATTACATATAATAAAACAAGCACTCGCTGTGATTGACAACTTCACAAATTACAAATTGTTAGCAAATAATAAACTAACATACATATCTAACATATACATTTTTTTCAAACAGGCTAAATACTAATATAGCTATAAAATATCATTATAAAAAAAATATAAATAACACAGTATATAGAGTCTACAATCAGACAAACAACAGCTCACAAATCAATTAAATTCAGCATACAAATCAGCATACAAATAATACATCAAACAGCTACTCCGTCGCCAGCGCCAACAATCAACCGTCTAGACGCCAAATTAGTTATCACAGCGCACACACACACACACACACACACACACACACACACACACACACACGCACGCACACACACACACGCGCGCTCTCACACCCATAAAACAAGCACGCACACCAGATCTACTACCGTCGGACAAGTCATATATCAACTTACGCAAGGGAATTCTACAGGATTATTTATAGTATTGATTAAACAGAAATTTCCCCCCCCCCCTCGCCCCCCCCCCCCACCCTCCTCCAAATTTTCCGAGAAGAAGCTGAGGCAGAAGTGCAAACGCTAAAGAAGGAAAAGTCAACGGGAGTTGACAATATATCCGCAGAATTGCTTCAAGCAGGGGGAGAGTCAATGATTGACGCCCTCACCATTATTTGTAACAATACCTGGCAGAATGGGGAGTGGCCTACACCACGGACCCAGTCACTTGTCATCACTCTTCTCAAAAGGGGTAACTTTCAGGAGTGTCAAAACTACCGCACCATCAGCCTCATCAGCCATCCCAGCAAAGTCCTACTGAAAATAATACTCAACAGGTTGAAACCCCAAGCTTAACAAATCACACCTGAAGTACAAACAGGATTCATGGCAGGGCGAAGTACCACTGACCAGATTTTTAACCTCAGAATAATCTGCGAAAAATACCTACAGCACCAACAACATCTATATCATGTGTTTGTTGACTTTAAAAAAGCGTTTGACAGAGTCTGGCATGCAGCTCTGTGGGCAAACTTGAAAGTGTACATGATCTGCTCAGCCCTAACATTATTGAAGTCATCAAAAGCCTGTATGGCAAGGCCACCAGCCTTCCACAACAGCGCCATCGGGAACTGGTTCAGAACAACAATCGGTGTGCGTCAAGAATGCCTACTCTCTCCAACACTCTTCAACAACTTTCTGGAGCGCATCGTGTCAGATGCCCTTGCAGATCATGAAGGCACAGTCAGGATTGGGGTAGAGCAATCTCCAACCTCCGTTTTGCGGATGGATTGGATAGAGAGGAACACCAACTTGAACAGCTGGTACAGAGGCTTGGTACCACCTCCAGAGCCTATGGAATGAAAATAAGTGCAGAGAAGACCAAACTGATGACCAACAACTTCAATAGCATCAATATGGACATCGAAGGCAAAGGCCAATCCCTCAACACGGTGCACAGCCACGTCACCAGAACATCAGGCCTTGCAAAAACCATCCTGCAAAAAACGGTGCAAGTAAGCAGAAAAATGGGGAGACAGAAAAAAGAGGCAAAAGGACAACGTTTGATAATGGACTGGCTTGACACTGAGTGAAGCCATGAGGTTTGCTGATGAGAGAAAGATTGAGTACGCTAATTGAACAATCATCTGTGGTGCCCCAACTTTCGAGTTATGGGATAGGATAGGACAGGATAGGATAAGATAGGAATACAACTTTTGTTGTCACGAATATGCTGATGCCATGTTTGAACAAACTGGTCTCTCAAACACTTTTTGATCAAAGTCTTATAATAATGAAAAGAATAATAACTGTATCCATAAAAAGGACAGGCCAATAGAGAACGAACAGTAGTTAACCAAGATAGTTTATGCTGAGAGTAGAAAAAAATAACACATACGAAACATAAGCATTGACATGTTATTTGTATCGTTACAGCAATATTAATTCACAGTTTATACCAAAATCAAAGGTAAATGTATTTTGCATCTAAGGAAACGGCATCAAAATAATGAACAAAATCATCCCGGGTAAACATATTTACATTAGACGGTCCTTTAGTTAAGCGTTTATTCATAATGACAAGAACTGATAACCTTTTTTAAAAGTTCCACTCACGTTCTCTTTAACACTAACACAGCAACCTGGATCGCTCCAAATCTTCATAACACACTGTTTACTTATTTAATAATAATAATAATAATAATAATAATAATAATAATAATAATAATAATAATAATAATAATAATAATAATAATAATAATAACGGGTTTTTATATAGCAGGTACTCCAGCCTATGACCAGACTCACCGCGCTTTAAATAGTCAATACATTAAAATACATGCACTCGATCAAACATCGCTTTTGTTACGATACACAAAAAGACGGAACAGTAAAAGTAAGAACTATTTACAACTATGTACAAAATGACAAAAAAGACACAAATAGAATAGCAAAAACTTATTCACAGCTATTTATATGCCCGGATAGACCCAGGAAAGGAAAACAGTATAAGTATTTACAGCCGTGTAAACACTTACGGATCAGACAGAAACAAAAGAGGAGAGAATGGCAGCGGGATACAAATCAGTCTGAATAATGCAGTTTGAAGAGGTGGGTGTTGAGGGCCTTTTTGAATGCCTGTGTTGATTGTATGTTGCGGATATGGGAGGGAAGGGAATTCCACTGCTTGGGTGCAGAGTAAGCGAATGCACGTTGGCCGTATGTCTTAGTGCGGGTGACGGGAACCTTGAGTAAGCGAGTGTCAGCAGAAGATCTTAAAGTGCGTGAAGTAGAGTAGACAGACAGTAGATCAGCAAGGTAGGAAGGACAAAAATATGTGAAGAAGTTGTGACAGAGAACAGAGAGTGTGTACTCTATGTGTGCTTGCACAGGAAGCCAGTGAAGGGAATGTAGTAGAGGTGTGCTGTGATCGCGTTTCTGTGCTCGGAATACTAGTCTAGCTGCTGAGTTCTGAACCTTTTGTAGTTTGTCAATGATGTGTTTTGGGGAGCCAGGGAGAAGAGAGTTGAAATAGTCAAGACGAGAAAGGACGAGAGCGCAGACTAGGGTTTTGGTGGCAGTGACTGTAAGATAGTGGCGAAAGGAGCTGATTTGGCGTATGGCCGTTTATGCAGAGCGACAGACGTTGAAGATGTGGTTGTTGAGGGACAGATCGGCGGAGAGAATGTAGCCGAGATTTCTTGCTGAGGATGAGAACTGAATGTTTGTTGTCCCTAATGTGAGCGATGTTGGGACAGGCGAGAGTGAGGAGGAGGTGTTGCGCTTGTGAATGAGGAGGGCTTCGGTTTTATCGTCATTAAGCTTATGCTTGTTGAGTGTCATCCATGACTTAATGTCTGTGATGCAGTTCTCCAAAGTCTGAACAGTGGAATTAATGAGAGAGGGGGCAGTGGATTTATAAAGTTGTGTATCATCTGCAAATGACTGACTCTCGACAGCTTGCTTTCCGAGCAGGAGAAGCAATGGCTTGGTGTACAGAGTGAATAACACCGGCCCTAAAACGGAATCCTGAGGCACTCCGCACACAACGTCTGCTATGCTGGAGAAACAGCCATCGACAGTGACTGCTTGTGATCTGTCAGAAAGATATGAGTGGAACCAAGCCAGGACTGAGCCAGAGATTCCAAAATAGTGTTGAAGAGTGTTGAAGAGAATGTGGTGGTCGACTGTGTCAAAGGCGGCTGAGAGGTCTAATAAGGTGAGAATGGAGACGTTACCATTATCTAAGGCAAGCAACAGATCATTGGTTACCTTTAAGAGGGCTGTCTCAGTGCTGTGGAAGGGTCGGTAGGCAGACTGGTTGGGGCAAAGTAGAGCGTTATCATATAGGTAGGCAAACAGTTGTTGGAGAACAATTTTTTCTATGACTTCGAACAGGAAGGAGAGGTTTGGAACAGGTCTATAGTTCTTTAGATTATTTTTGTCTAAACTTGGTTTTTTAAGGAGGGGTTTGATGACAGCCGCTTTGAGCACAGATGGAACAACACCAGAGGGCAGACTCTCGTTGATAATGTGGGTAATGGTCGGGAGTAGAGGGTCAAGATTCTCTGTCAGCATGGGAGTGGGAATGGGGTCAAGAGAGCAAGATGTTGGTTTTGAGCTTAAAATGACTTTCTTGACTTCTTGCTCTGTTATTGGTTGAAAGACTTCCAACTTTGCGGTAGTAAGGGGAGGTGTGAATAGGTTAATGAGTGGGATCTCATGGCTGTCAAGAGCGGCCCTTATGTCAGCTACTTTCTGTGTGAAATAATTACAAAATACATCTGGGAGCTGACATGGTGGATGCGTGGATGGGAGTGATGTTGCATTGCTCTTACCACTTAGCTGATTGCAAATGTCGAACAACTGTTTACAAGTTTCGCTGCTGTTAATTCTGTCGCTAAAGTACCGGGTTTTGGCAGTCTGGACTATTTTAGTGACCCGTTTTTTTGCAGCGGTGAAAATCTGCTTGCTGACTTCTAAACCTGATTTAAGCCACGTTTTCTCTGCTTTGCGTCGAAGTTTCTTCGCCTCGGAGAGCTCATCCTTAATAGACTCGTACTAGGGCGCTGACCGTGGTGCCTTGACCTTTTTCTGGGCAACGGGAGCGTGCCGATCAAGCACATCATGAAGTGCACTATTCAGCTGATCCACAGTGGGGCACAGTTCTGGGGGCACTTTAGCGGTAAGCTCTTGTTTGAAGGCATCCCTATCCCTACGCAGGCTGCGAGCCTCCCTGAACATGGGGGGAGGATGGGGAGGGCGGGGAAGGGGGGGGGGGGGCTGAGACGCTTAGTTCGCACACGACACAGAAATGGTCAGATGTTAATTCTTGGGTGACTGAAGTTATCTAACAACATTATCCTGAGGCCTATGCATAACCCAATCTATGATGTGACCACCACGGCTGTGGGTGGGTTCTGTGACTGACTGAGAAACACTAAACTGATCTAATAGTTCAATCATTTTTGAAGAAGAAAAAGAAGAAGGTCGAGAAGAAGAAGGTCGAGAAGAAGAAGAACAACAACAACAACAACAACAACAACAACAACAACAACAATAACAATATCAATAACATTACTACTACTACTACTACTACTACTACTACTACTACTACTACTACTACTACTACTACTACTACTACTACTACTACTACCAATAAATTGTCGAATTAAAATTTTTCTTGAATGTAAACATTTGCCTAAAATATGCCTATGATCAATAAAATAAAATAATACCTAACTAATTTTGCGGCATTGTTCACTAAAACAAAATTATCTAAAGAAAATAATATGTACATAATTGTACAGTGGGCTAATATGTTATAGAATACCTTTATCGCCCGACTAAAGCCAAGCAGTAATGTAGGCCTACTTCCAAGCGGGCTGCACTGTGCATGTACGGGTACGTTGGCCTACCCCAGAGAATGAAGTTGACCTGTACTGAAGGAGACTCATGCAAACTGTTATAGTCAAAAAGCAATCTAAAAGGGGCGTGGCTACAACGCCATGGCATGGGGTCTACAAACTATTCGGTATGTGAATGGCAGAAATATGAGAGAGAAGGGAAGGGTGGAGGGAGTGGGTAGGAGGTGGATGGAAGCATAGATAGGAGAGGGAGAGAGAGAGGGAGAGAGACAATAGGGGTGGGGTGGGGACAGATAAAAAGGAAGAGAAGAACATTCCTCATCATTCCAAATATCAACGAATCAACGGAACCACATATATTAATTTTTGGCTTGAGGATTTTCCAAGTTCGTTTTTAATCTTTATCAGGAACACGTCCTTAGAACAAACCCATGTTGTGACAAGTCTCATGTTTGTCATTCCAAACAAAATATGAAATTATATGCTCAATATAAACTGGCACTTTTCCAAATTATGTGCGTGTAATTTTTTTTCTTTTGCAATTTTTTGTTTTTTTCTTTTTTTTGCTGTTTTGTTTTTCTTTTTGGTTTGTTTTATTTTCAAAAATGACATTAAATTGGCTTAAACTTGTCTAAGTGGTCGACGTTGTAAAGCTGAATTTAAAAAAACAGAAGAAGAATGAATGAATGAATGAATGTATAAATGAATGATTTGTAAAGTGCATAAATAAATATCTCCACCCCAACGGGCATGATCGCAGCGTTGGTGAGAGGAAGGTGGATACATACATACAGAGAGAGAGACAGAGACAGAGACAGAGACAGAAAGAGAGAACTCGGGAAACTCAGTAAAAGAAAAAAAAATCACCAACAATTTGAAAAGTTACAAAAATAAATATGACAAACACGCGTCATTTGACAGACAGTGTCTCAAAGAAAAGTAAAAATATTTTAAGTTACTTTTAACTCAACAATTCTTCACGTTTTTTAATTGCATAGTACGTAAACATCGCTACAGCTCTTGTACTAATCGTACTATCACTTTGCAATAAGAAAAACATCAATGGTTGTACGTCAACATTGAAGTGCCTCCAAATGTACTTTTCACGAATATCCTTATACGCTGGACAATACCAGAGAGAGAGAGAGAGAGAGAGAGAGAGAGAGAGAGAGAGAGAGAGAGAGAGAGAGAGAGAGAGACAGAGACAGAGACAGAGACAGAGACAGAGAGACACAGAGAGACAGAGACAGAGGCGGGGTTGGGGCCTGGCCCACTTTTACTTCTTCATTATCGATCAATCAGACAATACAAATAACATTTATGCATTCCTTTCACACAGTGACTTTTGGAAATGAGATGTGAGACCAGACAGTTAAACATGCACCTTATAGCAAGAAGACAACCAATGTGTTTTCAGGTTTCTGCAAAATGCGTCGAAGGAGTCTGCCCTCTTTATGCCCTCTGGAAGAGCATTCCACCAGACCGGTGCAGTGTATCTGAAAGACCTCTGGCCATAGCTCTTAGTCTTACACTCCTCGGGCCCAGTAACAACGAGGAGATACTTGGAAGCTGAGAGGAGGCTGCGATATGGAAGAGGCGTACGGGAGGATGGGAAGGGGAGATAAAATATGAAAAGGAGGAAGAGGACGATGATGATGACTTTGACGAGATCAATGAAGAAGAAGAAGAAGAAGAAGAAGAACAACAACAACAACAACAACAACAACAACAACAACAACAACAAAAAGAAATGGGAAGACTACGGTTCGAAGCAAGAAGACAAAGATTTCCTCCTTCGGATGAGAGTATAAACCGAGTTCTAGTCTGTGCACACACAAAATCCATCGCAAGGACTTTACAGATCCTGATGCTCATGTCCTAGACAGGTGAGTGCCGATTACACAAATACACCCAGCAAAGTAATAGATCCCCCTTCTCCCCATATCTGGTTGCCCAGCATTGTGCTCAGTCATCTAGGCGTCAGACTATGAGAAAAAAAGCTGCAAGTGAGCGATGTTGGGACAGGCGAGAGTGAGGAGGAGGTGTTGCGCTTGTGAATGAGGAGGGCTTCGGTTTTATCGTCATTAAGCTTATGCTTGTTGAGTGTCATCCATGACTTAATGTCTGTGATGCAGTTCTCCAAAGTCTGAACAGTGGAATTAATGAGAGAGGGGGCAGTGGATTTATAAAGTTGTGTATCATCTGCAAATGACTGACTCTCGACAGCTTGCTTTCCGAGCAGGAGAAGCAATGGCTTGGTGTACAGAGTGAATAACACCGGCCCTAAAACGGAATAACACGAAGGTGCACTTAAACTGATCATAACAGGACCACAGTAGTCCAACTCTTCAGAAACTGTAAAACGGACCACAGTAGTCCAAATCTACATGAAATATTATAGCAAGTGCCCGAGGAAGAAATAACAGCTGCCTAGACTATCAGCGATCGAACTATTAGCAGTGACTGAGACATTTTAAGTTAGATTAGTACTTAGAGAATCTTGTATAGAGTAGAAGAAATAAATGTGAGATTTTAACTGTTATCAAGTGGCTGGACTACATATGATTCATAGCCGTGTGAAAGCTAGTGTGACAGTAATCTTTTACCATTTTTCTATCTATCTCTGTACCCCAACCTTAACACAGAACGAGCTAAACAAATAAATTTATTAAAGTAATTCATAGGGTGACCTACTAGCAGTTCCCACCGAATAAACGTGAGGGTCCATAATTCCATTGTGCAGAGCCCATAAACCCCACGTGACAGAAACGGCATCAAAATAATGAACAAAATCATCCCGGGTAAACATATTTACATTAGACGGTCCTTTAGTTAAGCGTTTATTCATAATGACAATAACTGATAACCTTTTTTAAAAGTTCCACTCACGTTCTCTTTAACACTAACACAGCAACCTGGATCGCTCCAAATCTTCATAACACACTGTTTACTTATTTAATAATAATAATAATAATAATAATAATAATAATAATAATAATAATAATAATAACGGGTTTTTATATAGCAGGTACTCCAGCCTATGACCAGACTCACCGCACTTTAAATAGTCAATACATTAAAATACATGCACTCGATCAAACATCGCTTTTGTTACGATACACAAAAATACGGAACAGTAAAAGTAAGAACTATTTACAACTATGTACAAAATGACAAAAAAGACAAAAATAGAATAGCAAAAACTTATTCACAGCTATTTATATGCCCGGATAGACCCAGGAAAGGAAAACAGTATAAGTATTTACAGCCGTGTAAACACTTACGGATCAGACAGAAACAAAAGAGGAGAGAATGGCAGCGGGATACAAATCAGTCTGAATAATGCAGTTTGAAGAGGTGGGTTTTGAGGGCCTTTTTGAATGCCTGTGTTGATTGTATGTTGCGGATATGGGAGGGAAGGGAATTCCACTGCTTGGGTGCAGAGTAAGCGAATGCACGTTGGCCGTATGTGTTAGTGCGGGTGACGGGAACCTTGAGTAAGCGAGTGTCAGCAGAAGATCTTAAAGTGCGTGAAGTAGAGTAGACAGACAGTAGATCAGCAAGGTAGGAAGGACAAAAATATGTGAAGAAGTTGTGACAGAGAACAGAGAGTGTGTACTCTATGTGTGCTTGCACAGGAAGCCAGTGAAGGGAATGTAGTAGAGGTGTGCTGTGATCGCGTTTCTGTGCTCGG
This sequence comes from Oncomelania hupensis, assembly GCA_036898135.1. Lineage (NCBI taxonomy): Eukaryota > Metazoa > Mollusca > Gastropoda > Littorinimorpha > Pomatiopsidae > Oncomelania > Oncomelania hupensis. The sequence continues at coordinate 55,045,171 of CM072521.1, forward strand.
AATACTAGTCTAGCTGCTGAGTTCTGAACCTTTTGTAATTTGTCAATGATGTGTTTTGGGGAGCCAGGGAGAAGAGAGTTGAAATAGTCAAGACGAGAAAGGACGAGAGCGCAGACTAGGGTTTTGGTGGCAGTGACTGTAAGATAGTGGCGAAAGGAGCTGATTTGGCGTATGGCCGTTTATGCAGAGCGACAGACGTTGAAGATGTGGTTGTTGAGGGACAGATCGGCGGAGAGAATGTAGCCGAGATTTCTTGCTGAGGATGAGAACTGAATGTTTGTTGCCCCTAATGTGAGCGATGTTGGGACAGGCGAGAGTGAGGAGGAGGTGTTGCGCTTGTGAATGAGGAGGGCTTCGGTTTTATCGTCATTAAGCTTATGCTTGTTGAGTGTCATCCATGACTTAATGTCTGTGATGCAGTTCTCCAAAGTCTGAACAGTGGAATTAATGAGAGAGGGGGCAGTGGATTTATAAAGTTGTGTATCATCTGCAAATGACTGACTCTCGACAGCTTGCTTTCCGAGCAGGAGAAGCAATGGCTTGGTGTACAGAGTGAATAACACCGGCCCTAAAACGGAATCCTGAGGCACTCCGCACACAACGTCTGCTATGCTGGAGAAACAGCCATCGACAGTGACTGCTTGTGATCTGTCAGAAAGATATGAGTGGAACCAAGCCAGGACTGAGCCAGAGATTCCAAAATAGTGTTGAAGAGTGTTGAAGAGAATGTGGTGGTCGACTGTGTCAAAGGCGGCTGAGAGGTCTAATAAGGTGAGAATGGAGACGTTACCATTATCTAAGGCAAGCAACAGATCATTGGTTACCTTTAAGAGGGCTGTCTCAGTGCTGTGGAAGGGTCGGTAGGCAGACTGGTTGGGGCAAAGTAGAGCGTTATCATATAGGTAGGCAAACAGTTGTTGGAGAACAATTTTTTCTATGACTTCGAACAGGAAGGAGAGGTTTGGAACAGGTCTATAGTTCTTTAGATTATTTTTGTCTAAACTTGGTTTTTTAAGGAGGGGTTTGATGACAGCCGCTTTGAGCACAGATGGAACAACACCAGAGGGCAGACTCTCGTTGATAATGTGGGTAATGGTCGGGAGTAGAGGGTCAAGATTCTCTGTCAGCATGGGAGTGGGAATGGGGTCAAGAGAGCAAGATGTTGGTTTTGAGCTTAAAATGACTTTCTTGACTTCTTGCTCTGTTATTGGTTGAAAGACTTCCAACTTTGCGGTAGTAAGGGGAGGTGTGAATAGGTTAATGAGTGGGATCTCATGGCTGTCAAGAGCGGCCCTTATGTCAGCTACTTTCTGTGTGAAATAATTACAAAATACATCTGGGAGCTGACATGGTGGATGCGTGGATGGGAGTGATGTTGCATTGCTCTTACCACTTAGCTGATTGCAAATGTCGAACAACTGTTTACAAGTTTCGCTGCTGTTAATTCTGTCGCTAAAGTACCGGGTTTTGGCAGTCTGGACTATTTTAGTGACCCGTTTTTTTGCAGCGGTGAAAATCTGCTTGCTGACTTCTAAACCTGATTTAAGCCACGTTTTCTCTGCTTTGCGTCGAAGTTTCTTCGCCTCGGAGAGCTCATCCTTAATAGACTCGTACTAGGGCGCTGACCGTGGTGCCTTGACCTTTTTCTGGGCAACGGGAGCGTGCCGATCAAGCACATCATGAAGTGCACTATTCAGTTGATCCACAGTGGGGCACAGTTCTGGGGGCACTTTAGCGGTAAGCTCTTGTTTGAAGGCATCCCTATCCCTACGCAGGCTGCGAGCCTCCCTGAACATGGGGGGAGGATGGGGAGGGCGGGGAAGGGGGGGGGGCTGAGACGCTTAGTTCGCACACGACACAGAAATGGTCAGATGTTAATTCTTGGGTGACTGAAGTTATCTAACAACATTATCCTGAGGCCTATGCATAACCCAATCTATGATGTGACCACCACGGCTGTGGGTGGGTTCTGTGACTGACTGAGAAACACTAAACTGATCTAATAGTTCAATCATTTTTGAAGAAGAAAAAGAAGAAGGTCGAGAAGAAGAAGGTCGAGAAGAAGAAGAAGAACAACAACAACAACAACAACAACAACAACAATAACAATATCAATAACATTACTACTACTACTACTACTACTACTACTACTACTACTACTACTACTACTACTACTACTACTACTACCAATAAATTGTCGAATTAAAATTTTTCTTGAATGTAAACATTTGCCTAAAATATGCCTATGATCAATAAAATAAAATAATACCTAACTAATTTTGCGGCATTGTTCACTAAAACAAAATTATCTAAAGAAAATAATATGTACATAATTGTACAGTGGGCTAATATGTTATAGAATACCTTTATCGCCCGACTAAAGCCAAGCAGTAATGTAGGCCTACTTCCAAGCGGGCTGCACTGTGCATGTACGGGTACGTTGGCCTACCCCAGAGAATGAAGTTGACCTGTACTGAAGGAGACTCATGCAAACTGTTATAGTCAAAAAGCAATCTAAAAGGGGCGTGGCTACAACGCCATGGCATGGGGTCTACAAACTATTCGGTATGTGAATGGCAGAAATATGAGAGAGAAGGGAAGGGTGGAGGGAGTGGGTAGGAGGTGGATGGAAGCATAGATAGGAGAGGGAGAGAGAGAGGGAGAGAGACAATAGGGGTGGGGTGGGGACAGATAAAAAGGAAGAGAAGAACATTCCTCATCATTCCAAATATCAACGAATCAACGGAACCACATATATTAATTTTTGGCTTGAGGATTTTCCAAGTTCGTTTCTAATCTCTATCAGGAACACGTCCTTAGAACAAACCCATGTTGTGACAAGTCTCATGTTTGTCATTCCAAACAAAATATGAAATTATATGCTCAATATAAACTGGCACTTTTCCAAATTACCGGTGTGTAATTTTTTTTCTTTTGCAATTTTTTGTTTTTTTCTTTTTTTTTGCTGTTTTGTTTTTCTTTTTGGTTTGTTTTATTTTCAAAAATGACATTAAATTGACTTAAACTTGTCTAAGTGGTCGACGTTGTAAAGCTGAATTTAAAAAAGCAGAAGAAGAAGAATGAATGAATGAATGTATAAATGAATGATTTGTAAAGTGCATAAATAAATATCTCCACCCCAACGGGCATGATCGCAGCGTTGGTGAGAGGAAGGTGGATACATACATACAGAGAGAGAGAGAGAGAGAGAGAGAGAGAGAGAGAGAGAGAGAGAGAGAGAGAGACAGAGACAGAGACAGAGACAGAGACAGACAGAGAGAACTCAGGAAACTCAGTAAGCTTTAATGCGAGGCCACCAGCCTATACACATGGGGTAACACAACAGACACGGAGAAAAAAAAAGAAAAGAAAAAAAAATCACCAACAATTTGAAAAGTTACAAAAATAAATATGACAAACACGCGTCATTTGACAGACAGTGTCTCAAAGAAAAGTAAAAATATTTTAAGTTACTTTTAACTCAACAATTCTTCACGTTTTTTAATTGCATAGTACGTAAACATCGCTACAGCTCTTGTACTAATCGTACTATCACTTTGCAATAAGAAAAACATCAATGGTTGTACGTCAACATTGAAGTGCCTCCAAATGTACTTTTTACGAATATCCTTATACGCTGGACAATACCAGAGAGAGAGAGAGAGAGAGAGAGAGAGAGAGAGAGAGAGAGAGAGAGAGAGAGAGAGAGAGAGAGAGAGAGAGAGACAGAGACAGAGACAGAGACAGAGACAGAGACAGAGACAGAGAGACAGAGAGAGAGGCGGGGTTGGGGCCTGGCCCACTTTTGCTTCTTCATTATCGATCAATCAGACAATACAAATAACATTTATGCATTCCTTTCACACAGTGACTTTTGGAAATGAGATGTGAGACCAGACAGTTAAACATGCATCTTATAGCAAGAAGACAACCAATGTTTTTTTTTCAGGTTTCTGCAAAATGCGTCGAAGGAGTCTTCCCTCTTTATGCCCTCTGGAAGAGCATTCCACCAGACCGGTGCAGTGTATCTGAAAGACCTCTGGCCATAGCTCTTAGTCTTACACTCCTCGGGCCCAGTAACAACGAGAAGATACTTGGAAGCTGAGAGGAAGCTGCGATATGGAAGAGGCGTACGGGAGGATGGGAAGCGGAGATAAAATATGAAAAGGAGGAAGAGGACGATGATGATGACTACGTCGACAACGACGACGTCGACATAGAAGAAGACGAAGAAGAAGAAGAAGAAGAAGAAGAAGAAGAAGAAGAAGAAGAAGAAGAAGAAGAAGAAGAAGAAGATGATGATGATGATGATGATGATGATGATGATGATGATGATGATGATGATGATGATGATGATGATGATGATACGATGATGATGGTGATGGTGGTGGTGCTGATGACGACAATGACGAGATCAATGAAGAAAAAAAAACGAAGAAGAAGAAGAAGAAGAAGAAGAAGAAGAAGAAGAAGAAGAAGAAGAACAACAACAACAACAACAACAACAACAACAACAACAACAACAACAACAGCAAGTAGAAATGGGAAGACTACGGTTCGAAGCAAGAAGACAAAGATTTCCTCCTTCGGATGAGAGTATAAACCGAGTTCTAGTCTGTGCACACACAAAATCCATCGCAAGGACTTTAATAATAATAATAATAATAACGGATTTTTATATAGCGGGTACTCCAGCCTATGACCAGACTCACCACGCTTTACATAGTCATTACATATAAATACATGCACTCGATGAAACATCACTTTTGCTACAATACACCAAAAGACGGGACAGTAAAGGTACAGACTATTTACAACTATGTACATAAATTACCAAAAAAGACCAAAAAAATAGACTATTTACAACTATGTACACAAATGACAAAAAAGACAGAAAATAGAATAGCAAAAACCTGTTCGCAGCTATTTATATGCCCGGTTAGACCTAGGAAGAAAAACAGTATAAATATTTACAGCTGTTTATACACTTACGGATCAGACATAGACAAAAGATGAGAGAATGGCAACGGGATACAAATCAATCTGAATAATGCAGTTTGAAGAGGTGGGTTTTGAGGGCCTTTTTGAATGCTTGTGTTGATTGTATGTTGCGGATATGGGAGGGAAGGGAATTCCACTGCTTAGGTGCGGAGTAAGCGAATGCACGTTGGCCGTATGTCTTAGTGCGGGTGACGGGAACCTTGAGTGTGCGAGTGTCAGCAGAAGATCTTAAAGTGCGTGAAGGGGAGTAGACAGACAGTAGATCAGCAAGGTAGGATGGACAAGAATCTGTGAAGAAGTTGTGACAGAGAACAGAGAGTTTGTACTCTATGCGTGCTTGCACAGGAAGCCAGTGAAGGGAATGTAGTAGAGGTGTGATATGATCGCGTTTCTTAGCTCGGAATACTAGTCTAGCTGCTGAGTTCTGAACCTTTTGTAGTTTGTCGATGATGTGTTTCGGGGAGCCAGCAAGGAGAGAGTTGCAATAGTCAAGACGAGAAAGGACGAGAGCGCAGACTAGGGTTTTGGTGGCAGGGACTGTAAGATAGTGGCGAAAGGAGCTGATTTGGCGTATGGCCGTTTACAGATCCTGATGCTCATGTCCTAGACAGGTGAGTGCCGATTACACAAATACACCCAGCAAAGTAATAGATCCCCCTTCTCCCCATATCTGGTCGCCCAGCATTGTGCTCAGTCATCTGGGCGTCAGACTATGAGAAAAAAAGCTGCAAGTGGGCGCTTCGGGTGCGGTTTGGTATCGGCCAGCTTCTTGAGTAGCTCTTTAGCTGGAAAAGCGCTATATAAGAGCTATTAAAGAAATAAAGGAAGAAGAAGAAGAAGAAGAAGAAGAAGAAGAAGAGGAAGAAGAAGAAGAAGAAGAAGAAGAAGAAGAAGAAGAAGAAGAAGAAGAAGAAGAAGAAGAAGAAGAAGAAGAAGAAGAAGAAGAAGAAGAAGAAGAAGAAGAAGAAGAAGAAGAAGGAGGAGAAGGAGAAGAAGAAGAAGAAGAAGAAGAAGAAGAAGAAGAAGAAGAAGAAGAAGAAGAAGAAGAAGAAGAAGAAGAAGAAGAAGAAGAAAAAGAAGAAGAAGAAAAAGAAGAAGAAAAAAAAACCGGAACAAACTAAGACATAGGAAGGGGAAAAGATTGCGAGAGGCAGAAGAGGATGAAGAAGGACCAAACTTTAGAGAGGTCTTATAAATAAAGCACCACTTGAAAGAAACATATTAGGCACATTATCAAAATAGATCAGTTTTAAACATCCTTGTAAAGCACTATATCTGATTATTTAATATTGCGAGCTGATGTACATGTACGCTACAAAACAAGCACACGAACCTATTGGTCTGTTAGTATGGTTCAAACTGGGTTAAGCCCCCATAGTAGGGGCCACCTTGAGGCTGAGTCTTTCTGATTTTTGTGTATTGTGAGCAACGTGTGCCATCGTACTACAAGGGCCAGACACTAACGCGGCCCTTATATCTCCACTCACCCCCTCCCCAAAACCATCCCAACCCCCCGCCCCCACATCGTTATATTTAAAATGTCGCTTATATTCAAATATAGCTTACACTCGAGTGCTACAGCATGAAATCGGGTAGTTTAAACCCCATGTATGGTTTTCAGTCAATATCGCTTACATTCACACATTGGTTATAATTATTCAATAGGATAATTATAGCGTGCTTAGATTGTTCATAGCACTTAATTTTGTTTTCAAGAATTGGATATATTCAAATTATCACTTATATTTAAATTTCGCGTATATTGGTGATAATTATTATTTCCTCCTAGAATGCCTAGATTGTTCTTAGTACTTAATGTTGTTTTCAAGAATTAGATATAGGCATATGCAAATAATCATTTAAATTCAAATATCGCTTATACTAAAATATTATTTATAATTATTCAAGTACTATAGCATGCTTATATTGTTCTTAATACTTCAAGTACGTTTTAAAAACTATCCTATCCTATCCCGTAACTCGGAGGTCGTAGGTGCACCACAGATGATCGTTTAACCAGCATACTCCATCTTTCTCTGTCCTCAGCAACCCTGATGGCTTCACTCAGTGTCAAACCAGTCCATTCTCGAATGTTATCCTCCCACCTCGTTTTCGGTCTCCCTCTTTTTTTACCTCCTTGCACTGTGCCTTGCAGGATGGTCTTTGCAAGGCCTGGTGATCTGGTGACGTGGTCATACCATTGGAGTTTTCGTTTTTTTACCACTGTGAGCATGTCATCGTGTTATCCAATGGGTTGTATGATGATCTGTCGGACTTCATCGTTAGTGATACCCAGAAGTCTTCTGTAGCACCTCATCTCCATGCTTTGTATTCTTCGTTGTAGATCTGCTGTGAGGGTTCATGTTTCGCAAGCGTATAGGAAGATAGAGATGACAAGGGAGCGAAGCAGCCTTACCTTGGAATGTAGACTGATGGTCTTGTCTTTCCAAATGGGCTTCAACCTTGTCAGGGCAGCAGTTATCTGTGCGATCCTGGAGAGGACTTCCTGTCTGGACCCATTGTCTGATACAATGGGTCCTAAATATTGCTATGCACTGTGTTGAGGGATTGGTCTGATGTTGTACACTCTCATGGTTGCCCACAGAGCTACATGCCAGACTCGGTCAAAGGCCTTCTTAAAGTCTACAAACACATGATATAGATGTTGTTGGTGCTGTAGGGATTTTTTGCAGATTATTCTGAGGTTAAAAATCTGCTCAGTGGTACTTCGCACTGCCATGAATCCTGCTTGTTCCTCAGCTATGATTTGTTCAGCTTGAGGTTTCAATCTTTTGAGTATTTTTTTCAGGAAGACCTTGCTGGGATGGCTTATGAGGCTGATGGTGCGGTAATGTTCACACTTCTGAAGGTTACCCAAGCGACTGGGTCCATGGTGTAGGCCACTCCCCACTCTGCCAGATCTTGTTACAGATAATGGTGAGTGCGTCAACCATCGCTTCTCCTCCTGCCTGAAGCAAATCCGCGTGTATGTTGTCCCGCTGACTTCCCTTTCTTTAGCGATAGCGATATTCAAATCTTGCTTATATTTCAATGCTGCTTACTTACTTAATGCCCTCACCCCTGCCAGGGTATGGACCACCAACAAAAGCTCTCAAGAATCCTCTGTCCTGTGCCATTCTTTCTAACTGACTCCAGGTGTAGCCCATCTTGGTGGTGTCGGCCTCGAGGTGTGAGGTTCGTATGTCAATGCTAGCATGATGATACCTTTTTAGGCTTATTTGTTACAAAATGGTGCTTGTTCAACTATATAAATATTGACTAGCTTTGTGAAGTGTAGTTTAGCTCCCATTGAAAATGAACATTGACAGTGTTATGTTTGGACACAGGACTTGAATACCGAAAGGTATGCTGCTTCTGCTGCTGCTGTTGCTGCTGCTGCTGCTGATGATGATGATGATGATGCGAATACAGAATGGGATTATGATGTTTCATGATGGGGTAGGGGTGGGGGTAATGAGGAGATAAGTAGAAGGGTGTGGTGACTCCACCCTGAAAAAAATAAAAAAATTAGTAGAAAAGTAGTGAATCAGTCTTTGCATGTATAGAAATACCTTTCCTGCTCTGCACGTCTAATCCGAAGCCGGCATAAGGAGGTCACCTTGAGGCTAATTATTCTCAGTTGTCGACAAATTAAACGCATTTACAAATTTTGTTGGAGATTATCATTTATGCTAGAGCCCTTTTTGAATGCGCTATACAAATGGATATTGGATTGGATTGAGACATAAAAAAAAAACAACCTACAAACGTCTCAACAACCTCCCACCCCCCGGGAAGGCCCTTACCACACATACCCACCACCTAGTCCACCCAACACCCATCCTCACACCGTCACCTTTATTCTTTTACCCCAACCCACCCCAAAATATCATCTCTTTTGTCGTTCTAGAGGAGGACGATCCGGATATAGCTCAACTATTGGCCTATGTACTCAAGCTGAACGTAATCTGTGGTGTAATGCAATGCTAATAGGCCATGAAATATAATAATAATAATAATAATAATAATAATAATAATAATAATAATAATAATAATAATAATAATAATAATAATAATAAATATTATAAAAGTACATTTTTATATTGATATTTATGCTAGAGTCCTTCTTGAGTGCGCTATACAAATGGATATTGGATTGGACTGGATTGGACCGAGACATTTAAAAAAACAACCAACAACTACGAACGTCTAAACACTTAACTGCTCCCACCCTTACCTTCACCCCTAAATAGTTCCTCTTTTATTTCTTCTTTTTTAGTTTTTGCCGCCCCAGATCATAATGATCCGGACATAGCTCAACTATACTTGGTTTATGTGTTCAAATTAAATGTAAACTCAAATGTAATATAATACTAATAATTGGGACATAAAATATAATATTTATTATACGTTCCGTCAAGATCTAAAAAGATTTAAACTATATATATATATATATTATATATATATATATATATATATATATATATATATATATATATATATATATATATATATATATATATATATATATATATATATATATATATATATATATATATATATATATATATATATATATAATTATTTTTATCTGCCGCGAAATGAATCAAGTCGATGAATTATATTCAGTATAATTAGGCAATCAATGGGTCTACATTGTTTTTTTCTATGTGAACTTTAATCTTAAACATTATAGCAGAGATACCTTCATTGAGGAAAGTTGTCTGTCTGCCCCTTGAGTTTCATGACACATAATTTTGTCAGCGAGAAGAGTAATAATATATATAACATGAAGAAATATCTGAAGAACAGAAGAGAACGAGAGGGACAAGATGACAAGCATTCAAGAATGTTCCAATCGTCACGCACAATGTAGATAAAATATCGTTCCTTATGGAACGATAATAAAAGACTAGACTATGTGCATTGTGCAAAATGGTATGTATGAAAGTAGTTAAAATTATAGGCAAAAATAATTCTTATTTTTTTAAAAATTTGGGATACGCTGCTAAAACCTCATTAATTTGCTATATATACGGTTTAAAATTCAAAAAGCGTTTTAAGGAAACAGCCATTAGTAAATCCTATCCCGTAATTTGAAAGTCGTGGGGCACCACAGATGATCATTTAACCAGCGTACTCCATCTTTTTCTGTTCTCAGCAACCCTCATGGCTTCGCTCAGTGTCAAGCCAGTTGCCATAAACTTGCGGTTATAAAATAATTAACTTTATTCTCATAAGATTCCTACAAACTTTATATTAGTTTGTAAACAGTTTTTAATGTTTTAATTTCACGTATACACGCATTCCTTTCTTATACAATTAGACAAGTTGAGACAGAAAAATAAACTTGAAACACTGAAGACATGAAATACACAACAGTTGGAACCCAACACCAATATAGGTTTTGCTAATTTTATTGTTCTCTTCTTTCTCACTAAGGTAGTAGAATAATAATTAAAACGGAATTCAAGAAAACTACAAGTCCTAGAGTAATAAAATAATAAATAGCTGAATTCTGTAAACACGTGATGTATACACAAATTTAAATATTTGCCAATTCACTTCTTGACAACTTCCCCTTTCCCCCATTAAAATAATCTTTAACCAAAAGAGGACAAAGATTTTTTTTTATTTACACAAAAAAGGAGAAAAAAATCGTATTAAAAAGAAAAGACTCTCCAACTTTCGTCAATGATCTGCAAACTGTCAGTTATAAGAGTAGCACTAAGATATATCTCCGAGATCAAAACCTTGCATTTGTCACCCGCGACAACGACTTAAAGCTATCTACAAAGACTCACTTCAAGATTCAAGATAATTTATTGCCAGGTGAATACGTACACAAGGAATGAATTTTGGTAAACGCTGCAGCACCACACACAAAAGCACACATGAAACATAGTGAACAAGCTGACAGCAAATCACAATAAAAGGATAAGAAGATTAAAGTCATAAAACAGATTAACTGTATAAAAGGACAAATATATAGTAGCTAGTCAACACACACACACAGACACACACCCCCCACACACACACACCCACCCACCCACACACACACACACACACACACACACACACATCACACATATTGCTACATTCTAACCATCCAGTTTTCACACTCCCTCCAATCGACCACGTGTTACTTTAACATTAGCATGCCTATGCGCAAGGAGTAGGCCTACTTGTACGAAACTAGCCCTGACACAAAGTTACTGGCTCTCACTATAAAACATGGCTTTAACATGTGCTTGAGGTAATGGGCAGAGAACTGGATATATACGATAAATCTGATAAACTTTGACCCTGAAGGAAGAAAGACTACACTCTTGAAGTGCACTGACACTGGATACACTGAAATTGGATACAGAGAAGCAGGAAGAGGCGGCCTAGCATAGGAGCTAAGGGAATAGTATGTTCGGCATGTGGAAATCTATGTTTAGCCTAGAGTAGAGGGAGGAGTGGTCTGCAATAAACACGAGTCCCATTCGACACAAACCTCAACACCCGTCACCCACCACAGCAACACTCGCGGAGCATGCAGACCCAAAAATAATATGACATAATCACAGCTTTAAAAATTACAGAATCACAGTAGCAGATATTGCCAAAAGCCAGAGTACACAAATATCGCAAATACAAACATCTGTATTATCACAAATACTGCACCATCCGCATCAATAGGAGTAACGTAAGTGCCTTTATAAAATATGCATAAGAGATACCGCCGATAAAACAACAAGATACAGCAATATAAGCTAATTCAACAGAAACAACTAGAAATAGTCCAACACCCATGAAATGAAGTACAGAATGAGTGATGGCTCTAATATTAGCTGCCTGAGTGCCATTGCAAACAGGGAAGGGTATTTCACAAAGGATTTCCATGGGTGACACTAGTATACAGATTTTGTATTCCATGCTTAGCTGCAGATTACTCAACAGTGGACAGTGTATGGGGGGAAGGGTGTAAGGGTACAATATAGAAGTTACACATGTATACACACACATACACACACACATGCACACACCCGTATTGTTTACGTTGTGGGGTGTTTAAATATCAATGTGTGTGCATACACACACACTCGCACACATGCACCCCCACCAACACACTGGGGCGATCAGCCCATCTCAAGATTAAGCAGTTTAACTGCTTGTGGGAAACAACTATTGAGAGATCTTGATGTGGTTAACCGAGGCATTCTCAATCTACGCCCCGAGGGGAGCAGCTGGAAGAGCTGGCTGGCTGGGTGGAGTTTGTCTTTATTATATTCTGAGCTCTGCGGTTGGCTCAGAGCAGATACAGTGATCACGTGATTCAATTGAAGGGAGAACGCTCCCAACGACTTTTGATGCCTGTCGTACAACACGGTCAAGTCTGTCCCTGTCCGGACTGCTCGCATTAGAGTGCCATACCACGACCGAAAAATAGATGTGAGCGGCAAAGAGAAAGTTTACCTTGCTCAAGAGCTACATAGAGAGGGAGACCAGCGAAAGTGTGGCTGTGGTAATGACAGAAGAAGAGATGGAAGGCTACATGAACAATGAAGCCTTGGGAACCGTGCCTACCATGCCTTTGAAATCTTCAGAAAGTGTGGCTGATAGTCGTATTTCTGCCAGCTGGGATGAAACATAAACACGACAAATGGATGAAATCAGAGATAAACATAGTCGAGCGTTGCAAGATTCGCCAGGAAACACAGATATTGAAACTTGCGAATTGCGAAGTACAACCAAGAAACCAGTGTATGTGAAGCAATATGCTATGCCGCATGCAGCAATGGAAACCGTCAAAAAAGAGGTAGAAGAAATGGTGAAAATAGGTGTCATAGAGCCAACAGTGTCGGCATACACTTCACCCATTGTTTTAGTCAAGAAGAAAGATGGATCTGTACGCTTTTGTGTTGATTACAGGAAATTGAATGAAACTTTGGAATCCGATCCAGAACTCACCCCAAATATTGATCAGTTGTTTGCAAAGATGGGAAAGGACAAATACTTTTCCAAACTAGACTGTTCAAAAGGGTATTGGCAAAAAAAGGTCAATAAAGAAGACAAACCAAAAACTGCGTTCACTACGACAGTGGGGCAATTTCAATGGAATAGGATGCCTTTCGGATTGAAAACTGCAGGGGCTGCATTTTCACGGATGCTGCGGAAGGTGCTAAGTCCGTTGGGACGCAATGATGTCGACAATTTCATTGATGACATCATGGTAGTGACAGAAACATGGGAAGAACATTTGGAGGCCGTGGAAGCCTTGTTAACCAGGTTAGAAGAAATTGGTCTCACAGCGAAACCGTCCAAATGCTACTTTGGATATGAAGAGTTGGAATATCTGGGTCACCAAGTGTGACGAGGTAGGATTCGTCCAGAAGAAGACAAAATCGACAAACTGAAGAATATTGCTAGGCCACAAGCAAAAAAGGAGCTACGAGCATTCTTAGGACTAGCTGAATATTATCGGAAATGTGTTCCAAATTTTGCAGAAATCGCTAGTCCTTTGACAGACATGACTAAGGCCAAGATTCCAGACAAGTTGAAATTGAATGATGAAGCAAAGGAAGCATTTCAGAAGTTGAAAGAAATATTGTGCAGCAAACCAGTTATGCGGTTGCCCGATCGCAGTAAGCCTTTCATCTTGAGAACAGATATATCGAACAATTCGATGGAAGCTATTTTGATGCAAGAATTCGAACAAGAGAAGCATCCTATCGCTTATGCAAGCAAGAAATTGTCGTCTGCGGAAAAGAATTACGCGACAATTGAGAAAGAATATCTTGCGGTGGTGTGGGGAATCAAGAGAAGATTTAACCATATGTGTTTGGACAGCGGTTCGTCCTAGAGACAGAATGATCATCAGCCGTTGCATTACTCGCAAAAATCGTAAACAGAGAATGGTCGGTTGATGAGATGGGCGTTGCAATGGCAGCAGCATGATTTCCATGATCAAGTAATCAAGGGCAAAGATAATGTGGGAGCAGATTATCTGAGTCGAATTGCTGGAGATAATGATGAACCAAGTATTGTGCATTGAAGGCACGCACAACGAGTGATTAGGTGTCATAGGATAATGTATGCAAGGAGTAGAATGCATGCGTCTTTAATGTTAATATTTAACAGAATTTTCAATAAATGTGTAGTTCCTAAAGAGTTTTAGCTTAGGAAAGGCCTTTATGTCACATTAGTTTGCAAATTCTGTCTGGAAGTTTGTTTGTAGTGGAATGACGTCTTGTTTTTCATGTTAAGTCGGTATATAAGCATGACGTAAGTGGAAATGACGTGCGTGTGTGTTGTAACATATTGTCTGAGGAGCAATTTACGTGTCTTCTTCTTCTTCTTCTTCTTCTTCTTCTTGTTCGTAATACTGTGGATATTCCGTTTTCGAGGAAATGATTCCACAACTTTGGCGTGCGCAGCGAAGGGTGTTAACAGATTTAAAATCAGGCAAAAGTACTATTTGAGGATGAGGCAGTGAGGTAGTCTGACTGGGTTAAAATTGTGTTAAGACATATGTACACGTTAATGGGGGACTAAGCATGTGTATGCTGACGCTGGCTCAGTTAGGCAATGACTTCATTCAGCTGACTTATACACCCCAGCCCAGAGGGCGCTCAGGTATACTAGTTCTACCTGGTTTAGGCAGACCACAAACTAGGTAGATTCATTCGTTGTGTGAACTGCATCGAGGAAGGAGCTATGCTCTAATAGATCTCTCTACTGGAAGACTAAAAGCGGGAACTGGTGAAATTCTATTCAACCTAGTTAGCCACAGCCTGACATTGTCAAAAAGGTAAATGATCTATCTTTTGTTTCATCGAGATTTATTAATATTATTGTTGAATTATGTTTGTGAAGTTTGCCATGTTTAGACTTGTGAATGTTAGTCAAACTTTGCGTGACCACGTGGCAGACACACGACCGGCTTCGCCACCATGAAGTATCCCCTATAGACCCACTTGTTTTTCCTATGTGTATTCTTGCAGACAAGTGGCTGTACCGGAGAATATGTAGATGGTTGATTATTGCTCCATGTGTTTAGTTTAGCCATGCTGTGTATAGGAATTAGAGTGGATATTCCAGCAGACCACTGACGTAGAAAAATGATCGTCCATTGTTTGTATTAGTGTAGCGGTCACTGAGGGCTATTTCTGCGGTCAGTGAGACGCTCTGCACACACCTAGTATACACGGTGTAGCAGAAATTCGTCTCATATGTTGCAGATGAGCAGGCACCGTTGGCCTGAAGCTGAAGGAAGACCATTGCGCGTCATCTCTGACATTCGGCCTGCAGTGGATTCGAGCACTGAGCTACGATAACACACCAATCGGCCAGCCAGGAGAACACTCCACCACAACACAGCTCTTAAACTGAACACAGCTAAGTGCTAACAAAATCGTGCACCAAAACTGTTCTAGACGGAATGTGCGATAGTCCCCTCTTCCAGAAACCGAAATTGGAGGACAGGCAGATCGAGTAGCCCTATGAAGAAACAATAGCTGCAGATACCTATCAAGGACCGATCTATTCGAAGTGATATTTGGACATTTAATTTAGTATAAATGATTAGCAGATTTTGTATAGAGTAGAGGAAATAACTGTGTGATATTTACTGTTAAAAAGTGGCTGGACTACCTATGTTTCCTAGCCGTGCGAGAGCTCGTGTGTCAGTGAATCTCTTACCATTTTCTCTCTATCTCTGTAACCCCAGCCTAAACACAGACCGAGCTAAACTTATAAATGTATTAAGATTAGTCACCGGGAGATTAACTAGCGATCCCCATCGACGAAAGATGAGTGGATTATAGCATTCCATTGTGCAGAGCCCAGCAACAATAGACCCACCGTCACAAACACCTCGGTATGATTTTGGAAAAAAACAGTGTAGCATTGATCCAGAATGTTATCATGACGAATGGGAATGTCAACCTGTGGGTGATACTTAGGGTGTGTTTTTCTCAGGATGATATGATTGAAATCACCAGAACTATGGAACTGTTGGGGAAAGTGGTTTCAGCACTATGGACAACATCAGATAATTGAGACAAAATCTGTGAAGGATTGGCATTGTCACCCGCGACAACTATTTAAAGTTATCTACAGACAAGGGAAAAAAATCATTGGATACAACATCCGAAGTACTCCCAGATAATTGCCCTCTTCAATGTATGCATGAATTCTCAAGGTCCATGAACGTATATATTAGTCCTAGTGCACTTAGGATCTAATCTTCACCCCAAACTGGACATTTGTAACGTCACCGGATAAATTTATTGCCAGAAAATTTATTGTAAAGAAAATCAAATCGTCAAAGTGAAGAGTAAAACAAACGAACACAAAATTCAAAATTAATCCTAGCGCATAATTATATATTTTAGAAGTCAGATAATGACTACATCTCACAAAATTGAAACATGTGATATATATATATATATATATATATATATATATATATATATATATATATATATATAAAGGTAAAGGTAGTCCCATAGCCTTGTGGCCGTAGGGGAGCGTGATGTTGGAGATCACACTTATCTTGGGCCAGCGTAATGAGGGTGATGCCCAACTCTCTCCCTCGCTGCTTTACCTTCCCCACCCTCAAGAGAGTAGGTACTCAATCACAGTTGAGGGAACTGGGGGCGTTGTTGTTTGTCGCTTCACACCTTAGCGGTCACCCATCCAAGTGCTAACCGCACCGGACGGTGCTTCACTTTCGACACAGTAGCGAGTGCTCCAACCACTGCACTATCCGACACCCCTATATATATATTCCTTTTTTTTTTAAATGTAATAATAATATAATTGTGTGTTTAGAAATATCTTAAATACTAAACATAAGTAATTAACAGGCAGAATGTATTTTAGTTGGTGGTATGGTGGCTTTGATGTGGCCATGTCACGAGATCAAATGGACTATCCAAACTAATCTTGCAGGGTACAAGGTGGGAGGAAGAGAGACAGACAGAAAAGAGTTGGGAAGGTAACATTGTAGAGTGGACAGGCCTGAGATTGAGTGATGCCCTAAGAGAGTCAGAAAACAGAAATGGAGAGAATTGATTGCCAAATCATCAGTGGTGCCCCCACGGTTCACAAGACTACGGGATAGGTGAGGTGGTGAAGGTGATGGTGGCGTTATTCTGCCATATGGCACTAGTATTTGCCTTTTTCTGCCTGTTAATTTCTTATGTTTATTATTTAAGATATTTATATTTCCCGGCGTGTCGTAAGAGGCGACTACAGTAACAGGGGTGATATTAGCACGGCATCACTGGGCGAAAGTCTTCTACACAGAAGTCACCGGCCAGGGCGGAGGAACCTCACGTTACTTTAGGTTCAACGACCACGTGCTCAGGGCCAAGGCGAGCCACTCTGTATTCGTAGATTTCGGCTGAGGCCAACAGCCTAAAGAGGATTGGGTACCGCCAGGTCTTTTTTGCCCAAGACAAACTACATGATGAAACTATCCACTAATTCCATACCGGATCGGTCGTCGCCCGGCTCAACAAGGACCGGGCCTTCCGTTGGCCACCAGGACGGAGGTGATAAGTATGCTACTGATGGACAATTTAGCAAGATCCGCACGAGAAACAACATCGTTATAGGAACCTGAAATGTCAGGAAGGAAAATTAAAAGAACTGGCCCACGAGCTGGACCATTATCGATGGAACGTTTTTAGGTATCAGCGAACTGCGCTGGAAAGGCCTAGGTGAAACAACCACCGACAAAGGCCACAAGCTCTATTTCAGGCACGAACACGGCGTTGGACTCTTGGTCCACAAGAACATTCTAGCCACTGTCATGGGTTGCCGCCCAGTCTCCAGTAGACTCATTACCATACGTCTGAGAGCAGCCCCTTTCAACATCGCCATCATCCAGGCCTATGCTCCAACATCAGACTATGACGACAGCGAAGTGGAGGATTTTTATGAAAATCTACAGGCGGTCCTTGACCAAGTGCCGAAGAAGGACATAGTCATAGTGCAAGGCGACTGGAATGCCAAGGCTGGCCAAGATGCGCACCACAACTGGGGAGACACGTACATGTGGACCCCACTGCAACAACGAGACAAATGACAGGGGTCTGAGACTCTTGGAGTTTGCCAGATACAACAATCTGGTACTGGCAAACACGCTTGATCTCCACAAAAATTCCAGACGATGGACATGGCACAGTCCCGGCGGGGAGCATCACAAACAGATAGACTACATCATGGTCAAGAAACGCTTCAGATCAAGCATCAACATTGGCAAGACACGCACTTTTCCAGGAGCGGACATCAGAAGTGACCACGATCTCGTGATGATGTCTTTCCGGCTCCACTTGAAGAGAGTAAATACAGCAAAGTGCACTAGACTGAAGTTCGACCTGGACAAACTGCAAGACCCGGAAGTGGCAGAACTACTTCAGGCCAGAATTGGAGGGAAATTTGCTCCACTGCTTAGTTTGGGGGATGGTGAAGTAGATGTCAACACCATGACCACCACCTTCAACTCAGCTGTGACAGACGCCGCCACTGAATTCCGTGGCAAGCACCGACCAAAGAAAAAGCCGTGGATCACACCTGAACTTTTAGATCTGTATGATAAACGAAGAGAGATTAAAAAAAAAAAAAAAAAAACACCTCACAGGGAGCTGATGTCTACCGAAAAATCAACAATGACATCTGAAAAGGCATGCGCACAAGCAAAGGAGAACTGGATAGAAGATCAATGCCAGGAAATAGAGAACAGTCTGAACAAGAACAACAGCAAGAAGGCCTACCAGACTGTGAAGCGGCTGACAAGTGTTAAACAGAACAAAGTCTCCACGATCGAAAGCAAGCTTGGCATATGCCTTACAGAAGAACAAGAAGTCTTGGACAGATGGACAGAGTACTGCTCTGACCTTTACAACCATACACCTAATGGAGACCCATCAGTTCTAGCATGTCCCGAGAACAGAGAAGAAGAAGAAATCCTCCCAATTCTCCTGGAAGAAGTTGAGGCAGCAGTGCAATCGCTGAAGAAAGGGAAGTCAGCGGGAGTGGACAACATACCCGCGGAACTGCTACAAGCAGGAGGAGAAGCGATGATTGATGCCCTCACCATTATCTGTAACAAGATCTGGCAGAGTGGGGAGTGGCCTACACCATGGACCCAGTCTCTTTTCATCACTCTTCCCAAAAAAGGTAACCTTCAGGAAGGTGAAAATTACCGCACCATCAGCCTCATCAGCCATCCCAGCAAGGTCCTCCTGAAAATAATACTCAACAGGTTGAAACCCCAAGCTGAACAAATCATAGTTGAAGAACAAGCAGGATTCAGTGCAGGGCGAAGTACCACTGAACAGATTTTCAACCTCAGAATAATCTGTGAGAAATTCCTACTGTACCAACAACATCTATATCATGTGTTCATAGACTTCAAGAAGGCGTTTGACAGAGTCTGGCATATAGCTCTATGGGCAACATTAAAAGTGTACAACATCAGCCCTACAATTATTGAAGTCATCAAAAGCCTGTATGACAAGACTACCAGTGCAGTCCTCCATAACAGCGCCATCGGGAACTGGTTCAGAACAACAATCGGTGTGCGTCAAGGATGCCTACTCTCTCCAACACTCTTCAACATCTTCCTAGAGCGCATCCTGTCAGATGCCCTTGCAGATCACGAAGGCACAGTCAGCATAGTGGTTAGAGCAATCTCCAATCTTCGTTTTGGGATGACATTGATGGATTTGGCTGGAGAGAAACAAGAACTTAAACAGCTGATAGAGGCTTGACACCACAGCAAGAGCTTATGGAATGGAAATAAGTGCAGAGAAGACCAAAATGATGACCAACAACACCAATGGCATCAACACAGACATCAAAGTCCAAGGTCAATCCATCAACACAGTGCATAGCTTCAAATATTTAGGAGCCATTGTATCAGACAATGGGTCCCGACAGGAAGTCCTCTCTAGGATCGCACAAACAACTGCTGCCCTGACAAGGTTGAAGCCCATTTGGAAAGACAGGACCATCAGTCTACATTCCAAAATAAGACTGCTGCGCTCCCTTGTCATCTCCATCTTCCTATAATATAATATAATATATTATGCTTGCGAAGCATGGACCCTCACAGCAGATCTACAACGAAGAATACAAAGCATGGAGATGAGGTGCTACAGAAGACTTCTGGGCATTTCTTATACCGAACACATCACCAACGACGAAGTCCGACAGACCATCACACTAGCCATAGGACAACACGATGACCTGCTCACAATGGTGAAGAAACCAAAACTCCGATGGTATGGCCACGTCACCAGATCATCATGCCTTGCAAAGAACATTCTGCAAGGCACAGTGCAAGGATGTAGAAGAAGATGGAGACCGAAAAGGTGGTGGGAGAACATTCGAGAATGGACTGGTTTGACACTGAGCGAAGCCGTCAGGGCTGCTGAATACAGAGAAAGATGCAGTATGCTGGTTAAACGATCATCTGTGGTGCCCCTACGACCTCCGGGTTACTGCACAGGATAGGATAGGATAGAGAGCGAAGCGAAGCTTTACGTCCTATTGTATTACGTTAAGGACATTTATTCTGGGCAGCAATTAGCCCGCATCTTTTATATTAGCCAGACCAGGTCTGGCTTCACCACTAACGCCAAGGGATGTGAGGCCGGCAACAGGCCGGAAAGGAGGTTAGGAATTTACTGTATGAATCAGTGTGTGGCATAAAGACGGGCCCCCCCAGAGGAACCATAAAAAAGGGTTAAAAAGGAAGGCCTAAAAGCCTTACCTGTCTTTAAAATAAAAGTTAGCTTTAAGACTAACTTTATAAATTTATGGTTAAAAGACCGAAATAATCAGCCAATTTTATAAAATACTCCAAGTTTATTTTTATTTAGTTAAAATGATTTTCATTTTTAAAAAAATGCAAACCTCAGATTATATACATAAACATTGATGTATCGTCAAATATACAAATATAAATATCTGAAGCATGTTCAGGAGCAGATTTTAGCAAAGCTAGTTTGTACAGTTATAATACAAGCCCCTAGGCTAGCGTTTATTGGCATTTTTGTTTTTTGCCTTTTTATCTCTCCTGTCCTTTGAACTCTCCATTGTCAAAGGCGTCTGAGGTTTAAGCCAAACAGGCATCAAGGCTGTCAGTAATTCTCAACATATATCTTTCAACAAGCTCGACTGCCCGTCTGTATTCCTGGCCTGCAGTGGGAGAAAGTAATCCACCCACATATCCTCCATACTCATGGAGCTGTCCTACCAATGTAGGAACGTCTGTGAGTTCTGGGGCAATATCAGCGTCTTTTGGATCATACTGAAATTCAGCATCTCACATCACCGGTTTAGTTGCCTGAGGCGCTGTCGCCACACTTTCAGGCACAACTTGTTGCTTGGCGGTTAGGCCGCGGACAGTTTCGACCAAGTCTGAGACAGTCTGCGTGAGCCTTTCCACCATCTTTTCCAATTTTTGTACGGCCTCCGAGGAGTCGTGAGGCAAATTATTTTGTTTTCTCGAGGAAACCACCGGCCAAGATTCAACATTTGAAGTCAAAATTTCCTGTGGCAGAACTTCGGTATCGACCCCACTCGCCAGGCGAGGGGGTGGGCCGAGTAGTCCTGCTTCGTTGGTCAATGAAGATACAGGCGCAGCCCAAGCAGCTGTGGGAGCGCCTATCTTTACACTAGGTAAGCCGACCTGAGTCGGTTGCAATTTGCTTTTTTGCAATGTGTAGAGCCTGAGCTCTAGGCATATAGTTTGTGGCTCTTAGCCGGTTCGCCAATCGGCGCTCCTGAAGAGCGGGACAATTGTTGTTGGCTGCTGAGTGATTCCCCTTACAATTTAAACAAAATTGTTTTTCGGTCTTGCACTGGGCGCCAGTATGACCGGCAGCACCGCAAGAAGAGCAAGCTTGATCAAATTTGCAAAACTTTCTAGTATGGCCTAGTTTTTGGCAGTGGTAGCAGCGAACCACTGTGGCAACATACGGTGTGACCCCGTATTCCCGGTGATTTATCAAGAGACCTGACGGCAGCGTGTCCGCCTCAATGGTGACTCTCACCGAAGTGGACGGCTGCCCGTTAGCCAGGGCAAGCCGCCGAAAACTCCGTACAGTACACGCCCGAACAACCCCATCAGAACCGATGGCGCCATCGCATTTTTCCCGAATCTCGGCCTCAGCGACCGAGACAGGGATACCTGATACTACACCATCCACAGTGGGAGTGGGAATATTGCATGCAATAGAGACTTGCCCTATCTGAGAGAGCTCCAGTAGTTTTTGTTGTTGCGCTTGAGTTTTGCAACCTATCATGAAGCCCTCGCCAAGTGGCCGAACCCGATCCACCACTCCCACCACGGCTTTCAACAGGTCCGCCAGTTTCCAAGTGAGAGATTTTAGGGACAAAGAAGTTTTGTCCCCCACTTGAGTTATGATCACTGGATGCTGGCACAGTCCGTAGTTAGGAACTGTAGGCGACAATTGTGGCCCTCTAGGTTTATTTTTACGTTTGTTAATAACAGTCTTCCAATTTTTTTCTGAATCAGCCGGGGGCTCGGCCGATGCAAAGCATGGCAGAGTCGCCGGAGGAACAGTATCCAGTGGCGTACCGCTATTCGCCGGGCTCTCGGCACCAGGGCCGGGGCCCGGGGAGCGATCGTCCACCTCTATCGATTTTTCGGTTGAACTGCCAGAAGAAGAAGAAGAAGCAGACAAAGTTTTTCTTTTACGGCCGGTATTTACCGACCCTACATCAGCACCGGCGACCAGGTCGCCAAGTGGAAGAGTGTTAGTTGGACAGTTTACTGAATAATTCAGACTACTGTCGATCAGGTTTTCATCAGTTTTATTTTTGACAACTGGGGAATCTTTCCTACCCCTATTTGCCATACGATGGCGTTTTGGAGAAAAGCAGGACTCAGTCCTATCCATAAGAATTTATTTAAAAAAAAAAAAAAAAAAAAAAAAAAAAAAACAGGAGGGAGGCCCGACCAAAGCCACACACCGATCAGAGTTAAAAATCCAATTCAGGACCTAAAATAGGGAAATAGTAAAATAATTTTACCGTAAAAAATCGCTTGTCGCTTGGAAGCGCCGATCGCACGTCGGCAAGCTGCCTTCAAAGTACATGCAGTAGCGACAGGTTAGCTGCACACTAGTAGTATCTCAAGTGTAAAGGTTCGGCGGGTAAAGGTTGCGCCGAGCCGTCGAGAGGAGATGTTCGCAGCACAACAAAACTGTTGTTTTAAAATCCAAAGATCTCAGTAGATAAAGTGTCACCACAGAATATAACACCGTAGTCCAAAAGTTCACGTAAAATCTCCGTTGAAGTACGACTCCAAAGTCACACAGTGTAAAAAACACAAGTTGTAAAAGGCACAACTGTCACAAGAGTGTCACAAAGCACAAATGCAGATTCAGAAGTAGAAATTCCTTCATGTAGATATCGAAGAGGAGGCAAGACCAAGTCGACCTAACCCTTTCACAGCTGAATCTCGAATGTGTTATGTTATGTATGATTATGAGGATAGGATAGGATATTTATATTTCCTTTTATACTGTTTTTTTAAACCTGGATTTCGAAAAATTGAGGTGAATATTCTGCGTCTCCAGCGCCTCCTAATTTTATGACCTTGTAAACATGATCCGTGTGAGGTGCCACCTATTTTATTTTTATTATTATTTAATCAGTTTATAGTCCCCTCTCTTCCCGATAAGGATTTTCAGAGAGGAGACTGTATAAGGGGTGCCACCAAGCTGATGTCATCTGTGTTTTATTGCTCTGTTCTGTCCAACGGTCCTGATACAACTCTAAAGAATTAAATGAACCTTAAGCAATGTACAAACACACAAACAAACTGTGGGGCGGACTATAAGACAACAACAAGCGTTATAGAAAAGAAAAAAAAGTAATCATACAAAAACAACAAAGAAAACCAAACCAAGGGAAACAATAACATATTTACAAATTGAACTGAATTTGACAATAATTATGATTATGCAAAGCAGTGTTAAATTTTCACAAGTTCCCTTTAGTTGAATTGACAACAAACGCTCTTCAGCCCACTAATCACTATTCAATGGGGGATATTAATGTATGAATACAATTTAGCACTCTGGCATGCTGCAATAGTTTTGTTTTATGATTCAGTCACTAACAGCACAAACTTGAATATCAGAAAAGGCCCCATGTTTGTATGAATTTAAAAAAAAGAAAATAATTAGTAGAACTGAACTGTTTTCATTCACCATTTCCATGTAAAATTGTAAGCTCTATATCACAATATTGACGAAAAACAAATGTGCAAAAATACCAGCATTATTGCAAGGAGTCATTTTCCTACACATTACACAGTAATTGTGTTGACAAATATATTCGGGATTCATCAGAAACACGTTGATACAGTCGAGCAATATCGTCTGTATTTACATGTTGCTATGTGGTCTGTTTACCTCCCTTGACCTGCTCCGCAACGCAGCCGCTTGACGGCGCTGCTCTTAAAACGTCTTCACTTTTTATATAGGGGAAAGCCTCGGATGATTCTTCTTTATAGTATACCCATATTCTTTGGAAAGACGCAAAATGACCTTTGTCAGTACTGCGTTCTTCACATGGGAATTTGAAAAGATTAATATTATGTTTCATTTATTTTAAGTGTTTTTGTTTAATTTTCTTTATTTCTTAATGTGAACGAATTGTTACAAGGGAATGTATGTTAAAAGTTTATGTTGTTAAACGTTTTTATGGTGTGTAGGTAGTGTGATGTTTTATATGGTTAGTTAATTAATTAATTGGTGGTTTATGAATTCCACGATAGAGGGTTATCGGAAGCTTGGTTTATCGAACCGACAAAATCCTTATTGGAGGCTTCCTGAATATGGCCCCTGGGGCCATATGCTAGACAGTGCGTCTGCTAGTTCTCAGTCTGATAATGATTGTCGTCTTTTGCTATTCACAAGCACCGGACAGGATTACCGATAGCTAGCAGAGTAGTCATTTTTAGTTGAAGGGAATCCCCAAGTTTCAACTTCAACTTCAACTTCAACTTCATCTTTTTATTGGCTCCAAGTACATAGAGAAATTGCTTAGCGCATAGAAAGAACATATAAAAACCCGTTACAAATTTTAAAAAGACATTCACGCAACATCGACTCGCACACCGTCATTGTATCACAGCAAAAGAATATCACACTGCTATTTATTGTATCAAATCACCTGTATTATACGGGAATTATACCTGGAATTTACGGCTAGCTCTGAAGGTTCCGACCCAAAGTTGAACATGTGTAGTGGTGATGTGGTTGTGCTGTTAAAAGTGTTGCTTATTGCTGAGTTTCCATGAATTACGGATACCGTATGTGTGCAGAAGAGAGGGAGGTGTGTATTTTATTGTTACGAGGTGTCCGTGTATGTGAAAGTGAAGTTTCGTGTGGCGCTTGCCCCTAATCTAGTCTGCTCGTCTGCACAACGGGTTTCCCAGGGATACCCATAAGGGAGACAACTTCCCGGATATAAACACCGAACAGCTGAGCAGTCATGTGCAAAACATTCAACCACAAAAAAACAAATGAATGGGGCTAATACTATTGAGTAATAATATTAGTACTAAATAGAAGGTCACTGTATTAAAAAGCCAGCATATGGCCCCTGACTGGTAACCCTGAGATCCCACACTACTTTGTTTAAATCAACCCCAGCTTATTTATGAAGGGAGGTGATGGTTGGTGGGGTGATTTTTAACCGACGAGGAAGTGTGCTACTTGAGTATAGATAAAGAACGTTGTTATTAGGAAACTGGTAAAACTCGTATCAACATGGCAGTAAATAACATTACAGTACAAATGCACTACAAGGCTGAAAATGCCGTTGTAACCATGAAATACTAGATGGAGGATATTTTACGTCCCAAAGGCAGAGGATGTGCTTGTGAGAGAAAGGAGGTATGGGTGGTGGTAGACTGGGAGCAAACTTGTTTTTTCCAACCTATATAGTTCCAGTCATTCGCCGAAAAAGGCAATCACCGAAGTCGAGCGAAGCTCTCCGATGTGTTACGAAATGATGCTTGCATGAGTATGACTAGTTAAACATTAAAAATGGTCACTGTTGCGTCTAATTCTGTCCGATTTACACAGATTAGCATTTCGCAACGGTGTACTTTGCTAAGATGAGCATAATTAATATCGACTATATTTAATAGTTGCGTCCCTTGCTTTGCTTTTGTTAATTATCCGCAGTAGGCTAAATAATAGCATTCCCCATTTCCTGCCTAGAATTAAGTAGACACTGTTATATACATAGGCCTAATCTACATTATATATTATAAGTCAGTCTCGGCGCAGCGAAGAGGTGTCACTAGCTGACTATAATTATTAGACCTGTATTGTTTGTTTTATACTTACATTTACTTAAATAAATGCATGAACTATTCTAGTTAATACTATTTAGGCCTATACATAATATTCGAATCTTTAGATTTCCGGAGAAGGACGAGTAGGCTAAGCAAATTTTTTTTCCATAACTCTAGATCAGAGTTAAATTATTATTATTATTATTATTATTATTAGTAGTAGTAGTATTAGTAGTATTAGTAGTATTAGTAGTAGTAGTAGTAGTAGTAGTAGTAGTAGTAGTAGTTGTAGTTGTAGTGGTATATTTATTTAGTAAAATCTTTAATAAATTTATTTTGTTTTGTTTGTTTGTTCGTTTATAATAATAATAATAATAATAATAATAATAATAATAATAATAATAATAATAATAATAATAATAATAATTATTATTATTATTATTATTATTATTATTATTATTATTATTATTATTATTATTATATACGTTTTTTTAAGAATAGTGTGCTGCTGTGCATGCTCAATGGTACAAATTTGGTTAGAGAAGTTTTGTTTGATTTTGCAGAAGTTGGGCGTAGCCCGAAATATTCAGATGGCGTTACTGGTTAATCACGAATACAGTGTGGCTCGCCTTGGCCCTGAGCACGTGGTCGTTGAACCTGTAGTAACGTGAGGTTCCTCCGCCCTGGCCGGTGACTTCTGTGTAGAAGGCTTTCGCCCAGTGATGCCGTGCTGACATCACCCCTGTTACTCGCCTCTTACGACACGCCGGGAAACGTTGGGTCTATTCTATTAAGTGCCCGAACCCACGGGGTATTCGTGGATTTCGGCTTTGGCCAACAGCCTGGAGAGGATTGGGCACCGCCAGGTCTTTTTTGCCCAAGACACACTACATGATGAAACTATCCACTAATTCCATACCGGATCGGTCGTCGCCCGGCTCAAGGACCGCGCCTTCCGTGGGCCACCAGGACGGAGGTGATAAGTATGCTACTGATGGACAATTTAGCAAGATCCGCACGAGAAACAACAACGTCATAGGAACCTGGAATGTCAGGACCCTAACTGCGGAAGGAAAATTAGACAAACTGGCCCACGAGCTGGACCACTATCGATGGAACGTTTTAGGTATCAACGAACTGCGCTGGAAAGGCCTAAGTGAAACAACGACCGACAAAGGCCACAATTTTTATTTCAGCGGTAGAGATGACAGGCACGAACACGGCGTTGGATTCTTGGTCCACAAGAACATTCTAGCCACTGTCATGGGTTGCCGCCCAGTCTCCAGTAGACTCATTACCATCCGTCTGAGAGCAGCCCCATTCAACATCACCATCATCCAGGCCTATGCTCGAACATCAGACTATGACGACAGCGAAGTGGAGGATTTTTATGATGGACCATAATCGATGGAACGTTCTAGGTATCAGCGAACTGCGCTGGAAATGCCTAGGTGAAACAACCACCGACAAAGGCCACAAGCTCTATTTCAGGCACGAACACGGCGTTGGACTCTTGGTCCACAAGAACATTCTAGCCACTGTCATGGGTTGCCGCCCAGTCTCCAGTAGACTCATTACCATACGTCTGAGAGCAGCCCCTTTCAACATCACCATCATCCAGGCCTATGCTCCAACATCAGACTATGACGACAGCGAAGTGGAGGATTTTTATGAAAATCTACAGGCGGTCCTTGACCAAGTGCCGAAGAAAGACATAGTCATAGTGCAAGGCGACTGGAATGCCAAGGTTGGCCAAGATGCGC
Organism: Oncomelania hupensis; assembly: GCA_036898135.1. NCBI lineage: Eukaryota > Metazoa > Mollusca > Gastropoda > Littorinimorpha > Pomatiopsidae > Oncomelania > Oncomelania hupensis. The sequence continues at coordinate 55,073,278 of CM072521.1, forward strand.
ACCACAACTGGGGAGATCCATGTGGACCCCACTGCAACAACGAGACAAATGACAGGGGTCTGAGACTCTTGGAGTTTGCCAGATACAACAATCTGGTACTGGCAAACACGCTTGGTCTCCACAAAAACTCCAGACGATGGACATGGCACAGTCCCAGCGGGGAGCACCACAACCAGATAGACTATATCATGGTCAAGATACGCTTCAGATCAAGCATCAACATTGGCAGGACACGCACGTTTCCAAGAGCAGACATCGGAAATGACCATGATCTCGTGATGATGTCTTTCCGGCTCCACTTGAAGTAAATACAGCAAAGTGCACTAGACTGAAGTTCGACCTGGACAAACTGCAAGAACCGGAGGTGGCAGAACTATTTCAGGCCACATTTGGAGGGAAATTTGCACCACTGCTCATTTTGGGAGAGCTGGTAAAGTAGATGTCAACACCTTGACCACCACCTTCAACTCAGCTGTGACAGATGTCGCCACTGAGATCCTTGGCAAGCACTGACCAAAGAAGAAGCCGTGGATCACACCTGAACCTTTGGATCTGTGTGACAAACGAAGAGAGATTTAAAAAAAAGAAACGAAAAAGAACACCTCACAGGGAGCTGATGTCTACAGACAAAATCAACAATGACATCCGAAAAGCCATGCGCACAGCAAAGGAGAACTGGATAGAAGATCAATGCCAGGAAATAGAGAACAGTCTGAACAAGAACAACAGCAAGAAGGCCTATCAGACTGTAAAGCGGCTGACAAGTGTTAAACAGCCCACAGTCTCCACGATCCAAAGCAAGTCTGGCATATGCCTTACAGAAGAACAAGAAGTCTTGGACAGCTGGACAGAGTACTGCTCTGACCTTTACAACTATACACCAAATGGAGACCCATCATTTCTAGCATGTCCCGAGAACAGAGAAGAAGAAATCCTCCCAATTCTCCTGGAAGAAGTTGAGGCAGCAGTGCAATCGCTGAAGAAAGGGAAGTCAGCGGGAGTGGACAACATACCCGCGGAACTGCTACAAGCAGGAGGAGAAGCGATGATTGATGCCCTCACCAATATCTGTAACAAGATCTGGCAGAGTGGGGAGTGGCCTACACCATGGACCCAGTCGCTTGTCATCACTCTTTCCAAAAAAGGTAATCTTCAGGAGTGTGAAAATTACCGCACCATCAGCCATCCCAGCAAGGTCCTCCTGAAAATAATACTCAACAGGTTGAAACCCCAAGCTGAACAAATCATAGCTGAAGAACAAGCAGGATTCAGGGCAGCGTGAAGTACCACTGAACAGATTTTCAACCTCAGAATAATCTGTGAGAAATACCTACAGCACCAACAACATCTATATCATGTGTTCATAGACTTCAAGAAGGCGTTTGACCGAGTCTGGCATGCAGCTCTATGGGCAACATTGAAAGTGTTCTACATCAGCCCTAAAATTATTGAAGTCATCAAAAGCCTGTATGACAAGTACTAGTGCAGTCCTCCATAACAGCTTCATCGGGAACTGGTTCAGAACAACAATCGGTGTGTGTGTGTGAAAAGAATTAATTTACTAATGATTGTTTAACATCACCCGGGAATAAACGAGTCAAAAATTAGGCTTTTTTTTGCATTTTTACATAATCATTTGCACTGATCGGGATATTATGGAACACACTGACATTAGACACAAAATGTGTTTTGGCACTTTTCACGCATTGTTTCCTCACAAACAAATACCGTCACATCACCAAGCTGAGCGATTTTATTTTAGTACTCTTAGCATCTGTGCATCGAAAATAGTTCGGTCAAAAGATAATATAATGATGATTTTACCCTACTAAGAAAAGGCTAACTTCTTCATGTTCTTCTTGCTCGTTACTAGCCTACCGATCACAATTCAAATTTGGAGAAGCTAAAGTAATTTCGTCATCAACGTGACATCGGATTGACTAGGCGATGCTTTGTGTTATAATTGTTGGGAGAGATATAACTCATTGCATTTTTCTGGGCGGAGAATGTAGATCTGAGAAGCCTATTCATAATAATGAACTCCGATGTTGACATGTCGTAATCGCGAGTGTTCGTGTTGACATTTATACAAATGCTGATAAAATACCTCCCAAAAGAATGTTTTGTGCACTAACTGGGCGCGTTCAAACAGATTTTACTGTAATTGCTTCAGGCTTAGACTCGATGCAAAAGTCTTTTGGATTATAATAACTGCGACATGACGAACTCTTGGATGCAATGCGCAAAATGATGCGCAAATCGACGTACCCAACTATCTTAAAACTACGGACCGAGTTTGTATTTCTAATTGCACGAGCTTGTTCTTATGGGAGTCTTTTTTATATCATTAGCATCATCATTATCATAATCATCATCATCATCAACAACTTCATCGTTGCCTTCATCATCATCATCATCAGCAGCATCATCAGCATCACCACAACCACTATCATCAACATCACCATCAGTAACATCAACCATCATCATGATCGAAACATTTCACGATCGTTACAAATACAGGAGTAATGTCACAGAACTTCATCGTTGTCTTCATCAACAACATCATCATCAGCAGCAGCAGCAGCATTACCACAACCACTATCATCAACATCACCATCAGTAACATCAACCATCATCATGATCGGAACATTTCACGATCGTTACAAATACACGAGGAATGTCAAACGAATCCAAGACACAGACGTAACATTTGATGCGTTTTATTGTCAGAAAACAAAAACTGAAACAGACACAGCAAGCGTAATCAGATCAAACACTAAAGCGTTAACGTAAACAGCGTTCATTATCACATCATTATTGGACGGATTTGTAACCTACATATTCTTTGGTTATGGAAATGCACGCCTTGATGAAAGTATTAAACTAAAGAACTAAAGCGATAATATCACAAACTTTTTGTGGACGGAATTTGAACTTGAAACTTATTTAGTCAAGAGAAATAATGTCACTGTGTAAGCAAGTGTGACAGTTAATTGACTACAACGCAAAAGGCCAAAACCCACAAAAAAACATCCATTAGGAAAAAAATTGTCTGTTTACGGTAACAAAGGCAAAAACAATATAGGGTCGGAAGGTCGGCTCATTTTTAAAAGAAATGTTTTAGGCCATTTCCAAATTGGTGCGATAGTTTTGGCTTAAAAAAGAAAAATTCCAGACGATCCCCAAAGCGTAGGGTCGGGCCAAAAAATTAGGGTCGATCGGGACAGCGTAAACAGACTTTTATTTTTTGGCCTTATAACAAGCTTTCTGGAACATGATGTTCAAACTAAAACTTATTTCCTCAAGATAAACCACACCCCTATTCATGTCTTGCTGAAAGTTGCTAAACTATAAAGCACCATCACAAGGCCTCACAATAAGTTCTGAGTAGTTATCACAAGCTTGTATTGGAGAGGCTACATGGTACATAGTTAACATATGCAACATGCAGTCATGTTGAATAACACACAAGCCACAATAGAAGTTATTGAGCATGAAGTAATAACAGCGTAGATATTAGCAGTATTAAAGCAATTTCAATCATTCAGTCTATCAATCATTGTTCTTACTGTGTGCAAAGATATGATATTGTCCACACACTGCAAGCATTGCAGTAACTAAGAGGTATTTACGTCCTGTTCCAGTTTAGCGAGTCATCAGTAAGTCCTGGTAAAACGTAGACTTCCCGTTATCATACACCGCCTGGATGCTGACGTAGACCACTGACGTCAACAAGACTGCACTGTGACCCTCGTAGCGCGTGCCGGTGGTGGTGACGTGGTTAATGATGTCACCGAAACCGGGCTGCGTGCCTACGAAGACGGAGAAAGTGAAGTCACCGTTGACACGAAAAACGTGACCCCAATCTAGCGTAACCTGTTTGTCCCCTGTCACCGATAGCGTTGCCTTTTCGCCTGGAACATACATCAATCCCCAAACCCCTCATTTTAAAATGGATTAAAGGGTAACTTTGCCATTATATCAAACGAACCAATGGTCATCCTTATTAACGACTAATTCCAAACAGCACATAACCGAGACAAGAAGAAAGCTTTTATGAGCTTGTTTTCACTCAGTCTTAATATCGACACTAAAACCCAACAAGCCAGACGTCGAACCAAACTAGCAATCTTGATGATGATGATGATGATGATGATGATGATGATGAGGACGAGGAGGAGGAGGAGGAGGAGGAGGAGGAGGAGGAGGATGTGGTCTTGTATAGCGCCGTATCCACTTCAGTATACATGTTCGATGTTCATGCAAGGAGATAAAAATAATCCATAATTTCAAGGGAAGCCTTCAGATTTATTATATTTAAAAAAGGGGGGGGGGAACCTTGTTACAGTTCTGGAGTAAATTGAGTCAGAATGCATAAACCACAACCCCCTCTACCACCAACACCATATTAATTGATTGGACATGGTATACTAACCAGTCAAAATAGGAGTGGCATCATCCAGGATCACTGACGCTGACGTTTGTGACGCAAGCTTCCTCTCGTTCGCGACTTTCAGTTCGAGCGTCACCGTCCCTGACCTTTCTCGTTCCCTTTCCAAGATGGCCGCCGTCTTAAACAACGGCAGGAGAGACCATTCGTTGAGGTGTTGCGTCCCTTGCAGAAAGCGGTAGTAGACTGAAGTGACGGTGGGATCTTGGACTCCGTGCCAGAAGAACTGCAGGCTAGAGTTGCCGGACCTTACTTGTGGCACTGAATGGTATGGCGACACGAGAGCGTTGTTGGACAGCGATTCCACCAGTACCTACACACACATATAGCTTTTTTCATTAACTCACTGGCGATCAACATGTTCAATAAAATGGGGTGATGGATCTAAAGTCAGACTAAATAGGAGAACTAGCTGGGTCTACTGTAAGCAGAGTCGCCACAGCAGCACAACAAAGAAACCAGTCGTTTCTGTGAAAATGCAGCTGTTTGACAGCATCAAGCAACATTCAAACAGGTAAACCGAGATTGCCCAGTAATCCACGATTGTTCAAAAATGTGCACAAACAAACGTTCAAATAGGTAAATTTTGTTAAGGTGAACCAGTGCCCAACGATCGTTCAGGAATATGCATCATTCATTAAATCTTTCACATAGGCCAACTTGGGGTAGCTTGGTTCGATGCATCGAGTAATCCTGTAGCAGGTAAAATTGTGGTAAATGAGCCGTTGTTCTTTTCTATGTTATAGGTATCCAGTTTCGGAAAATAAAGCAGAGCATAGACCAAGGTAAACACTGAATATAATGCTAGTCTTAGGCTAATTAAAGCATAATCTATACCAAGGTAAACACTGAATATAATGTTAGTCTTAGGTAAACTACAGCATAATATAGACCAACCTGAAAATAATGTTAGTCTTAGGCTAACTAAAGCATAATATAGACCAAGGTAAACACTGAATATAATGTTAGTCTTCGGTAAACTAAAGCATAACATAGACCAACATGAAAATAATGATAGTCTTAGGCTAACTAAAGCTTAATAGAGACCAAGGTAAACACTGAAAATAATGTTTAGTCTTCGGTAAACTAAAGCATAACATAGACCGAGGTAAACACTGAATATAATGTTAATCTTAGGCTCACTATAGCATAACACAGACCAAGGTAAACACTGAATATAATGTTAGTCTTAGGCTAACTAAAGCATAACATAGATCAAGGTAAACACTGAATATAATGCTAGTCTTAGGTTAACTCGTATTTACCTGGCTGACATCAGGAGGTCGCAGCAGCACATAGACTGGACGTGACGTCACAGATGATTGAAGCTGGACACTGTTGACGCAAGTAACGGCGACCTTGACCTCTGACATGTGATGAAAGTGACGCAGCATCCAACGGCAATGTCCCTCCTTGATGCCGTACAAACGTTGCTCTGTGTCTGGGGGTTGTAGTGTAGCTACTCCTTCTAGGTGAACATGCAGCAACATGAGGAATGAACTGATGATGGAGGAATGAATTGATGATGGAGTCAGTCAGTCAGTCAATCTAAAAATAATGAATAAAGTATGTACGTTCAAAGATCGTGAAAGATTCCGTAAAAGTAGGTTAAAATTCAGTTAACAAAAATTCATTTAACGCAAAGATTAATAAATTACTAAATTGTAATGAAACCTGAAACAGACTGAATAGAATCGTGCAGACAGTTCTTCCTTCGCCACATTGTCATCCTCTGCAGTTTTACTGTTCATTATTAAATTGCATTAACCAGAGTGGTAATTGCATGGTAGCTGACAATTAAATGTGACGGCTTTCAACGTTTAACTGAATAATAAATGACTACTCAGTCAATGGCTCTACAGTGAATTCACCTCAATCAAGGGCTCTACAGTGAACTCACCTCAATCAAGGATTCTACAGTGAACTCACCTCAATCAAGGACTCTACAGTGAACTCACCTCAATCAAGGACTCTACAGTGAACTCACCTCAATCAATGACACTACAGTGAACTCACCTCAATCAAGGGCTCTACAGTAAACTCACCTCAATCAAGGGCTCTACAGTGAACTCGCCTCAATCAAGGACTCTACAGTGAACTCAACTCAATCAAGGACTCTACAGTGAACTCAACTCAATTAAGGACTCTACAGTGAACTCGCCTCAATCACGGATTCTACAGTGAACTCAACTCAATCATTGATTCTGAAGTGAACTCACCCACAGTGCAGGTGCACACTTCCACGCCACTCTGCTCGTCCTCCACCGTCCATCGGCCTTCTGCCCACACTGTCGTATTGTCTTGACCTTCACCTTCGTACTTCAAGGTCAGAGTGACGTCCGATACACGAGGTGGTGTGGCGTCGAAGATGATTGTCTGAGAGACGTGTCGTGACCACTGGCCGGCGTGGTTTTGCGTCACGGCCGTGGCGAATAGGGGCGACGCGTGCTGCACGTTAACTGGTAAGGTCACGTGACCGCTGTGACCCAAAGTCATCCAGGGCGCCACCTGTAAACCGCCCTCCGTCGTTCCCACCCCCACCATCATTGCCTTCACGCCCGACTCTGCGTCCCGGATGCGCGCGCAGACGGAGACGGCACCAGGCGACACTTGGCGGATGGTGACGGCGTCGCGAGGGGACACAACCGTGTTTGTACATCTATAGAGCTTGGCGTTGATTGTCGCTCCTCTCGGGGCTTCAACCACGACCTTCAGGGCAAGATAACCGGTTTCTGGAGAAATAAAATCGTGCTGGGCCCTAGCGCCCTCTAGCGGCGAGAATTGGAAGTTCAGAGGCATCTTGAGCTGGGCTAACTGAATGAAGGCGGCAGCTGAGCGATGTAAACCCGTTGCCCGTAGCTCCAGCCTCAGCAACTCCGCGTTTTGGGCGACATTCAGCGAGATCTCCTCCTCGTATCTGTCGTGAAGGTGCGACGGCGAGGGTTTTAGCAACAGTAGAGAACTCTCGTGTTCCAAACGGAAGCTGCTGCAGGTGACGCCTTCTGGCGGCGTGACGTCAACCAAGATGGCATCTGACTCCACGTTTGGACTCTGGTGATTTGCTGCATCCTTTGCCGTTACTGAAACCTTGTAACTGCAAACGTCATGTTTCTAATAATAGGGACCATTCGGAAGGGAATGATTTTCGCTGTGAACGTGATTCGGCACTACTTTCTGTCCGTGACGTAAGCAGTTTATACTCTCATTAGTACGCAAAGGTGAAGAAAGTTCACGATATTTTTCTCGGTGGTTTCGTGGAAAAGGATTTTCCTACGAAGTAGGCCTTATGGTTATATTTAGTTTTTTCCATCGCTTGTATGACATCCAAAATGTTGTGATTTTGTTAAAGGGATCTTTCTCAACCAGTTTAGATGTGAAAATATGGATCTGCAGTTGTTTTGAGACTTACAACGTAGTTTGAAGCGAGCTACTGGAAGTAGATCAAGTTCTTCATTGTGTGGCGTATGAAGCTACCTCGCGGCAACCGCCCAAAGAGAATGTAGTAGTGCGGAATCACTTTTAACACGAAATCACTCACCTCAGAAAGGTCCCTAGTGAAAGTTTACTTGATGATTTACACACAAACACACACGCATACACACACACACACCCACACACACGCCATAATTTCCAGAAAATCTGTTTAGCGAAAACAGGGTGAAAGTGGGGATCTTGCAGAAGCGATTGATTTTCGTTCAGAAAATGATTCCGCACTTCTTTCTCTTTTCGTAGGGGGCGCGAGAGGGCTTGTAAAGCCACGCAATGGCAGTAGCAATTGAACTTGACCTACTTCCAGTACCTCGCTTCAACCTATGTTGTAAGTATCAAACCAAGTGCAGATCCCCATTTTCACACCTAAACTGTTTGAATAAGGTCCCTTTCACAAAATCACATCAACGTGGGTGTCCTACAGGCGATGTAATAAACAAAACATACTCACAATAGCAACTTCGTGGAAAAGTCCGTTTTCACGAAACCACTAAGAAAAGAGTTTTTGAAGTTTCACCTTTGCGTACTAACTTCTGACATCACGGACAGAAGTAGTGCGGAATCACTTTCACAACGAAACTCACTCGCTTCCGAAAGATCCCTATTAGTTTAAAGAAGCGGACGGACAATGATAAAAAAAATACAATTTCCCATCGCCGACGGCTGATAGGAAAATTATTTTCTGAACCAGAGAGATGTAGGCAATTTACAACGCAATTTACCTTCTGGACTACAGGTAATTAATCTACACAATTATCTGAAATTTCCGTTTAATTACCAATGAATTCTGAATTACTTCTAGACAAAAAAATTAACGTCCTGCATACCAAACATGTCAAATGAAGAACAGTAATATTCTTCAAGGACGAAACAAAGTGATACAACTCGTTGTCTATATAAACACTGAATGGTGGGCACTGCAAGCTAACACTGTTACCACTGGCATTCATCACAAATAACGTTACCTGTGCTTATGTTCCAAAGTCAGACTGTGCAGACTGAGGTGGTTCTTGCTGCCCACGTCCCTGAAAGGCAAGACGGGATAGGTGTTGTTGCTGACGTCATAGACGGCCACCTGATAGGATCTCACGCCGGAATGCCTGTCCTCGAAGCCGTGCCAAGAAGCGGAAATGTCGGTCGCCGAAGACTGCGCATGCGCGCTGCGATGACGGTCGGTGTTGAAGACGACTCCGGGAACAGGGGAAGTGACGTCAACCAGAAAACCGTCCGATACTGCTGTCGTCTGCAACCCAGCCTCGTTCCAGGCCCGCACCGTGACGTAATAGCGCGTGCCGTGCTCCAAAGGCATTGTGGGAAATATCCAGCTGGTGTTGAGCCCAACTTCGGTAAAGCTGACATGCTCCGACGCTGCACAATGGACACACATAAACATATAAACACACACACACGCACACACACACACACACGCACACCCACGCAAGCGTGTAAAAGTACATGTATAAAATCCAGTGCAGTTTGAATCTGCTGGAATTTAATAGGACCGATTCCACAATATGTCAAGTGAGAGCAACTAAAGTGTTATAATCTACACAGTGAACATGGCAATGTTATAATCTTTATAGTGAACAAAGCAAGGTTATAAACTTTACAGTGAACATGGCAAGGTTATAAACTTTATGGTGAACATGGCAAGGTGTAAACTACTGAATGGAGGCAAACACTATACATTGGTAACTAATACAGCAACGGCGGGTCAATGAATATAGGCTTTTCCCTCTGGTTAACGCGCATTAGTGGACACACATTAACTGCTCAAGCTGACTTCAAATGATGTTGGAATTGTAAAGGACCAAAACGAACTCGTACTCACCCACTGGTGTTGTTCCCATCCACACTTCATACTTGACGACGCCACTGTCAGTGTCTTGGAACACGCCAGCCCAGCATGCAGTGACGTAAAAATCCTTCTTGCTGACGTAATCGAGATCTTTAGAGCACGTGACGTCAGACTCGATGACGGAGTTTCCGCGGCGAACTTTCGGCGGCGTGTGGTCCACCATCATATTCGGTGACGTAAAGGTGACGAAACTATCGATTGACGGCCAGACCCGCACGAAGATGACGTAGTTTTCTCCTGATCGAAGCGTGCGGGTTCCCGGCAGGCAGTGCACGGCGGTCATGTGACGGCCGACGTCATACCACACGGCCTGTCCGTCGAAGACATCTTCTCCCGGAGGTCTGCCGGCGAGGCCAAAGCTGAACTGAAAGCGGGACACGTTGGACAACGACTCAGGCTGTAGCAGTGACCAGTGACCTTCCAGGCATTTGGCTGACGTGCTAAACTTCTGGGACATTTTGGCCAGTTGAGTGTTGCCGTGCTGAGAGCTGTCCACTGTCTTTCCCATGTAGGGCACAACAGTGAACGGCGTTGCGTCTGACAAAGTGGCATCGAGCTCCCGGCACGCGCTGACAGTGAGGTCATCCTGGCACTTGCCGTCCGCGGTGCACGTGCAGTCTTTGTAGCAATAGGCCGCGCGACACGAGTGACGCACGAGCACCAAGGTCCCGGATGTAGCGTTGGCTCGATGACAGCGGAAGGTGGCCCTGAGCAAAGGGGAGGTCAATCCCAACGCGTTCTCTGCCAGCAAGGCCAGGTGTATTATCTCCCCTGACTGCAGCTCTTCCCTCAACTGTACACTCCACATTCACAGCGAAATCAGTAAAAGTGTAACATTTAGTACCAGTATTAGTGACTTTCACATTGTACTGTTTTACAAACATATTGTCATAAATGAGCTAACGCAATTCTTTAAACACCACATCAATCAATAAGGAAGCAAGCAAGAAATAAAACACTTCAATTAATTCATCAACTAACGGTTTCTCCTGAGCGAGGGCGCTAATTTGCACTATTGCATTCCCCACGTGGGATCTTATGTTTTATATCTTGCGATAATTTGATGATCCTATACACACCAGAGACACGAACATGGATAAACGTAACATTTCTACGTTCAACTGTGTCCCATGAATAACACGCAAACACACTCACCACAACGACAAACGAAAGCTACAACAATATCATCATCATCATCGTCGTCGTCATCATCATCATCATCATCATCATCATCATCATCATCATCATCATCATCATCATCATCATCATCATCATCATCATCATCATCATCATCATCATCATCATCATCATCATCATCATCATCATCATCATCATCACCATCATCATCATCATCATCATCATCATCATCATCATCATCATCATCATCATCATCATCATCATCATCATCATCAACGTAAAGGATTCCAATTTGTAAAATAACATATCCCAAACCTGCAAGCTGTATCGCTGAATGACGCTGCTGTTGTCATGCGCAATCACCACTCTTCCCTCCGACAGTTCTTCGCTATTGTACTCCCTCCCAGCCAACAAGCGATACGTCAGCACCCCCGACTCGGCGTCACTGAAGTCTTGCCAACTGACGTCAATGATAATCGTGACGTAAGGAGTGTCCGTTGTGACGATGACGGGGTCACTGGTAACGTAGGAGGATGTCGCGGTCCAGCGCAGTGGCGATAGGAACGTGCCGGAGACCGGAGGAGTGGAATCGACAATGATTACGTCAGAGGTGGAAGTGACGCAGAGGTGAGCGGCGTTGCAAGCAGTGACTGAAGTCCAATGCAAGTCTCCGTCACACAGCAGTGACGTCCCATCCAACGTGATGGTCAACTGTGATGATGAAGACGGTGATTAGAGATAATGAAGAAGTAGAAGAAGAAGAAGAAGAAGAAGAAGAAGAAGAAGAAGAAGAAGAAGAAGAAGAAGAATTCAGTCACCTCATCGTCAGCGCCAAGCAGGACAGGATTGACCACCAGTCTACCAGTCAGCTTGCTGCGGATGTAAACGGTGTGGCTGACCACTGAGCTCTCGGGATCCCGGAACTTCCAGGTCACGTGCAACTGGGAGCGATCCCACTGGCCCACCGCAGGTTCGCCGTCACGTGGTGATAGGAAGTGAGGTCTTATCAATAAATCCGGTGGAGTGAGGTCGACTGAATTGAATGTGAGACAAAATGTGGATTTAGGATGTTACAAATTTTTTAACACAGTTTCAGGACCGTTACAGTACTTCACTTATTAATGCCACATTACAGTACTTCACTTATTAATGCCACGTTACAGTACTTCACTTATTAATACCACGTCACAGTACTTCACTTATTAATACCACGTTACAGTACTTCACTTATTACGTTACAGTGCTTCACTTATTAATGCCAAGTTACAATACTTCACTTATTATGTTACATTACTTCACTTATTAATGCACGTTACATTACTTCACTTATTATTCCCACATTACACTTCTTCACTTATTAATGCCACGTTACAGTACTTCACTTATTAATGCCACGTTACAGTACTCCACTTATTAATGCCACGTTGCAGTACTTCACTTATTAATGCCACGTTACAGTACTTCACTTATTAATACCACGTTACAGTACTTCACTTATTAATACCACGTTACATTACTTCACTTACTAATGCCACATTACAGTACTTCACTTACTAATGCTACGTTACAGTACTTCACTTATTAATGCCACATTACAGTACTTCACTTATTAATGCCACGTTACATTGCTTCACCTATTAATGCCACGTTACAGTACTTCACTTATTAATGCCACGTTACAGTACTTCACTTATTAATGCCACGTTACAGTACTTCACTTATTAATGCCACGTTACAGTAATTCACTTATCAATGCCACGTTACAGTACTTCACTTATTAATGCCACGTTACAGTACTTCACTTTTCAATGCCACGTTACAGTACTTCACTTATTAATGCCACGTTACAGTATTTCACTTATTACGTTACAATACTTCACTTATTAATGCCACGTTACAGTACTTCGCGTATTAATGTCACATTCGCTCTTAGACAATTTAGCAAGATCCGCACGAGAAACAACATCGTCATAGGAACCTGGAATGTCAGGACCCTAACTGCGGAAGGAAAATTAGAAGAACTGGCTCACGAGTTGGACCACTATCGATGGAACGTTCTAGGCATCAGCGACCTGCGCTGGAAAGGCCTAGGTGAAACAACGACTGACAAAGGCCACAAGCTCTATTGCAGCGGTAGAGATGACAGGCACGAACACGGCGTTGGATTCTTGGTCCACAAGAACATTCTAGCCACTGTCATGGGTTGCCGCCGTCTCGAGTAGAATCATTACCATCCGTCTGAGAGCAGCCCCTTTCAACATCACCATCATCCAGGCCTATGCCCCAAAATCAGACTATGACGACAGCGAAGTGGAGGATTTTTATGAAAATCTACAGGCGGTCCTTGACCAAGTGCCGCAGATAGACATAGTCATAGTGCAAGGCGACTGGAATGCCAAGGTTGGCCAAGATGCGCACCACAACTGGGGAGACACATGTGTACCCCACTGCAACAACGAGACAAATGACAGGGGTCTGAAACTCTTGGAGTTTGCCAGATACAACAATCTGGTACTGGCAAACACGCTTGGTCTCCACAAAAACTCCAGACGATGGACATGGCACAGTCCCGGCGGGGAGCATCACAACCAAATAGACTACATCAGATCAAGCATCAACATTGGCAGGACACGCACTTTTCCAGGAGCAGACATCGGAAGTGACCACGATCTCGTGATGATGTCTTTCCGGCTCCACTTGAAGAGAGTAAACACAGCAAAGTGCACTAGACTGAAGTTTGACCTGGACAAACTGCAAGACCTGGAGGTGGCATAACTATTTCAGGCCACAATTGGAGGGAAATTTGCACCACTGCTCATTTTGGGGGTTGGTGAAGTAGATGTCAACACCATGACCACCACCTTCAACTCAGCTGTGACAGATGCCGCCACTGAGATCCCTGGCAAGCACCGACCAAAGAAGAAGCCGTGAATCACACCTGAACTTTTGGATCTGTGTGATAAGCGAAGAGAGATAAAAAAACAAAAAAAGAACACCTCACAGGGAGCTGATGTCTACCGAAAAATCAACAATGACATCCGAAAAGGCATGCGCACAGCAAAGGAGAACAGGATTGAAGATCAATGCCAGGAAATAGAGAACAGTCTGAACAAGAACAACAGCAAGAAGGCCTACCAGACTGTGAAGCGGCTGACAAGTGTCAAACAGCCCAAAGTCTCCTCGATCCAAAGCAAGTCTGGCATATGCCTTACAGAAGAACAAGAAGTCTTGGACAGATGGACAGAGTACTGCTCTGACCTTTACAACCATACACCAAATGGAGACCCATCAGTTCTAGCATGTCCCGAGAACAGAGAAGAAGAAAAAATCCTCCCAATTCTCCGGGAAGAAGTTGAGGCAGCAGTGCAATCGCTAAAGAAAGGGAAGTCAGCGGGAGTGGACAACATACCCGCGGAACTGCTAAAAGCAGGAGGAGAAGCGATGATTGATGCCCTCACCATTATCTGTAACACGATCTGGCAGAGTGGGGAGTGGCCTATACCATGGGCCCAGTCGCTTGTCATCACTCTTCCCAAAAAAGGTAACCTTCAGGAGTGTGCAAATTACCGCACCATCAGCCTCATCAGCCATCCCAGCAAGGTCCTCCTGAAAATAATACTCAACAGGATGAACCCCCAAGCTGAACAAATCATAGCTGAAGAACAAGCAGGATTCAGGGCACGGCGAAGTACCACTGAACAGATTTTCAACCTCAGAATAATCTGTGAGAAATACCTACAGCACCAACAACATCTATATCATGTGTTCATAGACTTCAAGAAGGCGTTTGACCGAGTCTGGCATGCAGCTCTATGGGCAACAATGAAAGTGTACAACATCAGCCCTAAAATGATTGATGTCATCAAAAGCCTGTATGACAAGGCTACCAGTGCAGTCCTCCACAACAGTGCCATCGGGAACTGGTTCAAAACAACAATCGATGTGCGTCAAGGATGCCTACTCTCTCCAACACTCTTCAACATCTTCCTAGAGCGCATCATGTCAGATGCTCTTGCAGATCATGAAGGCACAGTCAGCATAGGGGGTAGAGTAATCTCCAATCTTCGTTTTGCGGATGACATTGATGGATTGGCTGGAGAGGAACAAGAACTTGAACAGCTGGTACAGAGGCTTGACACCACCTCCAGAGCTTATGGAATGGAAATAAGTGCAGAGAAGACCAAAATGATGACCAACAACACCAATGGCATCAACACGGACATCAAAGTCCAAGGCCAATCCCTCAACACAGTGCATAGCTTCAAATATTTAGGAGCCATTGTATCAGACAATGGGTCCCGACAGGAAGTCCTCTCCAGGATCGCACAAACAACTGCTGCCCTGACAAGGTTGAAGCCCATTTGGAAAGACAGGACCATCAGTCTACATTCCAAAGTAAGACTGCTGCGCTCCCTTGTCATCTCCATTTTCCTGTATGCTTGCAAGGCATGGACCCTCACAGCAAATCTCCAACGAAGAATACAAAGCATGGAGATGAGGTGCTACAGAAGACTTCTGGGCATTTCCTATACCCAACACATCACCAACGACGAAGTCCGACAGACCATCACACAAGCCATTGGACAACACGATGACCTGCTCACAGTGGTGAAGAAACGGAAACACCGATGGTATGGCCACGTCACCAGATCATCAGGCCTTGCAAAGACTATTCTGCAAGGCACAGTGCAAGGAGGTAGAAGAAGAGGGAGACCGAAAAAGAGGTGGGAGGACAACATTCGAGAATGGACTGGTTTGACACTGAGCGAAGCCATCAGGGCTGCTGAGGACAGAGAAATATGGAGTATGCTGGTTAAACGATCATCTGTAGTGCCTCTACGACCTCCGGGTTACGGGACAGGATAGGATAGGATTCGCTCTTAGCATCACCACCATCGACATTGACATCACCATTAGTATCATTGCATTGTTCATCATCATCATCCTCATCATCATCATCATCATCATCATCATCATCATCATCATCATCATCATCATCATCATCATCATCATCATCATCATTATCATCATCTTTTTCTTCATCGTCGTCATTGTGGTCATCGTCGTCGCCTTCGCCGTCATCATGATCATCATCATAATCATCATCATCATTATCGTCGTCGTAGTCGCCAGCTTCGTAATCATCATCATCGTCTTCGTTAACATTATCATCACCATTATCATCATCATCATCATCATCATTACTCGCCTTTAAAGCTCTCGGATACACTGACGGTTTCCAGGCCTGCAGGGTTGCGGGCCCTGACGGTGACGTAAAGGGGCATGTCCACAGGGAGAGTTAGCCCCGCCCCGTGGGCGGCGCTTGACAGAAGGGTCTGGATGGGGCCAGTGATGTCACAAGTGTAGGGAGAGGTACCGACACACCAGGTGAAGTGCTGGACGCCTGTCTGAGGATCTGAGAATCCTGTCCACTGCACGGGTACTGAGGTACTGCAAGGAACATGGATTCTTGTTGCAATGTGACTGATGATGACCACACGATAAATTATAATTAAATCTTTTCTAAATTTTATCCAGCACAGACAATGCCAGTTAATATGAACCTCAAACAACACAAAATCTTTTAAACCAATCTTATGAAGATGCATAATCAAAGCAAAAAGTCATAATTCGCTCACTTGTGTCCTAAAAACTTGTCATGTCGGCCATAGAGACCCACTGTCACGTGACCAAATGTTGGTGGAGAGTTGTCGAACGTGAGACTATTGGATGACGTCATGCGGCAGAGACCAGCGCGGTTGCAAGCTTGCACGATGGCGTAGAACTTCCGGCCCTGTTCAAAATCTTGTCTCCACGTGTAGGCTGAGGACAGAAATCGTTGCTCAGTGAATCCAAAATCTAGAATTTTCTTTCAGATTCATGAAGAGTACAAAATACTAAATATTCCCTTAGTAATAGAAGGTCTCCTCTCTGAAAATCCTTTATTGGGAAGAGAGGGGACCATAAACTGATTTAAAATAAATAAAATTAATAAAGTTCCGCTCGTCATGACTACTCACATGTCTGTGTTCCAACGTAGGTGAAGGGGACGACGTCAGTGTGTTCAGGGCTGGATCCCAGTCCTATTCTGTAATACTGTAGACCGGAATGGGGGTCCTCAAACCCCGCCCACTCCACACTGTACACGCCCACTTCCGTGCTGTAGCCACTCGGAGTCTAACGGAAATTGTCGTCACCATATTATGTCAGAGTAACAAAAAAAGCAAACAACAAACAAACAAACAAACAAAACCATTAAGACATTTTATGCTTTATTGCGTCATAATATAAAACTACATGACTGTCACGCTCGGGCTGGCAGAAAGACAGACAGAGAGCTGAAATGAACAGGGATAGTGAGAAGAGAGAAATGGCCAGCCCACCGCACCATTCGGTTCAGCCAAACACCGTTTATGAACAATGAAAATAAAACATTTATTAAAGAAGTCCCTCCATTCACATGTAATATAATATGAAAATGATGAAGTAGAGTTAAGTGTTAGTTTGAATGATGTTGATGATAATAATGATGATGATAATGACGATGATGACAATGATGATGATAATAAAGTCAACTACCGTGATGCCTAAATGCTAATGCCTCTATATTATTCCACCTCTCATGTCCATGTCCATTCACTGAGTCTTTGAGAGTTCTTGTAGTCAGGTAACTCAAAATAAGTGACTGAGGAAGGTTGGTTAGAGTGAAGGGGTGAGTGTGGAGGGTAAGACCAACTTAACTGACTGACGCAGCCTTTGCTTCCTCGTAGCAGTACAACAACGTCTTTATGCCGTTCACAAGTCTCTGCACCCTGAGGTCCAGAAGGGTGCCCCTTCCCACCAGGTAGTAGTAGCCTTGCCCTGTAGTATGCCAGAAGCCCTTCCAGCAAAAGACGGTCCACTTCTTCCACAGAATCCCAGAAGTCCAAATGTTCCACAGTCAAAACACGGCAATTGAAGGGGAAGTAAATAAAGCCTGCAAACGAATATCTGCATAAGTAGGTTGCCTATACACTCCCACTATCGTCTTCCCTTTAATCCACCCCCTTCCCAACCTCCCCAGTCAAACACTTATTCTGTTGTAATAAAAATAATCCACTAACGAGCACAACTAACTTGATGGAATCATGAAATTGGCAATGGAAACAACCAATACTAACATCAGAGTAAGGTACTAGTATAATAACATGATACATGAAGGAAACAACAATGCAATAATTAATTTTATAAACAAGAAGGCGAAAGATTTGCACAGTTACACTTTCAAGCAACACTCACACCCCGCCCCACCACCATCGCATTTTCCACTGACCGACCAACCGACCAAGAAATAAACCACCATGCCTACCTCAACTAGGCCTGCAAAAACCTGGACGAAACCAGCTCGTATCAACGACGTTGTCTATGGTAAACGACAACCCCCGCCAGCATCCCCGCCGACAAAACCTGCTATCTTTGTTAGCAGAAGAAAAACCCTTGGAAAATTTCCCAAGCCTCGGTCGATGCGACTTCTTGCAATGGTTAGAGCAAAAGTGAAGTGAACCACCCGTTTGAAAATGAAATCAAATTACCGGTTTAGAGAATGCACTTACTGCACTCTTAGCACGTGCTTTTTAACAAGTTAATACTAGCGCACACAATATAGGGACTCCCTATTATGCTGTGAGGAAAAATAACCACCCTAAAAGATATAGGGATCACTTCGGCGCGTGACACACCCCCCTGCTTAAGCTGAAAATCCCATTTTTCAGTAACCCACAACGAATTCACGCGCTGACATCAGAGCGACTTAAGTAGTCGGCCCCAACATTAGACTTGCCAGGAATAACCCGCACTGTAAACGAATAAGTTTGCAGAAACAAAGCCCAGCGAGCAAGACGACCGCTGGTGAGCCGATTACGCTGCAAGAACGCCAATGGCTGGTGATCAGTCTCCACGAAAAAATGCTGGCCAAAAAGGAACTGCTCAAACTTTCCAATCCCCCATACCACTGCCAAACATTCTTTCTCAACAGTAGCGTATTTCCTTTCAGCAGAACTGAGTTTTCTGCTGGCATAAGCTACCGGACGCGGTTCATCATCATGCTCTTGTAAAAGCACAGCACCCAGTCCAATGTCAGAAGCATCCGTTCGAAGTGTGAAAGGCCGAGACAGATCTGGCAGTTGCACCACGGGCTGACAACCAAGATGTCCCTTCAAGTTTGCGAAAGCACGATCACAAGCTGGGGTCCATACTACTTCTGTTGGTGTTCCCTTCTTGGTGAGATCAGTGAGCGGTGCGGCAATCGCGGCAAAGTTGGGTACAAATCTTCTATAAAAGCCTGCCAACCCTAGAAATGCACGAACTTCCTTCTTCGTCTTTGGAGCGGCAGCGGACTGGATTCGAGCAACTTTATCATCCTCGGGTCGAAGTTGACCCTCTCCAACCACATGACCTAAGAAACTGAGACTGTTGTAGCCTAAGAGACATTTAGACGGTTTGGCAGTCAATTGTACGTCTACTAGGCGCTGGAAAACGCACTGCAACAACTCCAGGTGCCTGATCCACTTCTCCGAAGCAATGAGGATATCGTCCATAAAATTATTTATCTCAGGACAATGCAGAGGTGCCAACAATTTCCGCATCATGCGCGAGAAAACGGCTACTGCGGTTTTGAGACCAAAAGGCATGACGGTGAAGCGAAACTGGCCTTGAGGAGTCGAGAAAGCGGTTTTATCGCGGTCTTCAGTCCGCATGGGTACTTGCCAGTAGCCTTTTGCTAAATCGATCTTGCTGAAGAACCTAGCTCGACCGATCTTAGCAAACAAGTATTCTATATCTGGCAAAGGTTCAGCATCGAACTGGAGAACATTGTTCAGTCGACGAAAATCAACACAGAATCTTATCTTCCCATCCTTTTTCTTTACTAGGACAATAGGGCTGCAGTAAGGAGAAGCACACGGCTCAATCACCCCCATCTCCAACATTGATTTCACTTCGTCATTTACAGTAGAAATCAGGGAATGAGGAAGAGGATACTGGCGCACTCGAACAGGCTTAGAATCCAACATTACAAGTTCGCATTCTTCTAGATTCGTCACCTTAGGCATGTCTGTAAGACAGGAGGCGAATTGCTTGCAGATTCCCTTGACGACTTCCTGCTTCTCTGGTTCAAGATCAGGATTGATTTTGACATCTTCAACACTCTCTTCCGCCTGTAAAGGAACCACTGGTAGCGTCGATCCCGACACTTGTATTTCCTCAATACCTTCCACCTCCTCATGAACCACCACAGCCACTGTCTCGGTCGGAGGACGAACAAAGTACTTTTTAAGCAAATTGGCATGATACAACTTTAAACGCCGGCCCACCTTCACACGGTAGTCGAGCTCTCCCACTTTCTCCACCACCGAGAAAGGTCCTTGCCATCTCAGTTCCAACTTGTTGGTCTTTGAGGGTAAAAGCAGCAAAACGGAGTCTCCCACTTCAAATGTTCTTCTTTCTGTCGTCTTATTGAAATTCCGAGCGTAACGCTTGGCTGCCTGAGCCAAATTCTCCTGAGCAAGACGACACGTCTCCTGAATACGATTTTTCAGCCCTATGACGTAACCTGCCGTCGTGCGCACCTCCTCTGGTGTGTTTTCCTTGGTCCACAATTGACGCAGTACTTGCATGGGCCCGCGGACTGTTCGACCGTAAAGCAATTCAAACGGCGAATAGCCAAGCGAATCCTGGGGTACCTCTCGATAAGAGAATAGCATTGCTGGCAAATAACGATCCCACTGCCTAGGCTGTTCTACACACAGTTTTCTCAAAACAGCCTTTAGGGTGCCGTTAAACCTTTCTACCAAACCGTTGGCTTGGGCATGATAGGGAGTTGTGGCCATCCCTTTTATGGAGAGTAGCGAGTTGACTTCCTGCATGACCGCTCCAACAAACTGGCCTCCTCGGTCCGAAATCACTTCCTCAGGAATTCCTACTCGTGACCAAATTTCCCATAGAGCTTCAGCGACTCTCTCGGATTCAATGCTTTTTAGAGGCACCGCCTCCGGATACCTCGTTGCATAATCTACCACCACCAGAATGTAGCGATAGCCGCGCTCTGAGACGGGTAGAGGACCAACCAAATCAACAGCCACTCGACGGAAAGGTGAGTCGATGAGTGGAACACGACCAAGGGGCACTTTCTTTACGCGACCCTTAGGAATCATCCTTTGGCAGGTGTCACAAGACTGGCAATAGCGGCGCACATCTCCACACAACCCCGGCCAAAAGAAATCTCGCCAAATACGGTTTCTGGTTTTCGCTGCACCTAGATGACCCGCCATTGGGGCATCATGACCTAGCCGCAAAACCTCCTTCCTGAAACAGCTGGGAACCACTACTTGTTTAAACTCTGCACCCTCCGCATCCAAGAAAACTCGGTAGAGGATGCCATGTTGGAGCCGAAAAGTAGCTTTGCCCTTCTGTGGTGGAATGATGCTTCCTGCCAATTGTCGTACGCGTTGTAAAGTGGGATCAGCTTCCTGTGCGGCTTGCAACTTCACAGGAGTAACATCGTCAAGCTGAGGACTGCTGGTTTGAAGTGGAGTAGTAGGTTTGTTCTCGCGCTTGCTCTGACCACGAGTTTGCACGGCAGCAACAGCTACTTCCCTACAAGGATGTACTGGAACTGCGCACTCGGTCCCATCCAAAGCGGTCAGCACATTTCCCATGACAACAGGATAGACGGTGGTGTTCAAAACAATGCCCTTGAAGGTTCCTTGGATGTACGGCGAATCAAGACGGACCTGAGCAACGCGGCAGCGCTGAGACGGTATAGACTCGAAGTTGGATCCTACACCCACGACGTCGCGATACTCATCAATGTAGTCCTCAGGCGCAATGAAAGTCGCGTTCACGATCAACGTTTCCGCGCCGGTATCCCGTAGACCTTGCGTCGGATGTCCATTCACAACTACATCACTCATGGGGTTGTACCTACCGGCAACGGCAGTGCTGGTAGTAGTGGCAGCGGTCATTGGTGTCACAACAATAGTGTGAGGAGCATCTCTGCGATTTTTTTGACACTCTCGCTTGACATGACCGATCACTCCACACTTGTAACATTTGGGACCCGAGGTAGGGGTAACAGTAACGTTTCCTGACCTTCCTCCCCCTCCACTGCCCCCACTATGGGTACCCTGGGCCGAGGCGCCCCCTAAACCACCCAACCTCTTCCCTTGTATCTGATGAGCTTCCTGGTAATCCTGAGCTAACTGAGCCATCTCTTGAAGCGATTTTGGTTTTCTCTCCTTCAGAAAAGTCACGAGTTCAACTTGCAGGGTTGTCAGAAACTGTTCTTGCAAAAGCAAATCAGACAAATCTCCGAAACTCTTACTCTTTTCAGCCAACTCAAGCCATCTTCCTAGGTAGAGTTGTATCCGAGTGGCGTACTGAGCATATGATTCATCTCCCAGCTTTTTAGCTCCACGTAGTTTTTTCCGATAAGACTCCGCAGTAAGTTGAAAGTGAACCATCAAAGCCTTTTTCATAACAGCATAATTGAACTTATCCGGTGCCTCCAGTCGATTGCATACCTCTGCTGGCTTGCCCTTTAACCTAGTACTTAGAACAACACCCCACTGGTTTTCAGGCCATTTTTGGAGTTTCATGAGACCTTCAAATTGGGACAGATAGGTTTCAAGGTCATCCCTTGCATCAAAGACTGGCAGCGACAATTTGAACTTACTAAACTCAGGGCCCGACGGTTCCGACATTCGAGTCGTCTCCATAGCAGATGCCCGCAGACTACTCTCTTGCTCCTCTTTTTTTATCCGGGCCTCTAATTCCCGATCCTTCAACCTCATTTCCTCTCTCTTTATCTCTCTCTGCAACTGCAGTTCCTCCCTCTTCAAACTTGTCTCTTCCTTCTCCCGCTCAGCCCTCAAGCGAAATTCCTTCCTGTTACGCAACTCTGCTGTAACAAACTGCGCTAAGTCACCACCCGTCAAACCCAAACTCAGAGCCAATCTGTGTATTTCGGCGGTCTCGGGTTCCAATGGACTGATGTCGAAGAAACGGGGCATAGTTGTAGTCCCCACTGGGTTACCGTGACCATAATTTGAAACATCACTAACCCCAGGAGAAAATATTCCAACCCCATCCGACATCCCAAGCCCTACCGATAAAGTAGGAGAAGCCCCAGCAAGGGAACTAGAGACGGTAGTGAGCGCCCCTGGAATTTTAGCTACTGTAGTAATTGCTGAAACAGTCACAGGAGTAGATTCCAGAGCAACGAGTCTTGCGCGTCCTCGAGTATGCATGGCTGGCCCAGAATGGGGTAAGCAAACTGGAATAGTTGTTGGAGTAATTCCCCCCGAAGTAGGAGGTACAACAGCCATCACGACTAAATGTTAAGAAAAAGTTTTAAATAGAAAAGACTTTGCTCCAAGTTACAAAAGAACCGGTTGGCCGATCAGCACTAAACAGAACAAACGGGTACACCCAACACGCACCAAGAGTACAGCTTTTGCCCTCCTAGTCAACCAATCAACAACACAACTACAAAACAATGTCTGGCTGGCGTGACCTGTTTAGCTAAGGATTGACCCACCATCCAGCAAGTGAGGTGATACTTCCCCACAAGATACTGAATCCTGAGCCAATCCCGGACGAGCCCCCACTATGTCACGCTCGGGCTGGCAGAAAGACAGACAGAGAGCTGAAATGAACAGGGATAGTGAGAAGAGAGAAATGGCCAGCCCACCGCACCATTCGGTTCAGCCAAACACCGTTTATGAACAATGAAAATAAAACATTTATTAAAGAAGTCCCTCCATTCACATGTAATATAATATGAAAATGATGAAGTAGAGTTAAGTGTTAGTTTGAATGATGTTGATGATAATAATGATGATGATAATGACGATGATGACAATGATGATGATAATAAAGTCAACTACCGTGATGCCTAAATGCTAATGCCTCTATATTATTCCACCTCTCATGTCCATGTCCATTCACTGAGTCTTTGAGAGTTCTTGTAGTCAGGTAACTCAAAATAAGTGACTGAGGAAGGTTGGTTAGAGTGAAGGGGTGAGTGTGGAGGGTAAGACCAACTTAACTGACTGACGCAGCCTTTGCTTCCTCGTAGCAGTACAACAACGTCTTTATGCCGTTCACAAGTCTCTGCACCCTGAGGTCCAGAAGGGTGCCCCTTCCCACCAGGTAGTAGTAGCCTTGCCCTGTAGTATGCCAGAAGCCCTTCCAGCAAAAGACGGTCCACTTCTTCCACAGAATCCCAGAAGTCCAAATGTTCCACAGTCAAAACACGGCAATTGAAGGGGAAGTAAATAAAGCCTGCAAACGAATATCTGCATAAGTAGGTTGCCTATACACTCCCACTATCGTCTTCCCTTTAATCCACCCCCTTCCCAACCTCCCCAGTCAAACACTTATTCTGTTGTAATAAAAATAATCCACTAACGAGCACAACTAACTTGATGGAATCATGAAATTGGCAATGGAAACAACCAATACTAACATCAGAGTAAGGTACTAGTATAATAACATGATACATGAAGGAAACAACAATGCAATAATTAATTTTATAAACAAGAAGGCGAAAGATTTGCACAGTTACACTTTCAAGCAACACTCACACCCCGCCCCACCACCATCGCATTTTCCACTGACCGACCAACCGACCAAGAAATAAACCACCATGCCTACCTCAACTAGGCCTGCAAAAACCTGGACGAAACCAGCTCGTATCAACGACGTTGTCTATGGTAAACGACAACCCCCGCCAGCATCCCCGCCGACAAAACCTGCTATCTTTGTTAGCAGAAGAAAAACCCTTGGAAAATTTCCCAAGCCTCGGTCGATGCGACTTCTTGCAATGGTTAGAGCAAAAGTGAAGTGAACCACCCGTTTGAAAATGAAATCAAATTACCGGTTTAGAGAATGCACTTACTGCACTCTTAGCACGTGCTTTTTAACAAGTTAATACTAGCGCACACAATATAGGGACTCCCTATTATGCTGTGAGGAAAAATAACCACCCTAAAAGATATAGGGATCACTTCGGCGCGTGACAATGACATTGTGTTCAACATAGTCGTCATTGGTCAGATAAAACTAAAAAGATCTTAAGTCAAAACTATCAGTCACCTTATGACTCCACCATATAAGATGATATTTTTGGTATTTGTTACAGGCGTATGGACCCCAAACCATAAATATAACACTTAATATCATTAGCTTGGTAGACTAGGCTATACATACAGATTAATTGTCAAAACATGTGACATTATCGGAGTTGAAGGATTTAATCCAAAAGTTACAAATTAATGATCATCCACAGCAGACTATGGTCTCAGCAAAGAAAAAGGCAACAAAAGTATTTGTTTCGTCACTAAGTGCAGCATTAAATGTAAATGTGTTAGGATATCGCTAAGTAACTGCAATCAATGTATACGTGTTTGGACATACCGAAGTGTTGCGACCACTGTGCCACACATGCCCTGGTGATGGCGGAGTCCTGTCAATCACAAACGACTCGGAAGACTGCAGCGTAGTCAGGCCAGCCTTGTTGGTCACCTGTAAAATAGTGCACATCTTCATACCACTGGGTTATGCTCAGGGCGCAGAGAACTGAGGCAGCTACTGATGTGAAAAAGGCCTAGTCTTGGCACGCATGCATTTTATGGCACTGACGTGAACGATACACAGCCAGAAAGTACTCCGGCGTCTTCTCCCATCGTCGTGGGTGGCCTTGCTC
Source organism: Oncomelania hupensis (assembly GCA_036898135.1). Lineage (NCBI taxonomy): Eukaryota > Metazoa > Mollusca > Gastropoda > Littorinimorpha > Pomatiopsidae > Oncomelania > Oncomelania hupensis. The sequence continues at coordinate 55,098,955 of CM072521.1, forward strand.
TACGGCTGCCGTGTTTCCGCTGAGAAGGTAACCCAGATTTGGCCCACATGGGTGACAAATATTATCAATAATTCAAATATTAATAAAAAGTTTGTTTCAATTCATTAAAGTGTGACCTTTAGTCAAAACACAATAATACATTCTGCGTTTTGAACCCCCTCCTTCCTTCTTTCCATTTTTCTAACACCTTCTCCCCTCGCCACTCCTCTTTCCCACGCTCCCCACCCCCCATTTATCTCTCTCTCTCTCTCTCTCTCTCTCTCTCTCTCTCTCTCTCTCTCTCTCTCTCTCTCTCTCTTTCTCTCTCTTTCGTTCTTCTCTTCCTCCTCCTTTCTTTTACCTTCAAGAGAACTACATAGGCGTGGCCATCCACAAGCACTGATGTGTCAGTCAAAGTGATGGACGTCCCTTCGCACTTTTGGAAATCGATGACGTTGTCTCCGCCCCCGTCTTGCGCCACACCCACCTGTAAACAGACAAGATTTGGGTTTTAATGTGGAACAAACTGCTGTTGGACTGGTTTATAGACTGACGAACTGATTAAATTTACCTCTTAACTTATTAAATTTGGCTGTAATGGCAATTTGTATTAGCCCACGCTCTGCCTCCTCCTGTGAGTGTTCGAAGAGGTTTGATTGAATAACACGAAGAGGTGTGTCTGAGATGATTGGCTATACAGTCCGCCAGTGCTGCACGTGTTCACACGAAGAGTCGTGCCTGATACGCACATGCTGATTGGACGCAGATGTCATATCTCTGTGTGGCTAATTGTTTGAACGGTCACAAAATAATTTGATGTGTTTAAATGCTTAAAGGGTTGACCGACGATCTTTTTATGTGGCTGCTAGATTAGTTTATTTGCAGTTGCGCTTTAAAATCCAGTGTTGTAGTCTCAACATTTCAATATCAAAATAATAATGTTCAAACCTCTATTGTCTGAAGCCCGCTCTCTCTGTCCTCTACGTCATCCCAATGGACAGATAACTCGTGTCCGGCAATGAACCTTTCCTCGATTGTCGTTCCTACCGTTACTCTCCCGACACTAGGTGGCGTGCCGTCCACGACCACGTGATCTGACGCCACTTGCGTCACGTGACCTACGCGGTCCTCGGCTGCAGAACCAAACAAACAATTGGTACGAAGCATATTTTTCATCGTTAAGAATAAGGCCTTCTTTATTTGAGGCATGGTACATTACGTAATCACTATCACCATACTCACCTACGTACCCGCGTGAACAACCTCCACCGTCATTACCACAACCCTAGTTCCCAACTTCATTCGCTTCGTCCTTCTCGTTCCTTTGCCATTCACCCATCCCCGCATTTGTTTCTCGTTTATTATTAATGTATTTATGTATTTATTTATGTTATCGTTCTTTTTACATAACGCTTTTCCCGCTCAAGAGTAGCTCAAGGCGCTGGCAGATTCCAGATCTAACTCACGACCCCCGAGAACATTACTTGCTGCCTTAGGCGCATGGCTTCACGCTGCAGACAACCTCTCATCGCCTTGATCCTCTATCACCGTCTTGCTTTTCTATGCCATCATCGTCATCAAGACTATTACCACCACCACCGTCGCTGTTTTCATCATGATCACCCCAAATCATCACTATCCCTTTCATCAGAATAATAAATACAACAACAACAACAACGATGATTGTTACCTCTAACAGTGACGTAAAGAGCAGTAGAAGACAAGACGGGAAGATGGAAGAACGTCCAGGACGTCCTCTGTCCCACTGGCACAAAGCCAGCCACGTCCTCCGCTCCTGGATAGCTCCCTGAGTATGACAACAGTTCCAACAATATTAACTGAAATCCAATGAACAAAGTTTACTTCTATAAATGGGGCCTGGGGACAAAAGTGTCCACTAAGATCCTCCCAAAATACCCTTAATGTTAGTCATTTTTGACAATGACAGCTGGGCATTACATAAAGAATAGGAAGAAATATTTTGATTCTTTGGTTGTAACATACTGTAGCGTGAGTTAAAATTCAATTTGTCTGCTTGTTTAGCATGTTGGTTGTCAAAGATCAAAGGGTAGACTACTTGCCAAGAGCAACTGAGTAAAACATCGTGACGTCATCTGGTATGTACGTCACGACTCTCTCGATGTCAGAGAAGCCAGACCACATGGCTGAGACGAAACCCCTGCTGCCAAGGAAACCGTTGTCTGCGTTGCCGATGGCAACGACCCCTGCTACTGGCGGTGTGTCATCAATGACGACGCCATCTCCGCAAACCTCGACGTCAATCTGCGGGGATGACGTCACGGCGCAGATGAAGTAAACGCGGTTGACGACAAGTTGGGCGTGATCACGAGGGAAGGTGACGCGACCCGTAGTCGTGACCATGGACGTCAGACACTCGGCATCTCCGGCGCAGTCACCTCGCTGTGGAAGGTGCTGACTGGTCATCAGGAACCACGTGACGTTTCGACCCTCGCTGTTGGTTAGGACGGCGGAAAGCATGACGTCACTCTTAGCAAAGTCAAGGTCAAGGTCGAACAGTTGGTGCAGCTTGGGTCCTAGCTGCTGGCTGTGGAGGAAGGGTTGGAAATCAGTGAAGCGGAACGTCTCGTGGTCCAGTTCAACCAAGTGGAAGTGCTGGAAAGAGATTGAGCCGGGCGTTCGGCGAAGCGTGGTGCACTGGGGGGTTGGGGTTGTCCAAAGTGAGATCAGGTGAAGACACAGGTACAGACTGCCCTTGCCGTCCCCGTTGTAGCCTACCTTGTTGTTCACCTGACAACAAGGCAAACAAAAGTGGCTATTTAAACAAAAGAGTAATCCCCCGACTATGGAGCTGAATGAATTAAAATGGCGTACTGATTTGTTGCATTGATGAAAATTGTTTTCCGGATATAATTAGTAAAAGAACATGATTAAAAACAAACACCCAACAGAATAGAAGAAATATCATTTTTGCGAAAATACACTAAAGGCATACCTTATCAGTTCAACAGCATAAATATAACAGTGAAGAAAGTTGCCATACCTGTATATTACTGCAGTGGTCAGCATGACCCACTGTCCAGCTGGTCAAAGGCAAAGACGCTGTGCTATCTCTGCTGACCATCCACTTGTAGACGCACGACTGATTCGGGGACAACCCAGCCACGTCCAACCCAGCCGTCGCTTCTACTTCAATCTCAGTGTTACTCATTCTTAACACATCGGCATCATTCAAGGACAAGGTTAACAAAGAAGGGTGGACAAAAGTCACGGGGTCAGAGGTGACTGGTGTTATGCAGCCGTCGTCGAAGCAGGGCTGGATGGAGGCGTGGTAGGTGTGGAGATGGAAGAGGTTGGTGGTGTGGACCGTGACCTCTCTCTCAGAGCTTGCTGTCGTGGTTTGGGCCAGCTGGCACACCTGGTGTCCATACTGGGGTTTTTTGACAGACTGCTGCAGGCACGTGTCATCCACCACCTCCAGCCTGTAGTTCCTCACCCACCGCTCCCACAACCCCTCCACTTCCCACGCTAATGTCACGTGATCGGCGGGTAAGGGAAGCAACTCAGAGTTCTTCCGGCACTGCATGATGCGCACGCTGACGTTAGGTGGAGAAGAAACAGGCAGATCGACTAACATATTGGTAGTCATGGCAACGATTTCATATCCCTTCAAGGTCGTCCGCATTAAAGTGGCGTCGGTAAATGTCACGTGGGGAACAAAGGGAGAAAACTGCAGGAAATAGACATCGCCCGTGTGTGGTGGTGTTTTCAAGCTTCGTTCCAGATGAAAAGAACGCGAAGAGGCGTCAACCAAACGGCTACCAACAAGGTCGTTGCTATGACAACCAGGACCGTTGAAAATCCGGATAGCGTTGTCAAAATCAGATCGGGACACCAGAACGAACCCATCCGAAGAAAAAACCGCAGCGCCTCCTGATGACGTCGCTCTCACGACAGAAAATAGTTTGATGTAAACAGGGGCTGAGGTCAAGTTGAAACAAAAATAACCGTCGCCGCTCTTAACGGGTTGGAAATTCAGAAAATCGACAGTGTCCGGCGTGGTGCCTAGGCCGGCCTCGATGGTGACGTCTTCCTGGTGGTAGAAGCCGCTCCAGGCGGTGCAGATTTCTTCTCGCGCCAGTACAGCGTCCACGTCATCTGACAGCTGGACAGCGAAGGCTGATGGGGTCGAAGAAGGAGTGCTCGAGGTTGGGTATGTCGGTAGCTCAAAAAATGAGGACATGGAATGGTGGACAGAGTTGAGATTCGTAAACGAGGCATTGGTATTCAGAGCATCTGCCGCTGTTGGGTACGTTACGTTTAAATCTTTATCGACAGCAGAAAATATGGCGGTTGATGCTACAGTCGAATCAACTTCAGCCGCAACCAGGATTTTCATGACATCCAAAACAACAGCATGACTGGGTGGGAAGTGGGCGGGCAGACGGACGGATGACGTGTTGACGGAGGTCACGTGACCGGCTGAGTTGATGACGTGGAGCTGGAAGAAGAAAGAGCGGCCTTGCTGGGGGTCGTGGGACTGCAGGGCGGAGACAGGGTAACGCGCGCAACCCGAGACGTTGCCGTGACGACACTGAGCCAGAGAGGACTCTGGTAGCTCCAGGAAGGGAGTGACAAAGCCGCCGTCGTAGCCGATTCTAAAGGAAAAGTCAAAGTCCACGCCATGAGGTTGTTCCGCATCAATGAACACGTCGTCGCTCCACTTCACCTGCATATATTTCCCTTCCACAACTGCCGTCAAGTTTTTGATGACCTCAGGCGGTGTGACGTCAATGAGCACGGGCCCAAGGGTGAGGTTGGCAGTGAGACCGGCTTTGTTGACGGCCCGCAGGAAGATGTAGACGACGTCGCCGTGACCGAGTCCCGCGTGGCGCGCGTGGTACGATGGATGACCGTGGGTGGGGGTGAAAGCTAACAAGTCCGGCGCCTGTGATGACGTAATGTCTCCTCCCATGCCGACATAATACTCCTCCATAGCGCTCTCCGCGTCATCTCCCTGCCACGTCACTTTGACGTAATCGGACGGCAGCAGGATGTACGAGTTTTGGGCAAAGCTGGGCAGGGTTCGGCAGTGTCGCTCTGACAACTGGGGGTCCAGAGTGTGGTAGGAAGACAGAGGCAGGTGCTGAACATCTCGGGCTGTGGAGTTGGCGGAACACAGTTGGTTACACTGGCTGACGTTGGACAGCGCCACTCTCGTCAGGTTGCTGTTTACTAACCACGCTGCACCGTGCTGCGTGCAGCCTATCATGTGCCCGCTGCGGGCGTGAGTGAGAGAGACGTTAACCAGGGCGGGCGGCGTAGTGTCGTAAGTGATGCCGTCGGAACACGCTGCCTTGGAGGGCCGCAAAGCTCCATTATAAGCCACAACGCTGACGTAGTAGTAACCTGTGGGACAAACGAAACAGGCAGCATGTTAAAGAGCCCGACCATCCAGTCAACACTGACAGATGCATGTGACAACGTCACACACACACACACACACACACACACGCGCGCGCGTGCGCACGATTCGCTCAGTGGCTCATGGCTTAAGACAGTGCGCAGGTTGCAGCAAGTAGGCATCTTGGGAAATTTTAACTTGATCCCATTATTAGGCTTATATCCACTAGCGCTTTGAGCAGATCTTTCAAGAACATTTAGGCCTACCTCAAAAGTCATTAAGCTAATCAACATGCAACACCTACCTTCCTGGGGAAAGACGAATGACGTCACGGACTGTGGGTATTGTACGTCAGTTGCGTTGACGTCAGAGTCGACTTCTTCAGCATTCAGGCAACGCTCAGCCAGCACAACTCTGTCGGTAACAAATCATGTTATTTATCACAAAGACATACAGATCCAAGGCGAAACTAGTCTCACTAATCTCATACATCTACAGAAAAAAATGATACACATTTCGTGATCAGTTTATGTAGGCTGCTACGGAGGTAGAAATACAAAATATGAATATCTCATTTGGATATAGGCTTAGTGATGAAATACAAAGAGCAGGTTTACTGTGGATTAGAAAACAAAATCACGCTACGTGTGTCCAGTCAGTGATTTAATTAATAAGTCAGGTAATCAAAAATTAAACTATCAAAACATTCATCAAATAGACAAATAAATCAGTCATGTCACGACACTCGCCGGTACAGCCGCACGCCGCTCTCGTGGTCCTCGAAGCCATGCCAACGTACGTGCATCACGTGACTGCTGGTAAAATCCATCTCGGCCTGTTCGTCAACGCTAAGCCCCTCCCACACCACGCCCACGAAGGGCGGAGTGTCGTCCAGCAGAAGGTCGAGGGGGGTGGTGGTGGTAAGACTGGCGACGTTGGTGACGATGATGGTGATGAAGTACTGGCGGTGGTGATCGCCCTTGTCGGTGCTGTTGTCCACCAGGTTGTTGAAGGTGATGAAGTAGCGGTCATTCTCGCACGGACCCACGGCCGGGCAGTAGCAAGAGTCTGCCTGACCACTGCAGGACGTCTGTACACCAGCATAAAATTGATGAAAACAACAGCGAGGTATCACTAACACAAAATAATGTGTCTTAATATTTATTGTCTTTCTGCTTACTTCAGTTAAATTACATAGAATCACATTACTACGGGAAGAAATCCTCATTATGTTTCGATGGTCGTTTAAAAGTTTTGTCTACTCATCATCATCATCATCATCATCATCATCATCATCATCATCATCATCATCATCATCATCATCATCACGACATAATAGTACCACATTCGCTCAATCACGTACCACGTTACTCAGCCTCTGGACGCCCAGGCTTCTCTCGCCGACATCGCTGGCTAAGGGACTAGTGCCCAGCGTCCAGCGGATGGAGTGGAGTCCACTGTGTGGGTCAGCAGCGGTCAGCACCAGTTTCATGGTGGACAGGTCAGTGGAGTTGTGGACGAACAATCCGTCAGTGTCCCAGCGACCTCGTAAGCCCCACACTGACACCTCAGGCCCCGTGTGGTCAATCGACACTCGCACACTGTCTTCCTGCAGACAACATCACTGGTAGGAGGGCGCTTCCTCTCTCTCTCTCTCTCTCTCTCTCTCTCTCTCTCTCTCTCTCTCTCTCTCTCTCTCTCTCTCTCTCTCTATCTCTCTCTCTCTCTCTCTCTCTCTCTCTCTCCCTCTCCGAATCTCTCTCCCTCTCTCTTGGTCTCTCTCTTTCTTTCTCTTTCTCTCTCACCTTGGTGTTGTTCATGATGTCAGAGGCTTTGACGTATACGTCATAGGTTTCTCCGTCCTTCAGTGGCTGTTGCAGACACGTGGTTTGGGCGGAAACGTTAGCGATTTCTGAGTACGCAGACTTTGATGAGTTGTCCACAGTAAACGCCACCTGAAACAAAAATATAACAAATATGTGACGTAACTTTTGAGTGCACTTAAGTATGACAACATACATAAACGTGCGCCTTCAAAATGGACAATGAATTTGGCGCTAGTTACCACCTCAACCAACGTTATTGTCGTCGTCATCATTAGCATTAAAGTCGTCGTCGTCGACATCATCATCATCATCATCATCATCATCATCATCATCATCATCATCATCATCATCATCATCATCCTATTACCTCAAACTTCGTGACCCCCATGACGTTGGGAGTACCGCCGACGGGCAGAGTGCCCACCGTCTGTTCGTAATGGCCGTTGATGTCCAGACTGCTGTTGGAGGGAGCGACAGGCAGCAGGAAGTTGTTGTCGCGAATCTTGGTGTTGTAGAAATGGTCAGCCCAGTTGACGCACAGTGGCTTGGACACGTCAGTCTGCCATTTGTTGCCAGACCTGGACAGACATTGAGTGAAGGAAGCAATGTTTGGAGATTTATGTATACTGTACACATCAAGCGAAATTCGCGAGCGATCGTTTTGGTATTCGTTCCATGGAGCAGAAGATTTTGGGGCGCTTAAAACACATGGCCATCACGAACCTTTTCACGGAATGTCATATAGTTGATAAAGATTATGCTCGCTTCCTTTTGGCCGCAATCCTCCGCTTGCCATCAAAAGGTAGAAGAATTGCTAAATAACTTAGCTTTAGCCCCTCCCCACCATCCCCCACCCCTCGCCCTCTCTCTCTCTCTCTTCCCCATCGCTACTCTCTCGCACTTACCTAGGGTTAGCATGAACAACGGTGATGGGGTTGTGGTCGTTGCTGTTCACGAAGGATGAGTTGTCCAACAGCACCAGCCGTCTCGCATAGTGCACGTTTCCCGCCTTGTCGTGCACCTCTAGGATCAGGCCGTACAGTCGGGCATCGTCAATGTGGGGCAGCTGGACCGTAACTGTGGACACGTTGGCTCCTGTGGGATAGCTGTAGGACGTGACGTTCACTCTTTGGCTCAGTTCCGTGATCGCTCCGTGCTGAGTGGACCAACAAACAAGCACGTGTGGACCATGGATATTACGCTATACAAGTCATCAGCAGCAGCCACATCCGCATCATTGTCATCGGCATAATCATCATCAGCAGCAGCATCATCATCAAAATCGTCGTTAACGTCCTTCGTCAACCTCGTAGTCATCATCATCTTTGTCTACTGCGTTGTCTTCATCAAATTTCTTTATTATCGCCACCATCACTTCCATCATCATCATCATCATCATCATCATCATCATCATCATCATCACCATCATCATCATCATCGGTTCTACTTGCCATACATAGAATTGACTGTAATGAGAAATTCATTTTAGCCGGGAATAGAGTTAGTATAACCAGACACCGGACTAAGGAAGGTAATCACAGACGCAATAGATTTTAATGTACAAGCAGTTGCTTCCCTTAACGAAAACAAAAATGAGGTTGACGTAACTTTTTTCCATTTTGAAACCGTCAGGCGATGGAAGTCTTTGTGCACACAGTTTTTTTCTAAATCAAGAACGTAAATAAAAATTACTTGTTGCCCAGTAATCCATAAAGGTTATTCCAACATTGTAATGTTGTTTTCATCGGAAGATTTAGTAATTTACCAGCACATTTTATTACCATATAACCTTTGATTTGGTTGGAGTTGGATAGGAATTGCTCGTGGTAGGAGAAAGCTGTTTTCTAATATGGTTAAAATTGTGTCTTTCATAGGAAGATATGAAAAAAGTTTTGTTGAATTAAAGAGGTAAAGAACTGCAACATGTATGCATGCAGAACTAAAACATTTAGGTGAGCTTGAGAGGGCGGAGAGAGGATACAAAATGGGAATTCAAAATTGAAAGTGTTCTGGCGGACGAGTTGTCTTTCCTATTCGCAATAGGCTACAGTATACTCTCCCTTTGAGCCATGAACATATATTATAATGATGTATTCTTGGCACAGCCACTAGTTGCGATTTGAAATAGTAGCACAAAAATAATGTTGTACGGAATATTAAAGAAACATTTACAATTAATAATTATTGTAACAAAAGCAGTAATTAATAGGCTGAATTCAAACGAAAATTTAACTGATGGGATTCTAGTTTGGTTCTAGCTTGTTATCAAAAATATGACTTTTAGTATTTTATCCACCCACCTCCATGGTGACCTGTCCGTGTTCAGCCATCATGTTGTGGACCTCCAGCAGATACCAGTCCACCCCAGATGCCGACTTGTCGTTGTTCTCCCCACCCTGAGGTCTGGGATCCACCCATCCGTCCACGGTCACCTCCACGTCCGGGTGGCGAGTTAAACGGGTGGACAAGGTTAGTGGTTTTGAGGAGCAAGCGCTGTTGGGAGAAGCCAAGTCCGAGCAGTGGAGTGGTTTGGTCATGTCGTAGATGAAGCAGACACGTTTGGTGGGGGAGTACGTGGATGTGAAGATCTCAGTGCTGTGAGAAGTATTGTTGTAGTCGGTCACGTTGTAGAAACCCCCGCCTTCGGCCTTCATGTCTGCACACACGCTGCAATGGCGACATGTTATTTATTTTTTAGAATTGAATGACGCTGTCGACGTCGTGCTTTAACATTATTGAATTAAAAGTAAGTCTGAACACTAGATCACAGCGTGAGATATGTTTTCATAAAATCGCCAATTCACGCTAGGAAATACCTAATTGCTTTTGTAGTCGTACATTTTATGATGTCTAAGATTTGCCAAATTTGAATCCTAACGTCGTGCCCGAGCGATCTTAAAGATAGTCTGCTATAATCAATTCATGACTTAAGCCCTTTGCAGATGTGAACATATTTCGTTAAAGGCAAAGATAGATAGCATTGCAGGCAATGCTTTGATAATTTGTTGTGTTCAGACGCAGCAAGGCGTTGCCTGCAATGTGATTTTGACCTTTCAATTCGATACAAAACGCAAGCTAGCTGCAGCAGCAGTGGCAGCTGTTGCCGTTGTTCTTGTAACGCGCTAAAACAGCAGGGTTTTATTCCCAAAACTGTCATAGCCTATCCCATCCTATCCCGTAACTCGAAGGTCGTTGGGGTACCACAGATGATCGTTTAACCAGCATACTCCATCTTTCTCTGTCCTCAGCAACCCTCATGGCTTCCCTCATTGTCATGCCAGTCCATTCTCGAATGTTGTCCTCCCATTTCTTTTTCTGTCTCCCTCTTCTTCTGCCTCCTTGCACGGTGCGTTACAGGATGGTCTTTTCAAGGCCTGATGCACTGGTGACGTGTACATACCATCGGAGTTTCCGTTTCTTCACCACTGTGAGCATGCCACCATCATCATGTTGCCCAATGGCTTGTGTGATGGTCTGTCGGACTTCGTCGTTCATAATGCGCTGAATATAGGAAATGCCAAGAAGTATACTGTCGCACCTCATCTCCATGCTTTGTATTCTTCGTTGTAGATCTGCTGTGAGAGTCCATGCATGTTTCGAAAGCGTATAGGAAGATGGAAATGACAAGGGAGCACAGCAACCTTACCTTGGAATGTAGACTGATGGTCCTGTCTTTCCAAATGGGCTTCAACCTTGTCAGGGCAGCAGTTATTTGTAGGATCCTGGAGAGGACTTCCTGTCGGAACCCATTGTCTGATACAATGGATCCTAAATATTTGAAGCTATGCACTGTGTTGAGGAATTGGCCTTGGACTTTGATGTCCGTGTTGATGCCATTGCTTTTGCTTCTGTTATCATGTTGGTCTTCTCTGCACTTATTTCAATTCCATAGGCTCTGGAGGTGTCAAACCTCTTTCCCAGCTGTTCAAGTTTTTGTTCCTCTCCATCCAATTCATCAATGTCATCCGCAGAATGATTGTTCTAACCCCTATGCTGACTGTACCTTCGTGATCTGTAAGGGCATCTGACATGATGCGCCCTAGGAATATGTTGAAGTGCTTTGGAGTAGACATCTTGGCACACACCGATTGTTGCTCTGAACCAGTTTCTGATGACGCTGTTGTGGAGGACTGCACCGGTAGCCTTGTCATACAGGCTTTTGATGACTTCAATAATTTTAGGGCTGATGGTTTCCCACAGAGCTGCATAACAGACTTGGTCAAACGCTTTCTTGAAGTCTACAAACACATGATAAAAATGTTGTTGGTGTTGTAGGTATTTCCCCCAGATTATTCTGAGGTTGAAATCTGTTCAATGGTACTTCGTCCAGCCCTGAATCCTGCTTGTTCTTCAGCTATGATTTGTTCAGCTTGGGTTTTAACATGTTGAGTATTATTTCTATTTCATGGTTCGGTAATTTTCACACTCCTGAAGGTTACCCTTTTTGTGAACAGTGATGACAAGCGACTGGATCCTTAGTTTAGGCCACTCCCCACTCTGCCACATCTTGTTACAGATAATGGTGAAGGGTTCGATCATAGCTTCTTCGCCTGCTTGAAGCAATTCCGCGGGTATGTTGTCCACTCCCGCTGACTTCCCCTTCTTCAGCAGTGCACTGCTGCCTCAACTTCTTCCCGGAGAATTGGGAGGATTACTTCTTCTCTTTTCTGGGGACATGCTAGAACTGATGAGTCTCCGCTTGGTGTGTGATTGTAAAGGTCAGAACAGTAATATGTTCATCAATCCAAGACTTCTTGTTCTCCTGTAAGGCATGTGCCTGCCTTGCTTTTGGATCGTGAAGACCTTGGGCTGTTTAACACTTGTCAGCCGCTTCACAGTCTGGTATGCCTTCTTGCTGTTATTCGTGTTCAGACTGTTCTCTATTTCCTGGCATTGATCTTCTGTCCAGTTCTCCTTCGTGTGCGCATGCCTTTTCGGATGTCATTGTTGATTTTTTGGTAGGCATCAGATCCCTGTGAGGTGTTCTTTTCTTTCATCTCTCTTCGTCTATCACACATGTCCAACAGTTCAGGTGTGATCCACGGTTTCTCATTTGGGCTGTGTTCGCCAAGGATCTTAGTGGCGGCATCTGTCACAGCTGAGTTGAAGGTGGTGGTCATGGTGTTGACATCTACTTCACGAGGTCCCAAAATGAGAAGTGGGGAAAATTTCCCTTCATTTGTGCTTGAAATATTTCAGTCACCTCCAGGTCTTGCAGTTTGTCCAGATCGAACTTCAGTCTGGTGCACTTTGCTGTGTTTACTCTCTTCAAGTGGAGCCGGAAAGACATCATCACGAGATCGTGATCACTTCCGATGTCTGCTCCTGGAAAAGTGCGTGTCCTGCCAATGTTAATGCTTGATCTGAAGCGTGTCTCCGCTTGGACTGTGCCATGTCCATCGTCTGGATTTTTTTTGTGGAGCCCAAGAGTGTTTGCAAGTATCAGATTGTTGTATCTGGCAAACTCCAAGAGTCTCAGACCTCAATCTTGCTGCTGCATTGGGGTCCACATGTGTCCCTCCAGTTGTGGTGCGCATCATGACCAACCTTGGCATTCCAATCGCCTTGCCCTATGACTATGTCCTTCTCCGGCACTTGGTTAAGGACAGCTGATAAATATTCATAGAAATCCTCGACTTCGCTGATGTCATAGTCTGATGTTGGGGCATAGGCCTAGGTGGTGTTGATGTTATAAGAGGCTGTTCTCAGATGGATGGTAATGCGTCTACTGGAGACTGGGCGGCAACCCATGAAAAAGGCTAGATTTTCTTTGTGGTTTAAGAATCCAACGCTGTATTCGTGCCTGTCATCTCTCCCGCTGAAATAAAGCTTGTGGCCTATGTCGGTCGTTGTTTCACCTAGGCCTTTCCAGCGCAGTTCGCTGATAACTAAAATGTTCCATGGAAAGTGGTCCAGCTCGTGGGCCAGTTCTAATTTTCCCTCCGCAGTTAGGGTCCTCTCATTCCAGGTTTCTATGGCGATGTTGCCTCTGGTGCGGATCTTGCTAAGTTGTACATCAGTAGCAGTAGCACACTTATCACCTCTGTCATGGTGGCCAACGGAAAGCGCGGTCTTTGGTGACCCGGGCGACGACCGATCAGGTATGTAGTGAGTGGTTCTTTTCATCATACGGTGTGTCTTGGGCAAGAAAGACCTGGCAGGGTCCAATCCTCTCCAGTCTGTTGGCCACAGCCGAAATCCAAGAGTACAATGTGGCTCGCCTTGGCACCAAGCACGCGGTCTTTGAACCTGTAGTAAAGTGAGGTTCCTCCACCCTGGCCGGTGACTTCTGTGTAGAAGACTTTCGCCAAGTGATGCCGTGCTTACATCACCCCTGTTAGTCACCTCTTACTACACGCCGGGAAACGTTGGGTCTATTCTATTCAGTGCCCGATCCCACAGGGTTGAAAAAGTACTCACTCCTGATCAGTATGAAAGATCTGCTGAAACAACCCTAGTAGTAACAATGAAGGCACTCCACCAGCCAGTCACTTTACAATTAAAAAAATCCCACGCAGGGAACGCTGAGGCTATACTCAATTTTATCGAACCCTCGTTTGCAAAAACAAAATAGAGTATAAACATAATTATAAAATATCAACAAAACACGAACATATAAAATGCCTACATTGCTCAATAATAATATCATAGGAAACCCTAGTGTCCATTTGGCAGAAAGCGTCCAATATTCCCATGCTGACCCAACAGACCTCATACACAAATGAGGAGTTTTGGAAGAGTTTTGAAGAAAAAAAAGGTGACTGGTCTAGCGTAGAAGATAAAATAGTAGATTGACAGAACAGAGTAGGAAAGAGGAAAAACAAAGGAGAAAGACAGCGACAGTGGGAATTTAAAGCACCAAATTTCCAGAAAGTGGGGAGTCTATTTATACTGAAACCCCCGGCACCCTCAAACCGTCAGTGATTCACAAATACTACAGCAACAATTATCTCAAGAAAGGAGAAGTCAAAAGAGTAAATGGACTGACTGAATCAGCAAATTAAAGCTGGCATTGTTTTTCATTGGCTGCCTAATGAGTATAGTTAGTAAGTAATTAATCATTGCTTACAGGGTCCAGCGGACTGCAAAGAACCGAATCAGGACCACAAAATCAAGATCACAACTTCGCTGAAAGAGGACTCACCCCTGATCCGCATACAAGATCTGCTGGCACCGAACACGTGGGGAAGCCCTAGTGACCATTTGGCAGAAAGCGTCCAAAATTTCTAAGCTAATACCTCACACACCTCACACACATTTGAGGAGTTTTTCCCGGAGGAGTTTTAAAGAAAAAAAGATAGGTGACTGGTCTAGCGAAGAAGAAGATAGTATTGTAGATTGATAGAACAAAGCAGGAATGAGAAAGAACAAATGAGAAAAACAGCACCAGTGGAAATTTAAATCACTAAATTTCCAGAAAATGGGGATACTATTTACACAGAACCCCCGGCACATCCACGTGGGGTGCCTAATTTGGACGTTTTCCAACTGAGCATTCTAATTGGTCATAGTGGATACACCTTAGACAGCGCGCAAAATAAAATATGACTTATCCTACGAGGCATAGGTTTTCGCGCAAGGGTCAAAAGAGGTCGCGTTGGGATCCGCGACAAGCACGTCCTTTACCTTCCACGAAACATGTTCACGTTTGAAAGGCCCATTAGCTGCCCTGGCAAAAAGTCATAGTGGACGCTACAGGCACTCACAACTGGACACAGGCACAATTGGTATAGCGCAAGCGTATTTATAACACTGACTGCACAAGCTACAACCTTACCCCCAGGCTAAATAGGCCAACCAAAGAGCTTATTACGGAAAGAGGGGGAACTTCCATTATGTCATATACAAAAATGCGAGACGCCCTCACGGATTATTTCCCTTTGCTCGGGCTGGCTATATTTCAACATCTGCTATATGAATGATCTGTGCATGGTAACTTATTGAGCCTATGCCATTGCAAAAGAACATTTTTATGGCAACGTTTGCAAAAACCAAACTTTTAACCATCATTATTATTAACATTCCGCTACTGCTGTCTTTTTTTAAAATGTTTACTTATTGACATTTATTAGTTGCTTTTATGCTGCTTGTGTGTGTATGTGATAGGTTCGTTTTCTGCCCTGGAATTTATTATTTTTTAATCAACAACAGATATTTTAAAATTAAAATATGCATGACAGACTGTTTCATTTATCCGAAACTGTGTAAATCTGTAATCGTAAGAGAGAGAGAGAGAGAGAGAGAGAGAGAGAGAGAGAGAGAGAGAGAGAGAGAGAGAGAGAGAGAGTGAGAGAGAGGGGGGTTGGGGAAGAGAGAGCTCTGTCATTCAATCAATTAATCACAATAATTGAATAAAGCACAATAACAAAATGTTTCACTAATAGTGTGAATTTAATTTATATCAGGTGTCCCCCTACCCCCCAACCCTCTCACCTCCCACATCATTGGCTTAATAACATCAGTCACTTCATGGAAAATAATTAATTAATCAGACAGAACAATCAGAACCTAGACTACAACATTCCACGCAATATAGATCTAATGTGCAGAACTTCACAGATCAGAACAAGGACTGAGTTTCTACATTACATTTTTTTCCCGTTTACACTCAAACGAAAAGGGATTACAACAGATCAAGGACCATTTTTGTGCCTAGGTAAGGGGTTATTTTGCACAGTATTTGATCACGAGGAGAAAACAGACTTAGTCTAATTTAATTTGTTAACATAAGCAGTTTGATGAAGCCAAACTGCCAATCTGACATCTACTTTTGAAATATAAGCAAAAATAATTATAGTCAAACAACCTAACAATAACGTAAACAGTGAGCGACCTGTTGAACCTAAACTGTCAGCAAGCAAACTGTTTTCGATTTAGCACATAGGTATAACATGAATCATTCAAGCCGCTCTCTGATTGTTTTAACACTAACAACACTGCAGCGGTCTTAGTTTAGGCCTACAAAAACACAAAAAAATGAAGTTTTTCAATTGCAATTTACCTTTCTTTGTCTCTTGGAAATTTGAAAAAGGACTTGCCAACACAACTTTTCTTGTATCTGGCATTATGGCAATTGATGGCTGTGCAAAAGTCACCACCCTGTTTCACTCGGTCGCCTTTTGACTTTCTGCCACGAGCCATTTTCAGCATGTCGACAAGGGAGCATGACTCGTACCTTTCGTCTCGCGGTTCAGTACCAAGTTCCCCTTCTTTCTATCATTAAGCTCTTTGGGCCAACTAAGACAGAGCATATCACAATATCAAAAAACATCACAGCCATCGGGTGTTTTCCCTTGTGATTTTTGACATCGGCCAGAGACTTCCTGTAAAATTGTTTTGTATGCTCATCAGATAGCTTTTACCGCAGTGACGTGGATCATACATCAAATGTAAAAGTTTGAAACAGTGGTCTCAAACCCATTTTAAACGAAAGGTTTTCTAGAGCAATCGTGTTTTACCTGTCACCGTCCTGCAGATGGAGGTCGGATGGAAGTGTGATGTTGCCTTCGCAGTCGTGTTCATTGCCAGCGAACATCGGTTGCAGAGAGTCAACGAATTGCTGGCAAATCGGGGGCCCTCTCAAAACCTGATTAGGGACCAGCGTTTTCTCGCTTCCTGTGAAAACAAAGGACCTTTGTCTAGAGGAAGACTCGGAATAATGGAACTATTTACAATTTTACGAAAACCGTGTTCAAGTGTCTCCACTTCTACTTTTTATATAGTTAATTCGTGAAGAGAAAGAGATACAGCGAGGTTAAAGGCGCTGGAAATGTAATTCCCGAACTATGTGTTCTTCACTAAATTTCATTCCAACCCCCAAAAGCGCTGCTCAAGTCTGGTAGTAAGAAGGCCGTCATGATGTACGTCAAAAGTGTATTAAATCTCTTAGGCAATACTATTCAAGACTCCGTCCTACAGTCACAGACACAAAATCAAGCAATAGATGAATGAAATAAAAAAAAAATACCAAACTGTCTACCAATTAAGTGTCATGTAGACCAAATATTTACTCACCAGTCAGATTCTTCCTGATCACTGCCACGTACAACCCTGTGACGCCCACTTTTGCTTCATTCGTGACGTAAGGCTGATTGTGTGTCAAGTTCATGTTTAGCCCCGCCTTCATGGCAAAACGGAGAATGGCTGGAACAGTGTTGATGCCCTCGTCTCTCTGGTTGTCGCAGTGTGTGGAGGTGCCGGTGTACATAGACATGGTCTCTGTGCCTTTGCTGTCCTCCACCTTCACACGGCACGTGCTCAGGTCTGGGACAGTGTCCACTATACAAAAACACCGATTAATTGTCACTATAGGGAAAGTTAGATTTTTGAGTGTCGTCTCTCGTCGCGCTTGATGCGTGACGTCATATTCATCTGACAACGCCCATCTCAATTTTGAAAAAGTAAAAAGGTCTTCGTCGTAAGGGGAGGGATTTACAGAGGAGGATAATTATATCGTACTCTTTCTTTTTCCCTCTCCTGGTTTTCCAGTAGGCCGGTCTACTGCCAAATTCCAAAACAAAACTTACTCACGAAATGCACGTTACCTTCCAAAACCATCAAGCAGCAGAAAGAGCTCCCGAAAAAACAAATCCTGCAGCTATGACATCCCACACTGCAGGACACAATATAGACAGACGCCCTTTTTCCCTAGGACAATAAGCTTACTAGACTGGAACCAACTGCCTGAGGAAGTTGTAACGGCCGAGTGCCTGGACACTATGACGGCCTATTAGCGCCAAAACCGAGAGTTACCATTATCAGGAGATAATTGAAATTATCACGTGTTCCGTGTAATTTACCGAGATACCGGTAATCCTCAGTGTTAATTAATAATTATCAGTATTTGCCATGCTTTCTTAGCTCCAAAACCTGATAATTACTAATATCATGAGATAATTACAATTATCAAGAGATAATTACAATTATCAAGCGATAATTACAATTGTCACTGAAGATTATAAATATCAAGATGAGCATGCATGGCCAGATGCGCGATGCGCATGCGCGGCAGCGGCACTATTCCCAGCATGCCTGGGGTTTTGGCCCTATTAAAGCGTGGCCAAAAATTAACATTAGTAATTAACACTGTGAATTACCGGTATCTCTGTGAATTACACAGAACACGTGTTAAATACAATTATCACTGATACATGTAATTTTGCAAGTGAAAATTTTAATTATTATGTAATCATTACAATTTTCAGTTTTGGCGCATTTCCAGGCTGATTGATAGAGCCAAAACTGAAAATTAAACATGATCACACGAACATATTACTTTTGTAATTTTTCAATAATAATGGTAATTATCTCTTGATAATTGTAATTATCCCATGATATTTGTAATTATCACATGATAATTGTAATTATCAGGTTTTGTCGCTAGTAGGCCGCCATAGGACACCTTCAAGTCTCAACTGTAACACCAACATCCACCTCCCTACCTCCCACTCCCTTCAAAACTGCAACCACCTTTTCTTCTCTCCCTGTTTCTCTCTGTTCTTATTGCTACCGCCACTTCCAGGACACCATTACAGTATCTAACGCAGCCCGATCTCCACACAAGCACTGCATCTCAAGCACCCAGTAACGACAGAACCAACAAAATTATGTTGGCCGCTTAAAGGAAGAAGAAGTCACTCTATTTATTCCCAACACGCATTCCAGTACAGCAGTATTTATATGTAACACAAAGTAGATAGTAGGTTTTGGAGTAAATCTTGCTGTTTTAGCGCGTTTTAGAAAATACAAGAAGGCCGTTTATTCTTTCAGTCACTTGTGATTGGCCAAATACTGTGATATAATAATGGTAGTCATACGCTACTAGGCCAAAAAAGTAGAGATGTAAAATCGATTGATAAGTATTTTATGGAGCTGTCTGCATCACGGAGGGAAAAAGTACTTCAAGAGCGATTAATAGCTTCCCTTTGCCCTAGTAGTAAACGCGAAATAGCCTACTCACAATCGCAGCGATATCCGTTGGCGGTGACAAGTTTGAACCCATTCTGACAGGTGCATGTGGAGGCCAGTTGTGATCCAGGGGTTCCCACACACTTACCAGGGTAGCAGTGGCTGTGTCGCCAGTGGCAAAGTTCTGGAACACACAAGCGGGCAGTTTTTACAGGTGATTTTCAGAGGAAGCGCTTTTACAATATGGGGACAACTTACCTGGGGCGCATGAGCAGCTGATTCCCTATCGGGACTCCATTTTAGGTACTGAATCTTTAGACGGTGTTCTGGCTGTCCTTCCTTGTTTCGTCACAGCGGTTCGCCAAAGAACATAACGGTCCAATTACACGTGTCATTGCATTTGATCTTCATCGTGTTTCATCGTTGAACACCCGATGCATCAGTTTCGTTTCGTTTGAAATTCGGTTGACTTCTAGTATTAAGTGTCATGTTCAACTAATCGTCGCATTGTGTTCTGTGTTGTGGCCCTGGCAACGAAAGATGGCGGCGATTGTTACTGCGTCGGTTCATCTGGGTACGCACTTGAATTTCAGCCTGAAACCTGCCAGCTTCAGCCTACGTGGGCATTGTAGTTCACGTTCATCGATGATAGAAAGTAGAAGTGGGTTTTCCTCTTCACCACTGTTTCCTCGTTGAACGCGTCATTCACCGTTGTAGGTCTACATCACATTTCAACTCACTGAATGACTTTCAATGTCCGATTGTTGATAGATAGATATTCCGTATTTATAGGGTCCAGCGGACTGGCAACAGCCGAATCAGGACCACTCAAAACTAAGCAAAATCAGACTAAACTGCTAACATTTAAATATGATAAAAGATGTAAATAAAACCAATCTTACTAATACAATTTAACCAAGATTATAAACAAGACCATATGACCTATATGCGACAAAACAAACCAACATCGTGTGAAACTTGACACATGTGTTTACAATTGCAAATTTTAAACATCTCATTTAAAGGTATCGAACCAAAATATCTTTCTCTTTCATCAACCAGATCAGCACATTCAGACAAAAAATGGCGGACGGAAAAGGATTTGTTACATGCAAAGCACCACGGTGGTTCTCCTTTTAAAAGGAAACTATGGGTGACATGAGTACGCCCAATATGAAGGCGAGCCAAAACAGTTTCTTATTTGCAAGTGGACGCAAAGTTAGGCAAAGAAGCAGACAAATCTGGAAGAATGTGAAATAATTTGTTATTGATTTGATTAGACCATTCAGTCTGCCAGTGCCGTTTACAATAAGAGCCAGTCATACAACGCAGGTCAGGGTATGGAACAAACTGGAACATCTCTTAAGAGAAATCTAGATGCAGAGCTTCTTTAGCCGCTTTGTCCATTTCAATATTGCCGCGGATACCCATGTGACTAGGTACCCACATAAAAATTATCTTTTTACCCTCAGAAACACGTTGTGTGTGGAGGTCATGGATCTCTGCCAGAAAAGGGTGCGATATCTTTCTCGTGGAAAGAGCCTGAAGTGCTGACAGTGAATAATACGAGTGCAACACCTCTAAATACGCTTTTGTTGTTATTTGTGTAGAAGCAGCAGGTGCACGAAAGGTTATATTTTCACGTTTTCCCAATCTAACACCGATGACAGGAGTAATGAATCTATAGATGTGTTTTTTTTTCCCACATTTATCTGGAAATACCTCGGGGAATGAGAATGAGTAAAATGTCGGTCGGTGGATCGGTCCGTTAAACGTGATATTACAAGAACATCTGAACGGACTGTTTCCCGTGTCATCGTATTTGCTCTTCCGTCAAGATCACTAGAGTCGTTTTGCTGCTAAAATCTTTTTTTCTCAATATCTCTAATACTGCTAAAGCGAGTTTGTTTTTGTCTTGGTAAGCAAGTGGTGGGTGGTGGTGTGATCTCCTACGGCCACAAGGCTATGGGACTACCTTTACCTTTTTTTATGTGGTGGTATGCAAGGGCTGGGTTGTGGTGTCGGATACCGCAGTGGTTGGAGCACTGGCTACTGTGTCGCAAGTTAAGCACCGTCCAGTGCGGTTAGCACTTGGATGGGTGACCGCAAAACGTGAAGCGACAAATAACAACGCCCCCAGTTGACTCAACTGTGACTGCGTACCTACTCTCTTAAGGGTGGGGAAGGTAAAGCAGCGAGGGAGAGAGATGGGCATCACCCTCATTACGCTGGCCCAAGATAAGTGTGATCTCCAACATCACGCTCCCCTACGGCCACAAGGCTATGGGACTACCTTTACCTTTTTCTTTATGCAAGTAAGTGTACTTAATATCATGGGCATTGTTCAGCAACAGTTTGGTTGTCAGTCAGTCGGTCTGTGCTCCGAATTTGACTTTTTTTTTTTTTTTTTTTTTTTTTGGGGGGGGGGGGGTTTTCAAAACACACACTTTTATCATTGTAGCTTTGCCAATACTTTTAACTACTGCTAGCAATGTTAGATCATTCGTACTTCCTCAAAGGTCAAAGTTATTGTGCTTTTACCAGTTTCTAAACACGTTTTGCACTGGGTCTAAAACGTGGCTTAGCTGAACTTGATTAGTTTTTGCTTGCAGATAGTTTAGATAGCGGCTTATCATTCCATGTATTTTTTTTAAATATTTTGCTTTGTTAGGGTAAACCTGAGTCATAACACAGCCAAGAAAATTTACACTTTTGAAAATGCTTATTTGTGTGTGTGTGTGTGTGTGTATGTGTCTGTGTGTGTGTGTGTGGGTGTGTGTGGGTGTATGTGTGTTGTGTGTGTGTCTGTGTATGTGTATGTGTGTGTATGTGGGCATGTAGAAACGACGTTCTGATGACACACACATGAAACTCCACATGGTTTCTTCTGACTTTTTTGGAAGGCCGTACTATTTTGACGTCAAAATAGTGCTCCGTTGAGTTAGAGCTGTTTTAGCATTAGGGTTAGGTTAAGGGTTAGGGTTAGGGAAAGGGATAGCTTCAAAAATTTGAAAATGTCAAAATAATGTCAAAGAAATGGAAAGTATGTCAAAATAATCCCTGCTTTTTCACAACAGTCATCAGAACGTCGTTTCTACAAAAATGTGTGTATGTGTGTGTGTGTGTATGTGTGTGTGCCGGTGTGGGGAGACATAACCCTTGAAATGGGTGACTAACTTGCTTTTTATGCAGGAAATGGGTGAGTGTATTAGCCACCCAGTGTTTTCCAGCCACCCACTTTTTTCTAAGTACACAGGAGTGCTCTTTTAGTGCATGGGAGTGCAGTTGTAGTGCATGGGAGTGCAGTTGTAGTGCATGAGAGTGTTTTAAGTACACAGGAGTGCTCTATCCGGGACGGAGAAAATACAGTCAATTTTGGGAGAAATTTTGGACAAAATTCGACCTATTTCGTCGCCTATAGGAGACGAACTAGGTCAACTTTTTAGAGAAGGGTTCGGGTAAGGGTTATTTGTAGATCTATCCCTAGCCCTTGCCTTAACCCTTTTCCGTTAAAAAAATCACTTTCCGACTCCTACATTCTTAATAAAACCCAGTCTTGGTGTTTTACATACTTGTGTGTGTGTGGGTGTGTGGGTGTGTGTAGGTGTGTGTGTGTGTGGGTGTGTGTGTGTGTGGGTGTGTATGTGTGTGTGTGAGTGTGTATACCTGAAAATAAATTTGAATGGCTTGCCATTTTCGTTTTTTTAATTTGTCTTATTTTATTAGTGCTGATGATGATGACGACGACGACGAAGCTGCTGCTGCTGCTGCTGATGATGATGATGATGATGATGATGATGATGATGATTATGGTGATAATGTGGATGATGATGATGAGGAGGATGATGACGAGGATGATGATGATGATGATGATGATGATGATGAGTGTCACGTGGGGTTTATGGGCTCTGCACAATGGAATTATGGACCCTCACGTTTATTCGGTGGGAACTGCTAGTAGGTCACCCTATGAATTACTTTAATAAATTTATTTGTTTAGCTCGTTCTGTGTTAAGGTTGGGGTACAGAAATAGATAGAAAAATGGTAAAAGAATACTGTCACACTAGCTTTCACACGGCTATGAATCATATGTAGTCCAGCCACTTGATAACAGTTAAAATCGCACATTTATTTCTTCTACTCTATACAAGGTTCTCTAAGTACTAATCTAACTTAAAATGTCTCAGTCACTGCTAATAGTTCGATCGCTGATAGTCTAGGCAGCTGTTATATCTTCCTCGGGCACTTGCTATAATATCTCATGTAGATTTGGACTACTGTGGTCCGTTTTACAGTTTCTGAAGAGTTGGACTACTGTGGTCCTGTTATGATCAGTTTAAGTGCACCTTCGCCTTATGCACTTAACTCATGTGTGGGGTGTTCGAAGTCCTTCTGTGAGGTAGCTTCTGGTACACCTTTGTCGTTGTGTAGTTGGGTTCCCTTGCCACGCTGTGGGGTCTGACAGGGTGTTTCTTCGGGTCGCTCTTTCCGTCTTGTGCGGTAGAGTCTCCTCGACCAACTAGTCGTTTCTGTGGAGTGGGACACACAGGATAGCTCGGGATAGCTCGGGATAGCTCGCCTGCTCGTCTGTTTGACAAGTTCAGGCCCGTGATGACTTGAGAGAATTCTAAGATTCTAAGTCCTGCTTCCTGGTCTATGAGTGTAGAGATTTCTCTAGCTGTGGAGATGTTGACTCTACCTCGTCACACACACGACTGATTCAAACTGTGTTAGGCTCTGACACAGTCAAAACTGCTCTACCCACTGAGCCTGCTCTGATTGGTTAAAACGGTCCGATTCAAAGCTCAAGTGCTGACTCACTGTGCTAGCGTGGGTCGGGCTCGCGGTGTGTGGTCTGCTGTGTAATTTAATTGCTGCTGTGTAATAGTCTAACTTCTCTACTGTTACAAAGACTACACATGGCTAAATAGTCAACAAGCAGAGTTAAAACTAGCCAATTCGTGACAATGATGATGATGATGATGATGATGATGATGATGATGATGATGATGATGATGATGATGATGATGATGATGATGATGATGATGATGATGATGATGTCTTACCTCTGCAGACGGATGAGCCTTGGTCAGGGGACCAGGATCGGGAAGACGTGCATCTAACACAGTCCGGCCCATCAAGCTGGTAGTTGTCCTCGCAAGAGAATGTGCATTGGTGACCACCAGCTGTGCCATCGGGACAACTTACAAAGCCGTGTGAGAGGCTCGGATTTGGACAGTTTAAATCTATGAGAAATAATTGGACACATTAATGACTTTGTACTCAGTGGGCGACACTGTTCTATTATGGATCAAATGAATGAACAAACGAGATACCATGGCTCGACATAAACCTTAAGTAGCCTATTATACAGTAAGCTCTCACTGTGCAGTGTGTGGTTATAAAAAACAACACACTGTTAAACAGTTATGGTATAGAACAACAGAAGGATTTATATCATTGTTTAAATATTTATCCTTGCGAGCGTATGTGTATGTGTGTCTGCGTGGAGCGCTTAGAGCAAGCTTTAAGTTTTGTTTTGCGCTATAAAAATAAATTATTAATAATTATTATTAGCAAAAGAAGAACTTGCAGGATCAGCAAGTTTACAAAACAACTAACTTTTCAAGCAATCAGGCACACATTTGAGTGTGCACAGAGACAGAGAGACAGACAGACAGACAGAGAGAGACAGAGAGAGAGGTTGAAATATATTTTCAAATAGCTTGGTGTTGGAACTTACTGTTTGATCCGGTCAAGGTTCGTGATTTACCGTCAATCCAACAATGACATCCAAAATGCATGTCGATGCCTGCGTCAGAGCATTGCAACTGCAACGTACAACGGATGTTGCCGATGA
Source organism: Oncomelania hupensis (assembly GCA_036898135.1). Lineage (NCBI taxonomy): Eukaryota > Metazoa > Mollusca > Gastropoda > Littorinimorpha > Pomatiopsidae > Oncomelania > Oncomelania hupensis. The sequence goes on from CM072521.1 coordinate 55,123,911, forward strand.
TGAGCACGTTTACTAAGTTTGTTGCACTATGAATCCTATCCTATCCCTATCCTGTCCCATAACCCGAAGGTCGTAGGGGCACCACAGATGATCGCTTAACCAGCATACTCCATCTTTCTCTGTCCTCAGCAGCCCTCATGGCTTCGCTCAGTGTCAAACCAGTCCATTCTCGAATGTTGTCCTCCCACCTCTTTTTCGGTCTCCCCCTTCTTCTACCTCCTTGCACTGTGCCTTGCAGAATGGTCTTTGCAAGGCCTGATGATCTGGTGACGTGGCCATACCATCGGAGTTTCCGTTTCTTCACCACTGTGAGCAGGTCATCGTGTTGTCCAATGGCTTGTGTGATGGTCTGTCGGACTTCAACGTTGGTGATGTGTTGGGTATAGGAAATGCACAGAAGTCTTCTGTAGCACCTCATCTCCATGCTTTGTATTCTTCGTTGGAGATCTGCTGTGAGGGTCCATGCTTCGCAAGCATATAGGAAGATGGAGATGACCAGAGATCGCAGCAGTCTTACTTTGGAATGTAGACTGATGGTTCTGTCTTTCCAAATGGGCTTCAACCTTGTCAGGGCAGCAGTTGTTTGTGCGATCCTGGAGAGGACTTCCTGTCGAGACCCATTGTCTGACACAATGGCTCCTAAATATTTGAAGCTGTGCACTGTGTTGAGGGATTGGCCTTGTACTTTGATGTCCGTGTTGATGCCATTGGTGTTGTTGGTCATCATTTTGGTCTTCTCTGCACTAATTTCCATTCCATAAGCTCTGGAGGTGGTGTCAAGCCTCTGTACAAGCTGTTCAAGTTCTTGTTCCTCTCCAGCCAATCCATCAATATCATCCGCAAAACGAAGATTGGAGATTGCTCTGCCCCCTATGCTGACTGTGCCTTCGTGATCTGCAAGAGCATCTGACATGATGCGCTCTAGGAAGATGTTGAAGAGTGTTGGAGAGAGTAGGCATCCTTGACGCACACCGATTGTTGTTCTGAACCAGTTCCCGATGACGCTGTTATGGAGGACTGCACTGGTAGCCTTGTCATACAGGCTTTTGATGACTTCTATGATTTTAGGGCTGATGTTGTACACTTTCATGGTTGCCCATAGAGCTGCATGCCAGACTCGGTCAAATGCCTTCTTGAAGTCTATGAACACATGATATAGATGTTGTTGGTGCTGTAGGTATTTCTCACAGATTATTCTGAGGTTGAAAATCTGTTCAGTGGTACTTCGCCCTGCCATGAATCCTGCTTGTTCTTCAGCTATGATTTGTTCAGCTTGTGGTTTCAACCTGTTGAGTATTATTTTCAGGAGGACCTTGCTGGGATGGCTGATGAGGCTGATGGTGCGGTAATTTTCACACTCCTGAAGGTTACCTTTTTTAGGAAGAGTGATGACAAGCGACTGGGTCCATGGTGTAGTTTTGCACTATGAAAATACCATTTAAAACAATTACATAGCCGCTGATCCACTTCATCATTGGAGTAACAGAACTACGGTGATCTTTCGGTGGGGAGTGGGTAAAGAACGGGGGTGGGGGGGGGGGGTTGGGAGGGAAGTCAAATCTAGAACTTAAAAGTTGCTATGAAATGTAAGATTTGACATTGAAGATTCCCATTACTTGTCCCTACTTTTGTAAGCGGAAGTTGCCTTGTTTGGCAGAGTTTTGTGAGCAGCTGAATCACAAATGAAGGTCCCTGTATGTTTGTGTTTGTAAACCTAAAAGAGACAGGGATTAGTTTTAATTGCAACTTTTGTCAGTATTGAATGAGTGTTTTTTTTTATTTTATTTATTTATTTTTTTATTTATTTACTTTTTTCAGTATTGAATAAGTGATTTCTATTGATTTATTAATTTATTTATTTATTGTATTTTAATTAATTAATTAATTAATTTATTAATTTATTTAATTATAAACTTTGAGTAACCCCTCTCTCTAGCAACTGTTACATAATTAGCGTACCTTAACCCAGTCCAGTTCCCAATCCGAATTGCTTCCGCTCCCGTCCCCTCTGATGACGATGCTGGAAACGGGCGAAACGTATTTAGCATTGAATGCCGTGGTATCCACATCACCTCTCTCATAATGTCCACTAAGTCTGTGTTCACCAGTCTCAACTCCGTTTTTCCCATGGATATTGATATAAATACCCTGGTCGGTGCCAGCAAAATTGTCATCGTTGGTTCTGATTTTGACAGTGCAGTACATTGAACCTGATGAGTAAGATAAATAGATAAGTGAATAAATAAATATATACGTTAAAAAAGGTTAAAAAAAATAATAATAAAAAAGATAAAGATAGTCCCATAGTTTTGTGGCCGTAGGGGAGCGTGATGTTGGAGATCACACTTATCTTGGGCCAGCGTAATGAGGGTGATGCCCATCTCTCTCCATCGCTGCTTTACCTTCCCCACCCTTAAAAGAGTAGGTACTCAGTCACAGTTCAGTCAACTGGGGCCGTTGTTATTTGTCGCTCCACGTTTTGCGGTCACCCATCCAAGTGCTAACCGCACTGGACGGTGCTTAACTTGCGACACAGTAGCGAGTGCTCCAACCACTGCGCTATCCGTACGTATATATACATAAATACTTAAATAAATATGTAAGTAAATACATAAATAAACAAGTGTTGTAGCCTAATGAGTGCAGAGTTCCCTCGCGTGCTGATTCCCATTCCAACAAACACACACGCACACACACACGCACGCACGCACGCACAAGCTCGCAGGCTCACTCACTTGCACACAAACACACACATCGTCAACGACCCTATCCATTTCATAAATGGAAATTAATAATAATGTATTATTGTTATTTTTTTAAGAATTATGATTAGTTTAATAATAATAATAATAATAATAATAATAATAATAATAATAATAATAATAATAATAATAATAACAATAATAATAATTTATTATATTATTATTATTATACTATTATTCTTATTATTATTATTATTATTATTATTATTATTATTATTATTATTATTATTATTATTATTATTATTATTAAAATCATCATCATCATCATCATCATCATCATCATCATCATCATCATCACATTTATTGACTTAGTCAACACATTAAGTTATGCAGATTAGCAACTGAAGAACCCGTAACAGGTAGCAATAGCAGCACACATCGCAACTGCAACTGCAACCGCGACTGCAACATGCCATCGTACAAGTTGACCCAAGTTTAGCGAAAAGTTGAGCGTGCGCGTTGTTGCAGTTGCATCCAGGTGCAGACGACGCAACGGGAGTTTTTGTTTTCGTCATTGTGATCTTGGTCATATGACTACATAACAAAAATTCATCGCTATTGATCGAAGGCTGGCATCCCTGACGTCTCGCTTATGATAAAGCTCTGACGAGACATTCCACAATGCCTCGTGGCCTTGGTAGAGTTCAATCAGATATATTTTATCGGACTCGCTAAGCCTCGATGCACTACTACCTTCCGCCATTTCACTCGTCCTTCCTTCCTTTATTAAATTTACGTCCCCAACACCAAAGCATATAGGGGACGACATTTCACTCGCCTCGGATGACCTCTTTACAACAACTAAGTCACGTGAGGGCTAAGCTCGTCTACGATTGGTAGTTGACCTACCTAAGTTGCAGCCAGCCTCAACATTTTACCGCACTGCAGTAAACAGTGCAACGTGGCTCAACACGCTGTACTAGTTGAACTTGCAGTTGCGCTCATGATCACATTTGTCGACATTGTTGCAATACATCAACTCCGCCATGGCCGGTCCCAAGCCCGGATGAGAAAGGAGGAGGGTTGGGCGTGGGGCTAGCGACCCTGCCCCGTGAAACCACTCTTGCTACAGAAACCGAAACAACAGAAGAAAACAACCTCAAGCGCCTGATTCAGGGAGATGCCTCTTCAGGAGGACAGATGACGCAGGATGGTGAAAGCCTCACGGAAGCCAGCCAGCCGACGAATCTCCTGACGATGAAGGCAAAAACCAAAATTGGAACCTGGAACGTGAGAACAATGTATGAAGTTGGAAAAGCAGCTCAAGTAGCAAGAGAGATGCAGAAATACAATATCCAAGTACTAGGAATTTGTGAGAGCAGATGGAACGGGTCTGGCATGACAACACTTGCCAGCGGAGAGAAAATCCTTTACTCTGGGCATACAGACGAGAACCACATCCACAGCGAGGGAGTCGCCATCATGTTGTCTCCAGCAGCTGCTAGAGCCCTTATAGAGTGGCAGCCAATTAATCAGAGAATGATGACTGCAAGATTCAATTCTAAGGGGAGGAAAGTAACGGTGATACAATGCTACGCACCCACAAACACGGCTGAGGAAGAAGCAAAGGAACAGTTCTACAACACTCTCCAGTCAGTAGTCGATGAGGCACCGAAGAGAGACATCAAAATCCTTATGGGCGACATGAACGCCGAGATAGGGAAAGACAACCTTGGAAAAGAACTTGTGATGGGAACACAAGCCCTGGGTGAAATGAACGAGAACGGTGAGCTGTTTACAGATTTCTGCGCTTTCAATGACCTAGTCATAGGCGGCAGTGTATTTCAACACAAGGACATCCACAAAGAAACCTGGATCTCACCTGACGGCAACACCAAAAACCAAGTAGACTACATCACAATAGCTAGGAAATGGAGAAGAAGCCTTTTAGACACAAGATCTCAGCGAGGAGCTGACGTGGCCTCGGACCACCATTTGGTGACCGGGTCTGTCAAGATCAAGCTGAGGGCCTTCAGAGACACAGCAGACCGCCCGCATGTCAAGTTTAACACCCAGCGCCTGAAGGAGAAAGAGTACAAGGACGCTTTCTCTATCTCTTTGAAAAACAAATTTGAAGCCCTGAAAATGCTGACTGAAGAAACCCCCTTGGAAGAACACTGGAGGTCCATACGAGATACAATCGCAGGCACATGTCAAGAGGTATTGGGAAAAAGGGAAAGAACAACAAAGGAATGGATCTCTGGCAACACATGGACACTGATAGAAAACCGAAAAGGAATCAAGCAGAAAATCAACTGTATCCAAAATACAGAGGAAAAGAAAACTATGCGAATGGAGTACACTATGGTGAACAAGGAAATCAAGAAAAGTGCCAGGACAGATAAGAGACTCTTTTACAATGAGCTGGCAATGGAGGCAGAGCAGGCGGCAGAAAAGAGAGACCTTAGCACTCTGTACAAGGTCACTAGGACTCTCTCAAGTAAGAAAACAAACACAGATAGGCCAGTTAAAGATAGTACAGGTAACCCTGTCAGCAAGGAACAAGACCAGAGACAGCGATGGGCTGAACATTTCAAAGAACTCTTGAACAGATCCCCGCCGTCCGTGAGAACAGACATCCCGCCGGCAGACTCACCACTTAAAGTCAACACCAACCACCCTACCAAAACAGAAGTAATTAAAGCCCTGAAAACCTTAAAAAACGGAAAAGCAGCAGGACCAGATGGAATACCCCCAGAGGCCCTAAAAGTGGACCTTTCAACTACAGCTAACATGCTGCTGCCATTACTGCAGACGATCTGGAAGGAAGAAAAAGTGCCAGCCGACTGGAAAAAGGGACATTTGGTAAAACTCCCCAAGAAAGGAGATCTAGGCGCCTGCAAGAACTGGCGCGGCATTATGCTTCTGTCAATACCCAGCAAAGTACTGACTCGCATCATCCTCGATCGACTGAAAGATGCAGTGGACGAGAAACTCAGACCAGAACAGGCTGAGTTCAGGAAAGACAAGTCCTGTACGGACCAGATAGCAACACTCCGTATTATCATAGAACAATCCGTGGAATGGCAGTCAACGTTATACCTCAACTTCATCGACTTCCGACAGGCGTTCGATAGTATAGACCGAGAAACCATCTGGCGGCTGCTCCATCACTACGGAATCCCCCAAACCTTCATAACCCTGATCCAGGATCTGTATGAAGATGCCACCTGCCAAGTCATCCATAACGGCAAACTGACTGCGGACTTCGAAGTGACCACAGGCGTTCGTCAAGGATGCACGCTATCCCCAATGATCTTCTTGCTAGTGGTCGACTGGGTGATGCGACAGACAACTAGGCAAGGAAGAACCGGAATCCAGTGGTCCTTTACCCAGTTCCTTGAGGACCTAGACTTTGCCGATGACTTGTGCCTGATGTCCCAGACACGCCAGCACATGCAGCAAAAAACGGACAACCTTGCTCAAGAAGCCCTGAAAACTGGACTTCAGGTCAACCTGGAGAAAACTGAAACCATGGCCCTGTTTAAAAGACAGCAGCAACCAATCACCATTGGAGAAAGCAACCTAACAGAAGTTACCTCCTTCACCTACCTGGGTAGCATTGTAACAGCAACAGGTGGTTCTGACGAGGACATCAAAGCCAGAATTGGGAAAGCAAGACTCGCATTTGTCACCTTGAAACCACTTTGGAGATCTACATCTTTCTCTCTCCGGACCAAACTGCGGATCTTCAACAGCAATGTGAAGTCCGTTCTCCTTTACGGCTCAGAGTCCTGAAGAGTCACCAACACCTTGACAAAGAAGCTCCAAGTGTTCATCAATGGTTGTCTTCAGAACATCCTGAAGATCAGATGGACGGACAAAGTAAGGAACACGGACCTGTGGCAGCGGACGAATCAAGACCCCATCGACCGGCAGATTGCCAGACGGAAGTGGCGCTGGGTGGGACACACTTTGCGGAAACCCCAACGGGACATCACACGGCAGGCCCTACAGTGGAATCCTCAGGGGAAGAGGAAGGTTGGTCGTCCCAAGACGACCTGGAGGCGTTCCTGTGAGGAGGAGATGAAGAGCTGCAACCTGTCATGGGGTGAACTGAAAAAGGCTGCCCAGAACCGAGTGCGCTGGAGAACTGTTGTGGAGGCCCTTTGTTCCACGAGGAATTCAAGGAATTAAGAGAGAGAGAGAGAGTTGCAATACATCGATGTACTCAACATTGTTGCACTCGAAGTTGCGATGTATGCACCGGTCCTGCACTTGTTCCTATAGTAGCGCGCTAACCAAAAACAATAAAAACAAGCGGGTGCCGCGGATATGGGGCGCCATGTGTCCATTTATTCTATGTGATCATTCTATACATAGAATAAATTCTATGCACATAGAAAGAATTCTATGCACACAAAAAGCATTCATTAGTTGAAATTCCATTTATAAAAAAAGAAACCAATATTGTAAGTCATAGAATAAAATTCTTTGTATAGAATAACATTCTATAATATAGTGTAAAATTCTATGTCCATAATAAAATTCTATGTATAGAATAACATTTTATAATAGAGAATAAGATTCTATGTATGTAATACAATTCTATATTATAGAATGCACTTGTATGCATAGAACTATATTCTATAACATAGAAAGAATTCTATTACAAAGAATGAATTCTATAACATAGAATTAATTCTTCAACATAAAATAAATTGCATGACATAGAATTAATTCTATGTGCATATAATAAATTGTATAACATAGAATGAATTCTATAATAAAGAATGAATTCTATATGCATAGAATGAATTTTATAGCATAGAATGAATTCTATGACATAGAATTCATTCTATGACATAGAATGAATTCTATAGGCAAAGAATGAATAGTATAACATAGAATGAATAAGATTACATAGAATGAATTCTATGACATAGAATGAATTCTATAACATAGAATGAATTCTATAGCATAGAATGAATTCTATGACATAGAATTTATTCTATAGCATAGAATTAATTCTATGTTACAGAATGAATTCTATGTCATAGAATTCATTCTATGCTATAGAATTTATTCTATGTTATAGAATTAATTCTATGCTATAGAATACATTCTATGTAATAGAATTCATTCTATGTCATAGAATTCATTCTATGTTATAGAATTCATTCTATGTTATAGAATTCATTCTATGTCATAGAATTCATTCTATGTCATCTTATTCATTCTATGTTATACTATTCATTCTATGCTATAGAATTCATTCTATGTCATAGAATTCATTCTATGTCATAGAATTCATTCTATGTCATAGAATTCATTCTATGTTATAGAATGAAATCAATATGAAAAACTTTTTTTTAATAGTAAAAACTGGGGCACTGTCAAGGTATAGAGAACATTTTGTATGGCATGGGACTGTATTGCAGAGAGATACACATTGCCACATCCCATCACCACACCACATCACTCTACATCAATGGCTGACGTACGTTCCGAATGCTATTATGCTATCAATTTTATTAACGGAAGGAACTATACATAAATGTGGGTGTTCTCACAAAGGGTGGCCAAATTCGCAACAGAGGTATTTATCTGAAAATAGGTTATGGGGGGACGCCTGGGGTGAAATAGGTTTTTTTGCAATAATTATTATGTCTCAGAGTTGTATCGCAATATTCGACCTTTAATTATATTAATTATTGCTTTTTATGAGTGTACAGTACGGTTATTTCTTCGATATTGAGCAAAAAGAACTGATTATTTAATTAGATTTTGTCACTATAAACCCTTACAGAACCTCAGCACATTGTAATGAAAAAGTAAGCAGCAGGGGCGGAGGGGGGGGAGGGAAGGGTGTGACGTCAATTATTTTTATTGCTATGCGAGAAACCTAACGGCCCTGCTGTGACGACACGAGTTTTCAGATAGCAGGGAGAATTATACTTTTTACGACGTTACACTTCTCCGTATACAGTGTACATAGAATAGCGTGACCGATTTACTTTTTGCGTATGAAAGTGCAGTTTCGTAAAGTCCGTGCATAACGAAGAAGACAGGGAGTAGGCCAATTTCCGAATAGGGATACGCGTAATAAAGAATGTGCATACTGACGAGAGCTCGACTATTTTGCTTGTGGCCGGCGCGTTTTTGGAGGGCAGAGTGGTTTGAGATGCTTTTGCGAGAGGATCGAATCTAACGAGGCAGCAACCCTGTGACAGAGGTCATTGTAGTGTAGGGTACTGTTGGAAGGGTGTGTTTATTGTTTATATAGCCACCCAAGGTCTTATGCCCTCGTCGGGATAAGGATGTTTAGAGTTCGAGAGGAAGTATTAACTGCCATTTGTCAGTGAATGTAGAGTTATATACTTAAGGTGTGTGTCGTTCTCGATTGAACACCCACCAAGACTTAGTGTCTGTGACAGAGCTAAGGTGACCTCATCCTCAGTTATAAGTGTTATTTGGAAAGTGAAATAACCAGCAATAGCAAGACAAAGTGACTCTCAAAAGACTAACCAATTGTATTTGTGACAGTGCTGTGTTGTGTTGTGGTGTTGGGGGGAAAGGTGTGTCACAAGCCGAGGCCTAAAAGGTGAGCAAATCCTGTCATTCAATTCTTTAGTGGCGCGCTCCGAGAACTGCGTACGCGTATGAGTGGTAATGAGTGTGGGGAAGGGGATGTATTTTAGGATGCATAATGAATTTTGTTGATTTTATATGATTTTCTTATGATTTTCTTATTGTATATGTGATGGGGAAATGTCGTTGCTGTTGTTGTTATAAAAGTGGGTCAAAGGCGACGATGGGAAATGTAGAGAGGGAGAGAGAGAGTGGGGGTGTATGTATGGAGAGAGCGATAGAATGTATTATACTGAACAAAGATGAAGCGATGATTATGAAGCAAGCATGTTTACAGTATGGTACGGCAAGATAGTATGAAAGAAGGGAGATAATCGTTATGTGTTATAATTGTTGGGGGTGATGGCGATGATGAGGGTGAGAGGGATGAATCAGGGCTGTGAGATTGAAGTGTGGTTGCAATAATTATGTATATTTATATAAACACTTGTGTGTAAAGAAGATGTGAATTATTAAGCATCAAAGATTGATTTATATTATTGAAATGTGTGTATAGCATCTTGTATTATTATCATGGTATTCATATACAGGTCAAGATGGTGGACGGAGGACGGCGTGTTATATTATATTATATAGTGTTTATTGTTTTGTAGGCAGGTTGTTAAGACTGTGTATATGCTTACAGGTGTGGGCGTTTACTTCTACGCGTTACTTCTACGCATTATTTCAACGCTGTTGCTTCTGATGTTGCTTCTTATGCTGTACTTATGTTGCTGTTGTTGACGCTGATTGGGTTCTAGCCAGCCTGGGGGTGCCTTTGCCTCTACAACAGAGTAGTGTTGTGGTGATCTCTGCCACCGCTGCAGGTTTTGCCTATGTATCGAGGCAACACTATTACAGGAGGTTTTCATACCTAATTCATGCACACACAGACTCACATTGCACTACACCTAAAAACATATTCATTTAGTTAGAAGAATCATCCGCTTATTGTGAAAGAGACTGTTTAGCTCTCTGAGCTACTTGACAAGAACATTGAGACAGAGCTTCTGTGCCACAGCTTCGCCTAGATAATAGTTTATGATTAAAGATTCAAACGCCAGTGCTTATTATTTGAAGATTTACATTTTGAATTGATTTATTGATTGTGATTTTGTTGTACACACTTGTAAAGAAACTGTTGTTGTTTAGTTCTGTTTAGGGTTGAACAAGGGGAGGTAATTGTTAGTTAGTATTGGGACGGGGGTCTTGTTAGGGGTTGAGGGGAGGTTAGTTCCCATTTGTCCTGTGTTTGTATGTTAATTGTGGAATAAAAGAGTGTGATTGTATTCTGGCATTTGTGTTAGTTTATTTTGTTTGAGTTTTATTCATTTCCACTCGTTGTATGTGCTGACGTCACAGAACCCGCTCGGGGGACGTGACACCTGCCACACATGCCGATTGTGCAACGATTTTGTTTGCGATCCGATCGCGATTGCTACGTGATGAAGTCAGAACAACTGCTTGCCTGTGGTCCGATTTTGCAATCGGCTCGGTATCATGCGATTAGAGCCTGTTCTAATGTCTGATAAAGCCTGCAGAACGCTTGGCACGTCAGACATTTCTTCAGTTCTTGCGCGCGTGCACATGTCCCTTTATTCGTCAAAGCCTTTATTCGTCAATTTCACAAAGAATGACCTAGTTGCGCATAGAATGAACATTCTATATTATAGAATGCATTCTATGTTAAAGAATTCACATTCTATGTTATAGAATGGATTCTATGTTATAGAATGAACATTCTATATTATATAATGCATTCTATGTTAAAGAATGCACATTCTATGTTATAGAATGGATTCTATGTTATAGAGTGAACATTCTATATTATAGAATGCATTCTATGTTAAAGAATGCACATTCTATGTTATAGAATGGATTCTATGTTATAGAATGAACATTCTAAGTTATAGAATGGATTCTATGTTATAGAATGAACATTCTATGTTATAGAATGAATTCTATGTTATAGAATGACCATTCTATGTTATAGAATGAACATTCTATGTTATAGAATGGATCCTATGTTATAGAATGAACATTCTATGTTATAGAATGAACATTCTATAACATAGAATGCATTCTATGTGCACCAAATGTTAAAAAATAATTCTATGAAAATAGAATGTATTCAGTGTTGCGAATAAAATCCATTTTATGTATAAAAAAGGTATTTTATGTCATACAATTCTTGCTGTGTAATACAATTAATTATATATACATATAATTCATTTCACTCACAAAAAATTAAAAAACACTACTAATAAATTGTAACGAAATTTAGAATTTAAAAAAAGATATTGTATGACACATCACCACATCCAGTGATGGAGAAAGTTTTGAAGCTAGGGGTATTTATACCCTCAACCAAAACATGTGGGGGTTTTCATACCCTCATTGCAAACATAAGGGGGGTTTTATACCCCCTTTCAGTTTTTTTAGGGGTTACACCAACATACGTAATAAACACTTTGCGTGGAAAGTCTTTTCATCAGTTTGAGTTTCTTCAGCCGGGCCCGGTTGCGGCTCACCTTTTTCTTCTCTTACCGAGCACTCAAATCCAAATGCTGACAAAAAAGTTTGTTTTTCTTTTCCTGCATCTTGTTTTAATTTTTTTGAGCAATTAGTTTTGTCTGCTTTATTTTTCCTTTTCTTCGGCTTCCCCTCAGATCGCTGCTTGTCGGCCATGTTTAATGTTGGGTTGTTGTCAGTCTTATATAGCAAATCAAAAGCGTCGAGATAAAATAGTGAATATTATCGTGCATATGATTGCCTGTTTTTCGGAAGCAACAGAATAAATAGGAGGGGGAGAGAGGGTGGTAGGCGGTCGCGCAGGACGCACGGGCACACGATCCAAATCGAGCGAAAGCTATAAAAACGACCGAAGTAGTTGTACCTGATGATACCTCCCAGCAACTTAGCTTTACGTTTTCATACCCCTTTGGCACTGACTTTGTACGTGTTTATACCCTTTCATTACATTTTCGTTACGTGATTTCCCAACTCAGTGCGTGAAACACGTACGATTGTACGTGATCTCCATCACTGACATCGCATCATCACCACATCGATCACATCATCACATCACATCACTGCATCACATTGCTTCATCACCATCATCGTGAAAACGCACCACCACATAAAATCACATCACATCAACAAATCATCACATCACATCAGCCGACATCACAGCAGCAGCACATCTTCACATTGCAGCAGACAGCACATATCATGGCATCAGTGAATCACATCCCATAATCTAATCACCCCACCCCTCCCACCAATCACATTTGTGGTGCAGTGTGGTGTGATTTAGAGTGATGTAGTGTGGTGATGTGATGTGGTAATGTGTATGTATGTATCTGCAATACAGTTCTATTATGCCTTAAACGCGAGTGAATCAGACCTCATCATCACATAACCTAATCACTCTACCACACCTACACATCACATTTGTGGTGCAGTGTGATGTAGAGTGATGTGGTGTGGTGATGGGATGTGGCAATGTGTATATCTCTCTGCAATACAGTCCCATGCCTTAAAAAATGTTCTCTATCCTCGACAGAGCCCCAGTTTTTACTATTTTAAAAAAAAGTGTATGTATTGATTTCATTCTATAACATAGAATGAAGTCTATGACATAGAATGAATTCTATGACATAGAATGAATTCTATGACATAGAATGAATTCTATAGCTTAGAATAAAGAGGATAACATAGAATGAATAAGATGACATAGAATGAATTCTATGACATAGAATGAATTCTATAACATAGAATGAATTCTATAGCAAAGAATGAATTCTATGACATAGAATTTATTCTATAGCATAGAATGATTTCTATAGCATAGAATGAATTCTACGACATAGAATTCATTCCGTAACATAGAATTCATTCTATGCTATAGAATTCATTCTATGTTATAGAATTCATTCTATATCATAGAATTCATTCTATGTCATCTTATTCATTCTATGTTATACTATTCATTCTATGCCTATAGAATGAATTCTATGTCATAGAATTCATTCTATGTCATAGAATTCATTCTATGCTATAAAATTCATTCTATGCATATAGAATTCATTCTTTATTATAGAATTCATTCTATGTTATACAATTTATTCTATGCACATAGAATTCATTTTATGTCATATAATTTATTTTATGTTAAAGAATTCATTCTATGTTATAGAATGAATTGTATGCACATAGAATAAATTCTATGTTATAAAATTCATTCTTTGTAATAGAATTCATTCTATGTTATAGAATATAATTCTATGCATACAAGTGCATTCTATAATATAGAATTGTATTACATACATAGAATCTTATTCTCTATTATAAAATGTTATTCTATACATAGAATTTTATTATGGACATAGAATTTTACACTATATTATAGAATGTTATTCTATACAAAGAATTTTATTCTATGACTTACAATATTGGTTTCTTTTTTATAAATGGAATTTCAACTAATGAATGCTTTTTGTGTGCATAGAATGCTTTCTATGTGCATAGGATTTATTCTATGTATAGAATAGTCACATAGAATAAATGGACACATGGCGCCCCATATCGGATGGCTGGAGTCAGATCCTGTATCGGCCAGCGCCTTGAGTAGTTCTTCAACAGGGAAAGCTCTATATAAGAACATTATTAAAAAAAATTGTGAAATGTAATCATAGTTTTGTTTTAACCTCAAGGAATCTGTACACTATTAATTACATAAGAATTTAAAAAAAAAATAAAAACAAATTATTTACAATATTACGTCACGATGAGTAAGGGCCACTCAATTTGAATAAGTTTGGATTTAGCTTGGAGGTACAAGTAAAGTATAAATACATACCAAAATTGAACCAAATCCTTCCAGTAGTTTCGTAGAAAATAGGATTAGAAAGAAAAACAAAATTTTGACGTCACCATGATGACGTCATCTGATATGCATACTTTTTTTGTAAGCTGGTAGTTTTCTAATACCAAGATTCAAAGAAATCCGTACGTCCATTAGTTTCAGATAAAAAGTGCGCGAAATAATTGACTACATAAAAATAAAAATATTACTTCACCACGATGACGTCACTCGATATACATACGTTTTGACTAAGGCTCAAAGCATCTATACACTCTCATAACATACAAAGTTCAAAGGAAATGTACATAATAATTTTGTTAATTTGACACCATGATTACGTCACTCGGTTTGCATAACTTTCGTTACATTACATTATTATTGCTTTAGGTCCAGCGGACTCTTCTGAGCCAAATCAGGACCGGACAACCCGGTCAAATACTTTACAATAAAGACATCCCACGCCGGGGACGGCTGAGGCTTCACCCCAACTTATCGAACCCCCGTTTACAAAAACAAAATAGAATACAAACATCATTATAAATTATCAACAAAACACATACATAAAAAATGCCTACATTGCTAAATAATAACATCATATGAAGCCCTAGTGACCACCTGGCAGAAAGCGTCCAATATTCCCAAGCTGATCCAACAGACCTCATACACAAACAAGGAGTCTTGTCCCAGAAGAGTTTTCAGTTTTCAAGAAAAAAGGTAGGAGACTGGTCTAGCGAAGAAGACGATAGTATAGCAGAATGATAGAAAAGAGCAGGAATGAGAAAGAGCAAATGAGAAAGACAGCGACAGTGGGAATTTAAAGCACTACATTTCCAGAAAGTGGGGATACTATTTATACTGAAACCCCCGGCACCCCAACGGGGGTGCATAACTTTCGTTTCACGTTGGAATCATAAGTAAAGCCTAAGTATATACCAAACTAAAACCAAATCCCTCCAATAATTTGGGAGAAAATTGGATTAGAAAAAAACAACAAAACAATTATGAAGTCACCATGATGACGCCACACGGTGATGTCACTCAATATCGACGTGTTCCGATTGACGTCATCAGTTCATGCGCATCCTCCTTTGCAGGGCAAAACATCGCTTCCGCCCTACATCCGTGTGCGACCTATTTGATAGAATTTTACTTTTTAAATTTAGAATGGTAAACTGTTGTTGTGTTAAAGATTGTACCAGCAGAAGCTCGCCGAAAGATGGAACCTCTTTTCATAGAATTCCAAAGCTTGTTTCTCACAAAGGTACACAAATGAGAGAACTTAGTGAAAAGCGCCGTGCTTGTTGGTTGACTGCGATCAATCGAAAATGTTTTGAAAAGCTGGCTGCACGTCCATGGACCATGGTGTGTTCAAAACACTTTCACAAAGGTGAGTTTGTGATTATTGTTTTAAATTGTATTTTCCTGTCTGCCCTTGATTATGCAAGCACATTTGTAGGCTACTATTTTTCGTAACAGTTGTCCTTTCACTCGGTTCCATGATCAACAAGATGCATGATATTCAACGATCATCATCATCTGTCATCATGTTAGGCCTACTGTCACTAAGTAGGCTAGCATTTTAGAACACCTTTAAATTCAACATTCATTGATTCATTAAGATGATTAGTTACCAATATTTTAATTATTTTCGTTTGCTTTTGGGTATATTATTTTATATAATTTGAAGAGCTGCAAGATTTTTTTTTTTAGCATGTATGTATCAGTTTATAGTCCCCTCTCTTCCCGATAAGGATTTTCAGAGAGGAGACTCGAGTTTTTTTTAGCATGTATGTATGTATCAGTTTATAGTCCCCTCTCTTCCCGATAAGGATTTTCAGAGAGGAGACTCTTGATTACAACTTTTTTTTTTAGCAGGTACAGGAACAAGGAAAGAGGCCTATGAGCGAGCCGCAGCGAAAACCAACTTCCGCCTCTGTAACACAGAGGTGACTACGGTACGCGCTGGCGCGTATTTTTACGAATTTTCAACCTAAAATACGACAATACGAGCAATTCCTTGAAAATACGCATTTTCGTGGTGTTAAAAAAAAAATTTCTTTTCACACTGATTTTATATATGTTTTGATCTGCTATTTCATTTACTTGCTGACCCTAGAGCGCATGCGCAGAAGTGAAATCTCGAGCGTGAGAGGCAGTGCGAGACTGTATCCGCCATTGTGTAAACATGGTGTCGCGAAAGCGTTTACACGAGAGTGACGATGAGAGCGAGTCTGACGAAAAGCGGGGTAAGGTTGCAAGTAAGCAAAAAGCGCGACAACATTTCTTACGCGAATACCGTGAACGTTTTTGAGGAATAATCGAATTTAAAAGGAGTTCATTATGCTCACTGCAACAAAAGTTCAGCATTGCTCTGCATATGACATTCAGCGACACTTAGATTAGGTATTACGGACAAACATTTTATTTTGGTTCAGGATGTTTTATTTTGTTTTTATTATATAGTACAAACCTTTAGAAGATTAAAAAAATTTAAATGGTTAAAATCGGTCAATATTAAGGCACTCATACAACTGTTCAAAGTAGGTAACCCTCACATAAAATAAAACGCGTTTTTCCCAAAAGTGGCTCAGCCTCAGGTGTCTAAAATTAATACAAAGTGGATAAAAAGGCACTGTATTTACACAACAAAATGCAGAACACTCTAGTATGCTCAGAAAACAAAAAGTGTTGCCAGTTTCAGCAGAATATACGAAAATAATCATGCATTTAAATATATATTCATAATTCATATTAATTAATTGTTGGACAATATGAAGATCCTTTGGAGAGGAGGGGGGTGGAGGGTATGGAGTAAAATACAACACAAAAAATAATATATTAGTGTGCATTTGTGACCATAACTTAAGTTCTATATTTTGTTTCATGAGAGGATTAAAATGGTGAGCTGGAATTAGTATGAATTGATGTTTTGTGAATGTGGCAGTTTTCATGACAATGAATAATTCTTTGATCAAATGTTGCGAGTTGTGCGAAATCTGACATTACACAAAATACACATTTTTCATGCAGCCAGTACACAAATGGTCAGACTGGGGGTAGGCACCTCTGGTAACAGTTGCATAGAATTAATTTTAGCGTGTGACCGGTTGCTTCGTGTGATCGGTCCTGAGGTTAAACCGCATGGAACAAATTGTATGATTTAATCGGTAGGTCTGATTGGGTTGTGAGCAGCCAGCTGTTTTCTTGCTTTAAATGCCTTCATCGTGTAAAAACTCGTTCTGTGCACGAGGTAATCAACAATGTCTTCATTGTGCAAAGTCGGAAGATTTTTTGCATCTGTAGTCCACGATGTTGGTTCGACTTGGTAAGGATCAGTACCCTTTACTGCTGCTATCTTAACTACTTACCTATTTCTTTCCGTTTCGCCCAGGGTATCAACATAATTTTGAGAAGCATTTGCAGAAACGAGTGCAGATTGCTTAGTCGTCATTTTTTGTTTTGCCCTACAAGGTAGGTACGTATGTAGTCACGTGGTACACACGAATACGCAAACAGGACACCTCGATACCATAGTTTTGTTTTCGAAGGTCGTTGGGGCACCACAGATGATCGTTTAACCAGCGTACCCTATCTTTCTCTGTCCTCAGCAACCCTTATGGCTTCGGTCAGTGTCAAGCCAGTCCATTCTCGAATGTTGTCCTCCCACCTCTTTTTTGTCTCCCTCTTCTTCTGCCTCCTTGCACCGTGCCTTGTAGGATGGTCTTTACAAGGCCTGATATTCTGGTGATGTGGCCATACTGTACCATCGGAGTTTCCGTTTCTTCACCACTGTGAGCATGTCATCGTGTTGTCCAATGGCTTGTGTGATGGTCTGACAGACTTCATCGGACTTCAATAGGTTGAAACACCAAGCTGAACAAATCTTAGCTGAAGAACAAGCAGAATTCAGGGCAGGGCGAAGTACCACTGAACAGATTTTCAACTCAGAATGATCTGCGAGGAATATTTATAGCACCAACAACATCTATATCATGTGTTTGTAGACTTCAAGAAAGCGTTTTGCCGAGTCTGACATGCAGCTCTGTGGGCAATCATGAGAGTGTACAATATCAGCCCTAAAATTATTTAAGTCATCAAAAGCCTGTATGACAAGGCTACCACAGCAGTACTACACAACAGCGCCATCGCCGATCGGAAACTAATTTAGAACAAAAATCGGTGTGCGTCAAGGATGCCTACTCTCTCCAACACTCTTCAACGTCTTCCTAGAACGCATTATGTCAGATGCCTTTGCAGATCACGAAGGCACAGTCAGCATAGAGGGTAGAGTAATCTCCAACCTCCGTTTTGCGGATGACACTGATGGATTGGCTGGAGAGGAACAAGAACTTGAACAGCTGGTACAGAGGCTTGACACCACCTCCAGAGCCTATGGAATGGAAATAAGTGCAGAGAAGACCAAAATGATGACCAACAACACGAATTGCATCAACGTGGACATCAAAGTCCAAGGCCAATCCCTCAGCACAGTGCATAGCTTCAAATTTTTAGGAGCCAGTGTATCAATGGGTCCCGACAGGAAGTCCTCTCCAGG
The DNA here is from genome assembly GCA_036898135.1 of Oncomelania hupensis. Lineage (NCBI taxonomy): Eukaryota > Metazoa > Mollusca > Gastropoda > Littorinimorpha > Pomatiopsidae > Oncomelania > Oncomelania hupensis. The sequence goes on from CM072521.1 coordinate 55,142,665, forward strand.
ATTGCACAAACAATTGCTGCCCTGACAAGGTTGAAGCCCATTTGGAAAGATGGGACCATCAGTCTTCATTCCAAGGTTAGGCTGCTGCGCTCCCTTGTCATCTCCATCTTCCTATACGTTTGCGAAAAATTGACCCTCAAAGCAGATCTACAATGAAGAATACAAAGCATGGAGATGAGGTGTTATAAAAGACTTCTGTGCATTTCCTATACTACTATCCTTGGGCTTTTAAAACTTGCCAGCCGCTTCACAGTCTGGTAGGCCTTCTTGCTATTGTTCTTGTTCAGACTGTTGTCTATTTCCTGGCTGTTACGTTTGAGACGCCCACGATAGATCTGATTGTTTTGTTTTGCAAAGCCTGCAATAACAGAGTGTATTTACCTTTGATTTGATTTTGTGTTATAGTTAGAAGAAGCTTTGTATAATGTTGATAATTTTCTTTGGTCGATATTATTGGAGAATTTTCTAGAATTGCTTGTTTACTATCGATCGAAGCATCTAGATAAATCTACTAGTAGCTAAGAGATTCTTTTGACCTAAATAAGTTATATGACGTAAGACAGTGCATAGTTCCGGTGACGTGTTTTATTATGATTGGTTGTAATTCCGTCACGCTTGAACGTTCGAATTTTCTCTAGAGTATAGAGAGACTATATAAGTGCCGCACTGTTTCAGAGTGTAGAGTTGAAAGAGTTGAACAAGTGAAAAGTGGAAAAAGCGATTGAGCGATTGTATGCAGTTGTTGATGTACGCTGAATAAAGTTGGAAAACTTCATACGACGACTCCTGCCTTGTTGGTGAATGAACAGGTTGCGTGGATAAACGAATTTGAGTTACACTTATCAGGATTCAAGCATAGTGGCTGGATCAACTACTGATAAAAGAAATAACAATAGTGTAACCCTGGCATTGATCTTCTATCCAGTTCTCCTTTGTTGTGCGCATGCCTTTCGGATATCATTGTTGATTTTTCGGTAGATATCAGCTCCCTAGGAGCATACATGTCAAGCTCTTGGAGCTTCTGACCATAATTTTTGCCCCGAGAGACCATAATTTTCTATCGAAAACCATAAGAAATGCGTAAAAAAGGTAAAAACGCACATACAAATAATAAAAAAAACCACAAATAATAATAATAATTTTAGCAAACACATGCAAATTCACTTGCATTTTTTTTAATAACAAACATTGTACCATACAAACAAGCAACTTAATAAGATTTTAAAAAACAACAACAACAAAAAAAACTTTCATACTGTGCTTTATCGTTTACTTACTGTGCTTTATCTATTGCAGAAAACAAAAAAAAACACCCCTCTCTCCTTCCCCCTCCCCCACCCTCTCCCTCAAAAAAACACCAAACAAACAAACAAAAATCCAAATTACTTAATAGAAAAAAGAAATACACTGCGTTGCACACAATTATGTCACTGGTGATCTTTGTTATAGTCATCAGTGCATTACTTCCCCTTCTCCAGCATTCTGACACTGGAGCTGAATGAACGGAAACCTTTCCTCCAAGACGGAAAAAGTGTATAGAAATGCTATGGGCATGCGCAAGGCCCGTACTTCCTCCGAGATCACGATCGCGAGCGAGCGTGACTCAGAATTGTTCTTTAGGCTGTATTTCGGATTAAAATAAAATAAAAATTTCGGATTAAAAAAAAAGAGGGTCGGGGAAAAGAAAAAATACGTAAGATTTTAATCTTACGCCGTAAAGTAAAAAAAAAATTGAAAATACGTAAGAATTACGGAAAAAACGTAAGACTTGACATGTATGTAGGAGTTTTATTTTTATCATTTTTTTAAATCTCTCTTAGTTTGTCACACAGGTTTCTTTTTTGGGTGGTCCTTGCCAAGGACCTCATCTCAGTGGCATCTGTCACGGATGAGTTGAAGGTGGTGGTCATGGTGTTGAAATCTACTTTACCAGCTCCCAAAATGAGCAGTGGTGCAATTGTCCCTCCACTTGTGGCTTAGAATAATTTTACCACTTCCGAATCCTGTAGTTTGTCCATTTCGAACTTCAGTCTGGTGCACTTTGCTGTGTTTACTCTCTTAAAGTGGAACTGGAAATACATCATCACGAGATCGTGATCACTTCCGATGTCTGCTCCTGGAAAAGTGCGTGTTCTGCCAATGTTGACGCTTGATCTGAAGCGTTTCGTGACCATGATGTGCTCAATCTGGTTGTGATGCTCACCGCTAAGACTGTGCCAGGTCCATTGTCTGGATTTTTTGTGGAGACCAAGCGTGTTTGCCAGTATCAGATTGTTGTATCTGGCAAACTCCAGGAGTCTCAGACCTCAGTCATTTGTCTCGTTTTTGCAGTGGGGTCCACATGTGTCTCCCCAGTTGTGGTACGCATCTTGGCCAACCTTGGCATTCCAATCGCTTTGCACTATGACTATGTTCTTCTCCGGCACTTGGTCTAGGACAACTTGCAGATGTTCATAGAAATCCACGACTTCGCTGTCGTCGTAGTCTGATGTTGGGGTATAGGCCTGTATGATGGTGATGTTGAAAGGGGCTGCTCTCGGACGGATGGTAATGAGTCTACTGAAGACTGGGCAGCAACCCGTGACAATGGCTAGAATGTCTTTGTGGACCAAGTATCCAACGCCGTGTGCGTGCCTGTCATCTCTCTCGCTGAAATAAAGCTTGTGTCCTTTGTCAGTCGTTGTTTTACCTAGGTCTTTCCAGCACAGTTCGCTGATACCTAAAATGTTGGGTGTACAGATGCCTTGAACCTAAAACAAAAGTTATTTATATCTAGTGACGTAGTCGTGGTGACGTAATATTTATTTATTTTATTTATTTTTGAAATATATATCTTTTAAACCTTGTTAGTAATTAGAGAGTACAGATGCCTTGAACCTAAAACAAAATTTATGTGTATCCAGTTATCTCATCGTGGTGACTTCACTTTTAACAAATATTGTTCTTTTTACATTTCCTTTATACTTTATATGTAATTAGATTGTACAGGTGCCTTGGACCTGGAACAAAACTTATGTATATTGAATGACGTCATCGTGGTGAATTAATATATATTTATTACTATATTATTATTTTTAAAAATCGTCATCATCATCATCATCATCATTATCATCATCATCACATTTATTGATTCAACACAATAAGTTATGCAGATTAACAACAGAAGTGCAAGCGAGAAAACTGCACCCGTTAGGATTCAGCGCTCGTTTTTATTTATGTTAAATAAAAGTTTTTTTCATTATTTGCTGAAATGTTATGTGCTGTATGAGATGTAATGTCAGTGATGGAGAAAGTTTTTAGGGGTATTTATACCCTCAACCAAAACATGTGGGGGTTTTCATACCCTCATTGCAAACATAAGAGTGTTTTATACCCCCTTTCAGTTTTTTAGGGGGTACCAACATACGTAATAAACACTTTGCGTGGAAAGTCTTTTCATCAGTTTGAGTTCCTTCAGCCGGGCCCGGTTGCGGCTCACCTTACCCAGCACTCAAAGCCAGAGGCTGACAAAAACGTTTGTTTTTCTTTTCCTTCATCTTGTTTTAATTTTTTTGAGCAACCTTGTCGGCCATGTTTAATGTTGGGTTGTTGTCAATCAAAAGCTTCGAGAAAAAATAGTTAATATTATCGTGCATATGATTGGCTGTTTCTCGGAAGCGACAGAATGAATAGGGGGTGGGGCGAGAGAGGGTGGTAGGCGGTCGCACAGGACGCACAGGCACACGATCCAAATCGAGCGAAAGCTGTACGCACGACCAAAATAGTTGTACCTGATGATACTTACCCCTTGGGGTCATGAGCAATCTTGCCACTGTAGATTGTTCTAACCTATAAAGGGAAAAGTGAAAGCCCCAGTTGAAAACCTGTCTTGACTTTGTAGGCATGACCGATTCACTGGGGCAACAGTACCCCCGTTGGAGTGCCAGGGGTTTCAGTATAAATAGTATCCCCACTTTCTGGAAATTTAGTGCTTTAAATTCCCACTGTCGCTGTCTTTCTCATTTGCTCTTTCCCATTCCTGATCTGTCCTATCACTCTGCTATACTATCTTCTTCTTCGCTAGATCAATGACCTACCTTTTTTCTTGAAAACTCTTCCTGGACAAGACTCCTTGTTTGTGTATGAGGTCTGTTGGATCAGCTTGGGCGTATTGGACGCTTTCTGCCGGGTGGTCACTAGGGCTTCCTATGATGTTATTATTTAGCAATATAGGCATTTTATATGTATGTGTTTTGTTGATGATTTATAATGATGTTTGTATTCTATTTTGTTTTTGTAACCGGGGGGTTCGAGCAGTTGGGGTAAAGCCTCAGCCGTCCCCTGCGTGGGATGTCTTTATTGTAAAGTGACTGGCCGGTGGAGGGCATTCAATTTTCCCACTAGGGTTGTTTCAGCAGATCTTTTATGCGGATCGGAGGTTGTCCGGTCCTGATTTGGCTCGGAAGAGTCCGCTGGACCTAAAGCAACAATCAATCAATCAATCAATAAACCTCCCAGCAACTTAGCTTTACGTTTTTATACCCCTTTGGCACTGACTTTGTGCGTGTTTATACCCTTTCATAACATTTTCCTTACGTGATTTCCCAACTCAGTACGTGAAACACGTACGATTGTACGTGATCTCCATCACTGTAATGTGCTGTATGAGATGTAATGTGCTGTATGAGATGTACTATGCTGTATGAGATGTACTGTGCTGTATTCCTGTTTGACATGTAATGTGCTGTATGAGATGTAATGTGCTGTATGAGATGTAATGTGCTGTATGAGATGTACTGTGCTGTATGAGATGTACTGTGCTGTATGAGATGTAATGTGCTGTATGAGATGCAATGTGCTGTACGAGATTTAATGTGCTGTATGAGATGCAATGTGCTGTATGACATGTAATGTGCTGTATGACATGTAATGTGCTGTATGAGATGTAATGTGCTGTATGAGATGTAATGTGCTGTATGAGATGTAATGTGCTGTATGAGATGTAATGTGCTGTATGAGATGTAATGTGCTGTATGAGGTGTAATGTGCTGTATGAGATGTAATGTGCTGTATGAGATGTAATGTGTTGTATGACATGTAATGTGCTGTATGACATGTAATGTGCTGTATGAGATGTAATGTGCTGTATGAGATGTAATGTGCTGTATGAGATGCGATATGCTGTATGAGATGCGATATGCTGTATGAGATGTAATGTGCTGTATGAGATGTAATGTGCTGTATGAGATGTAATGTGCTGTATGAGATGTAATATGCTGTCTGAGATGTAATGTGCTGTATGAAATGCAATGTGCTGTATGAGATGCAATGTGCTGTATGACATGTAATGTGCTGTATGAGATGCAATGTGCTGTATTAGATGTAATGTGCTGTATGACATGTAATGTGCTGTATGATACGCGATATGCTGTATGACATGTAATGTGCTGTATGACATGTAATGTGCTGTATGATTCGCGATATGCTGTATGACATGTAATGTGCTGTATGAGATGCGATATGCTGTACGAATTCTCCATTGTGGGTAATAAAGATGGATTGACTTAACATGACATATTTTATTTTCAATTGCGTTATACACAAACAAATATCATTACAGTACAGATTCTATACTCACTGGGGGTCGAACAGCTTCCTTGCCTGTGCAAGACAAATAGAAAAGAATTGTTTGTTTTTTTAAACACACACACTTTTTATTCTCCTTATTTTTACATGATCGCGGGTTTTTTTAGTGTACGAAAGAGTGCCTTAGTACATGGGCTTTATTCATAATGAAGCATCATCAATATGTGAATGTAGAATATTTTACTTACACAATAGTGGTCATCTGAAGCAGCAAGAGAAGGCAGAGAGCAATAAATAGCACCTGAAGAAGATGTGATTCATCCATAGTGGCTATTCCGCTTAGAGTTGTGATTTAGAAAACCGCCATTTCACAATCTGTGGTCAGATTCTACAAAAGACAATGAATATTTTACGCGTTAATAAAAGAAGAAATAACAACAAGATGGCACGCCATTTAAATGTATTTCCATAACACTCACACGTACACACATAACCGAAAAATAAGCATTTTCAATCATTTTAATTTTCTTGGCGGTGTGCGGTGTTCTGCCTAAGCTTTATCCTGAAGATGCAAACGAAGATCATGGAATGACAGACCACTATCTGAACTATCTGCTGTGAAGGGGTTTTTATTGTTGCTGGGCTCTGCACAATGGACTGCTATTACCTCCTCGTCTTAGTCTGTGGGGATCGCTAGTAATCTCCCTTTGACTTCACTTAATACATTTATTTGTTTAACTCGGTCTGTGTTAAGGCTGGGGTACAGAGATAGATAGAAAAATGGTAAAAGATCACTGTCACACTAGCTTTCACACAGCTATGGATCATATGTAGTCCAGCCACTTGATAACAGTAAACATCACACATTTATTTCCTCTACTCTATACACGATTTTCGAAGTACGAAACTAACTTAAAAGTTCAATTGTCAATGCGAATGGTTCGCTCGCTGATAGTCTAGGCAGCTACTTTTTCATCATAGTGCACTGGCTACTTTCAGCCTTAAGGGTCAGCGTTTTGAAGAGTGGACTACTGTGGTCCTGTTTATACAGAGTTTTAGTGCACGGTTTCTTGTTGCACTTAACTGTGGGGTTAAAGTGCTGCGTTGAGGTCGCTTCTACGACACGCTGTGTTGTCGTTGAGTCTCTCACTGTGTGGCTCGACGGTTGGGCTATCTGCACTCAATGCTGGAGATGCCTCGCAGCCAACTGTAAGCGTCGACTTGGTGTCGTCTTTCGCTGAGTTGGGCTCACGATATACCGCCTGCTCGTCTGGTTGACAATGTCAGGCCGTGGCTACTTGATTCAATTCGAATATTCAACAAGTACTGCTGTCTAATCTTCTCAGGAGAGATTTTGTCAGAGAGTGCTGTGTACTCCTCAGCGTTTCAAACTAGACTGACGTTCTCTCTCGGTGCTTGAATCGGCCAGAACTGGTTCTAACTAACCTTAGCTGTGTCCTGGTTGACTGAAAAAATCTAAGTGGCTGTAAAATTCGAAACACCATCGTAGGCTGTGATGATGTCACTAACTGTGCGTGTATCAAGCTACAACTGTGTTACGCATGATCACTTCTGTCGTCTGCTACAGACCAACAGTAACCTTCTAAGTTTTACTACTGACCAAACAAGCAAAAACTCAAAGTGTGCAGGGTAAACAGGTCCTCTTGTTACAGGCTCCCTCAACTGAAAAAAGGCGATGACTACTGGAGTCGACCTTTTTCTACTACAGAGCCTAGTTTAAAACTGCACTATCCTAGGGTCTTATTTACAAACTAGCTAAGTTGCTCCACCTGCGCTGCAATGTTATGCCAGGTAGCTATGGACATTAGTGACAGGGTGTTACTGGACGTGGACGAATTCTGGTGCTGTGGCCCTTAGTTGTATTGGGTGGCTCGCTGCTGCGACAGTGGCATCTGGTAGAGCTTCTGGCGGACGGGTGTTGGGTCGGTCACCGTTAGGGTTAATTCGACGAGGTCTGTCCTCCCTGGTCGGTCTGTGTGCACAGTCTGATGTTGTCGAATGACCTGTAGTACTTGCTGTTGCTGTTTGGCGGCGAGGTCTCCGTTGTGTATCACGTCCTTGTGGGTTTCTTTGGAGTGCAGGGGATACTCTACTGCATTGGTCTCCATGCTTTCTCCTTCTTCCGCGATGGCGATGGCGAGCAAGTTGTGATTGCTGGGGGTCGCTGGTCGGTCCGTATACTTCTTGAGAAGATTGATGTGGTGGTATCGGGCTCTCCCGTTTAGCTCTACTTGGTGAAGAAACGGAAACTCCAATGGTATGGCCACGTCACCAGATCATCAGGCCTTGCAAAGACTATTCTGCAAGGCACAGTGCAAGGAGGTAGAAGAAGAGGGAGACCGAAAAAGAGGTGGGAGGACAACATTCGAGAATGGACTGGTTTGACACTGAGCGAAGCCATCAGGGCTGCTGAGGACAGAGAAAGATGGAGTATGCTGGTTAAACGATCATCTGTGGTGCCCCTACGACCTTCGGGTTACGGGACAGGATAGGATAGGATAGGATGGTAGACTGTCTTGGACTTCTTGGCAGTCACCCGGTACGGTCCTCACCAAGCGATGTCCAGCTTGTTGGTTCCACTTGGAAATAAGAGTAGCACTTGATCGCCGACTTGCAGTTCTCGGTCCTTCGCGTGGCCGTTGTAGTACTTCGCCTGACGGGCTCTTGCCTTCTTCAGTGCTTCACCAGCTTTCTTCCACGTTGCTTTGAGGGTTTCCTGCAGGTCTGCGACGTACTTGGTGGCACCTCTGGGTGTGTCGTCTATCTTGGCTTCCGTCCAACTTCTGCGTAGGGCTTCTAGCGGTCCGCCTAGTGGTCTGCCGAAAAGCAAAGTTGACGGGGTGTAACCTGTGGCTGCATGGGGCGTTTCTCGGTATGCGAACTGTGCCGCATTCACGTAGATGTCCCACGCTTCTGGATTGTTGTCGGCTACTTTCCTGAGGATGGTGAGAAGGGTTCCATTCAGTCTTTCTACTTGTTTGTTGCTGGCAGGGTGGTACGGTGGTGTGCGAATGTGATGAACTTGTATCAACTCGAACACGTCTTGCATCAGGCGGCCGGTGAACTGAGATCCGTTGTCCGTTCTAATGCTGTCCGGGAATCCCACTTTGGTAAAGATGGCGATGAGTGCATCTGCAATCGTCCTGGTGTCGATCGCTTGCAACGGGACTGCTTCGCTCCACATCGAACAGGCGTCGACGAGTGTGAGTAGACATCTGTTCCGCTTCTTGGTCATGGGCAGTGGTCCTACTATGTCTACTGAGACTTGCTGGAATGGCACGCTGACTACTACTGATGGTCCTAAGGTAACAGGTACGGTGTGATGGCGCGGGGAATATCGTTGGCATTGGTGACAAGATCTCACGTAGCGCTTGACATCCTCCGTGATTCCTGGCCAATAGTAGTGTGCGCTGATTCTCTGTACTGTGGCTCCAATTCCCATGTGTTCGCTGAGTGGCATGCTGTGGCCTAATTCTAGTAATTGGGCTCGAAGGGTGGCTGGTAGTACTAGTTGGGTGTGATCTCAATCTCCTTGTCGATTTAGAACTCCCTCTTCCATGTAGAAGTCTCGTTTGTGCGGGGGGGTGTGCGCCTTGGGGCCACAATGATACAGTGGGCGTTGTTATCACATTACACAATGATACAGTGGATTTTCCTTGCTCAAACCAACCGCTACAGTTTGAATTTTCAATTTGGGTTTCTAACAGGGAGTGATTTCCCTTGATTAACGGTACATCGATACCATAGTCGCGCGATCTTTGACCCCATATCTTAGTGAACCACGCTGCTTGAAGTATGCCTCTTTAGTGTCTGGGGTCCTGGGGTAGGATAGAGTCGATCAGCTACAAAAGGACCAAATATGAGTTAGGAAAAGCCACGTGCAAAGTGGGATTATAAAAAAAAGCTAGAGGCCCATTTTCAATCCAACAACATCAGGGCAGTTTGGCAAGGTCTGCAAACCATCACAGACTACAAGAAGAAAGGACGCCAAGCTGATGCTGACGACAAGCTCCCTGTCACAGTCTCCCCTCCTGATTCTGCTTCCAACCAGCCTCCACCTTTCACCATCACAGAGTCGGAGGTGGAGTCTCTCTTCAGGAGGCAGAACAGTAGAAAGGCAAGTGGTACTGACGGAGTATCAGCCCCCAGTCAGTGAAGATAGGCAGCAACATCTCGCAGTTCCTGACCCTGAGCACAGGCGCACCCCAGGGGTGTGTCCTGTCTCCTTTTCTATACTGCCTGTACACCAACGACTGCACCTCACATCACGAGTCAGTTCAACTCGTAAAGTTTGCCGATGACACCACCGTTGAGGGCATCATAACCAATGTAGATGAGTCAGCCTTAAGGCAGGGAGTCGACCTGCTGGTGTGATGGTGCAATTACAACAGTCTCGAGTTTAACGTCTCCAAGACCAAAGAGATGGTGATCGACTTCAGTCAGAACGCCACTCCCATTGACCCCCTCTTCATCAACGGCCAGCCCATCAAGACAGTTGAGTCATTCAAGTTTCTGGGCTCACTCATTTCCTGCGACCTCACCTGGGATCTCAATACCGACGTAATATTTTTACATTGCACCTGACAGGTGGTAAGCTAATCAGCATCAGTCACTCAATTACATAGAATATTTTTTAGAAGGTGAGTTGGTTTAGCCACACTCTACCACACCAACAAGCAAAACAGGTTGTTAATAGATATAACATAGAATTTGTTTTTCCTCAGTTAATAGTAGCCTAATCTGTGCACTGCGGCACAAAAAGAGTAATAACTTTGTAGTAGGCTACAGGAGGAACTGAGAGACGTTGTTTTTGGATTTCATATCTCTAAGGTAAATATTTATTTTATATTTACTCCAGTATTATTCCATGTTAGTGCATATTTTGTATCATGTTTGGTTTGTAGTACTGAGTGCAAGGGGTTAGTGAGTTAGTTATTTATTGCTTACAGGGTCCAGCGGACTGCAAAGAACCGAATCAGGACCACAACTTGGTTGAAAGAGGATTCACCCCTGATCCGTATAAAAGATCTCCTGAAACAACCCTAGTGACAACACTAAAGGCACTCCACCAGCCGGTCACTTTACAATAAAGGCATCCCACGCATGGGACGCTGAGGCTATAATTTATCGAATCCCCGTTTACAAAAACAAAATAGAATATAAACACCATTATAAAATATGAACAAAACACATACATACAGAATGCCCACATTGCTAAATAATAATATCGTAGGAAGACCTAGTGACCATTTGGCAGAAAGCGTCCAATATTTCCAAGCTGACTCAACAGACCTCATACACAAATGAGGAGTTTTGGAAGAGTTTTCAAGAAAAAAAGGTAGATAACTGGTCTAGTGAATAAGAAGATAGTATAGATAGTAGATGAGAATGATAAAGAACAAAGGAGAAAGACACCAATTTCACGGTCGTCGACGTCAGAGGGTGTGACGTGACATCTTCATGGATTGTATGGCGCGTATATAGCATCCTGTAGTAGTAGTAGTATTGTATGCCACGTCAGTGAGGCTTTGTGAGTTCATACTGGATAGCCAACAGGAACGGGATAGGTATGTAAACTTAATTGTTCAGGTTTAGGAACACCAAGTCCCTAACTGTGACCGTTGAACATCTGTGTTTGAGAAATACTTTTTATTTTGAAAATTTTAAATTGACTGTTTTCATAACCATTATTGCTCCCTCTGCTGATTGGTCGGCAGAGCTAGAGGGATACATATGAGAATTCGCGCGCGCTTAGCATCAGTCGTGAGCGAGTTGTCTAGCTGTACGGAGACGCTATCCTGTGTATCTATTGAGTGTAACGGTACTGATTACCGCCTTTACGAATCGGTACACAAGTGGTTTAGAAAAAGTTTTTAGACCGTGTGTCCTCTTGGATATACTTCACCTGAACAAGCTTCAAAATCGTAAGTAAATATTTTTTATTTTTTATTTTTTATTTTTTGCTGCAATCGGTTTCTAACAGCAAAGGGTTCCCTTGCGTCGATTTTATCTTTCACTGTACGTCGCTTGTGTTAGGCATCACTGACTATAGTGCTTTTGTATTGCCTTGTCTATGTACATCATGAATAAATATCTGTTTTCAATTGATTGTTCATTGTCCTGCATTATGATAATTTTGGCTCGTGTTCCTCGTCGCTAAAATCTCATAGGTATCCCTCTGCCGACCAATCAGCAGAGGGAGCAATAATTATTAAATTAAACGAGGCTTACCTAAGGTGAAGTTTAGTTAGAATTATTGTGAATATGTTGATTGGGAGGCAAGGGTATCATATGCCCGTCCTTCTACTTCGTACTCAGAATGATTCTGATTCCCACCCAAAGCAAGCCTTGTTCAAGGTAGAGGAACACTCACAGCTAAATCCTGATGCTAAGCGCGCGCGAATTCTCATATGATACCCTTGCCTCCTGTCACGAATATAGGGGGTGTGGGGGTGTGGGATAAGCAATTACTCCCCGCGCTGTATCTCCTCCCTGCTATAGGCCGATGTGCGATGACATTCAGGGGGTAATGCTTAGGAGTGCTAAGGAGTGCTGGAGAGTTATAAGGACAGATGAGAGATATACAGTAGTGGAAGACTTAGGCAAGGAAAGCAGGGTGTTTATAATAGAGCATCGACAATTTATTATATGGAAGTAGGTCAACCGTTGTTGGTTAGATTACACTGGGTCCCGAATAATGGTCTAGGGAAGTACAGAGTATTCTGGGGTTATTCTGGTCTAGCCAAGTAAAGTCAATAGGGGCGAGTATGGACTGGTTTCATCAGGTGGCACGAGATAGCTGGTTGACCAAGCAGGGGCAACCAGAGTGTTCAGGAGTTGTGGTGTGCGCTGAGGGCACACTTATCTTCGGTTTAGTCAGCTGCTGGAGCCGCTGGAGACTGGATGGTGACTTGCACTGGTCAGTCAGAGGCGTGGGGTGTATGACTCATGTAGGTCACTGGGTTGAGGCCGGGTGCAGTAGCGTGGGTTGCATAGGCTAAGCGTCCCTTCCGGCTGGGTGAGTCTTGGTCTCTTGCGTCACAATGCCAACCAGATATATGGGAGACACGCAGCGAGGTTGAGTCCCGCAGAGGCCCGTACAGGAACCGTTCTGCAAGTAATCAGTTCTCTGCATCAGGAGGGCACCCACATTCTGGATGCCGCGCTGTTCAAGCGCGCATGCCAATCAGATTTGAATTTGGAAGTTGGTCAGGACTGACCAGTACTTTTCAAATGTCCATCTATTATCACCAATGACTGCCAGGGGTTTTCCGTTGGAGTTGGGAGAATTTAACGGCGGCCGATAACGTTCGTGTTTCGGCGCCTAGGATGGGTTACTAGCAACAGGGGTGGATATTTACACATTCAGATTAGGGGAAAACAAGGGGTGTAAATACATGGGCAATGGCTATTATACGCAATGGGGACTAGCTATGCACTTTAGTCTATACAGCAGGGCAGTCATGGCATGGGGAATTATACAGAAATATAGATAGGTATATATACATGTATAAATATAAGCCTGGGCATGTTTAAGTACATCAATCAAACTACAGATAACGAGTACATAGGGCAAAATGGTATATCAACAAGCAATTCATCACAACGATACACAGACACGGACGTAAGTTTCTACACGAACACGTGGGGAAATCGACGGGTGATGGGTAGCAAAATGATATGAGGTAAAGGCACTCCTCTTACCTTGACCAAAGAACGGGTGGAACACAAGAGTATAGCTGAGCTCAGGGGTCGCGGCAAAGGCAGACGTGTCTCTAGCAGGATGATGTGTTGTCGTGGGCATGCGATCGTGGACTGACGAGGCTAAGCCTTTCTCTTTCAAACGTCCAGTCGCGGGTCACGTGGGACTGTACTTGAGGGGCGGGGCTTGGGGCGCGTGGTCAGCGGCGAGTGAGGAGAGTTACAACGAGCAGGAGGCAACAGGCTAAGAAGTCCGCTCGTCACACCTCCCAATCAACATACTCACAATAATTCTAATTAAACTTCACCTTAGGTAAGCCTCGTTTAATTTAATAACTATTCATAGGCACGGTGCAAGGAGGCAGAAAACGAGGGAGACAGAATAAGAGGTGGGAAGACCAACATTTGGGAATGGACTGGCTTGACACTGAACGAAGCCATGAGGGTTGCGGAGGACAGAGAAAGATGGTGTACGCTGGTTAAACGATCATCTGTGGAGCCCCAACAACTTTCGAGTTATGGGATAGAATAGGATAGGAATACCATTATTGAAGGCCGGGGGTGAGAAGGGGGAGGGGGGGGGAAATTGGAGTACCCGGTTAAAACCCTAGGTATCCTGAACAGTTTCGTCCACAAGTCACGTAAGCAAAGAGCTTATGATAGAAAGAGGAGGAACTTGGTACAGAACCGCGAGACGAAATGTACGAGTTATGCTCCCTTGTCGACATGCTGAAAATGACTCGTGAGAAAGTCAAAAGGCGACCGAGTGAAATAGGGCGCTGACTTTTGCACAGCTATCAATTGCCATAATGCCAGATACAAGAAAAGTTGTGTTGGCAAGTCCTTTTTCAAATTTCTAAGAGACAAAGAAAGGTAAATTGCAATTGAAAAACTTCATTTTTTTTGGTGTTTATGTAGGCCTAAATTAAGACCGCTGCAGTGTTGTTAGTGTTAAAACAATCGGAGAGTGGCTTGAATGATTCATGTTATACCTATGTGCTAAATTCAAAACAGTTTGCTTGCTGACAGTTTACGTTCAACAGGTCGCTCACTGTTTACGTTATTGCTAGGTTGACTATATTTGTGCTTATATTTCAAAAGTAGATGTCAGATTGGCAGTTTGGCTTCGTCAAACTGCTTATGTTAACAAGTTAAATTAGACTAAGTCTGTTTTCTCCTCGTGATCAAATACTGTGCAAGATAACCCCTTACCTAGGCACAAAAAAGGTCCTTGATCTGTTGTAATCCATTTTCGTTTGAGAGTAAACGGGAAAAAAAAAGTAATGTAGAAACTCAGTCCTTGTTCTGATCTGTGAATTTCTGCGCATTAGATCTATATTGCGTGGAATGTTGTAGTCTAGCCAGTAGGTTCTGACACAAGTATATAAACTAACAAGTTAGTATCTCCCTTCTATGTCTCTGTCGACGTGCGCGTACAACCGGTTGCTTCCCTTTACATGCTTTGCGCTCCATAGAGCTTCGTCGGCTTAAAATAATATTTTAGAAACTTCAAAACCCAGGGGAATTATGGGTAGGTAAATCCTTTTCTGAAATGACGTCGGCAGGACTCTTCTTTCGGAATGGTGCATGGCACACGAGACACACGCAAAATGACCTCACAAGAAGATTGGTTAGATCTGAATTCGTCTAATTTGACCTCGCATGCTGCTGGAAAACAATGCAATTTGAATTTGCTTTCAAAAATCAAAAGAGAGCGAGATCACAACAAAGTACAACAAGCCAAGGCGACGCAAACACTCAAGGCCGACAGAACAAAATGCACACAAACTACAAAAGGTAAGTACCCGTGACCATACACAATAAAGTAGGCCTAACCATCATTGCAAAATAGGATTGATCATCACCATGATTGAATTTTTCCACCCCACCTTCCAATCGGTACGGAATCGTACATATGCTCAAATCATCATATCCTTGACAGAACTTGCATGTGCGTTATACAGTGTGATTCAAGCGATAAATGAACCATCACATCGAAGCGATCTGAGCACCTGAATCAATGACAATGGCGAACAATCGTTCACTGAGACTCACGATCGCCTGCACTGAGCTCACATACATGTGTGCATGTTTCTATAAATCCATCGTGTTCTCCTTCGATAATTGAGCAAAGACTTTGTTCACTACCAGAAATATGCAGTTCCTCTCCCAACTTTCGTTTAATTTCAGCCAGCACATCTTCGCGAGAAATGGCGACCATGACTGCAACCGTAGCTAGTTATCAGTTACTTCCCTTGAACAGATTTCCCAGAATTCTCTATTCTATTTTTAGGTTTGGGATACCCCGTCTCAGCTTGTGGCTAAAACCAAGGGCAACGGGACCACCGCACGTCGACTGGGGGCAATACGAGATGCTAACTTGTTAGTTGATATACTTGTGGTTCTAATTGTTCTGTCTGATTAATTATTATTTTCCATGAAGTGACTGATGTTATTAAGCCAGTGGTGTGGGAGGTGAGAGGGTTGAGGGGTAGGGGGACACCTGATATAAATTAAATTCACACTATTAGTGAAACATTTTGTTATTGTGCTTTATTGTGATTAAATAATTGAATGACAGAGCTCTCTCTCTCTCTCTCTCTCTCTCTCTCTCTCTCTCTCTCTCTCTCTCTCTCTCTCTCTCTCACGATTACGGATTTACAGTTTCGGATAAATAAAACAGTCTGTCATGCATATTTTAATTTTAAAATATCTGTCGTTGATTAAAAAAATAATAAATTCCAGGGCAGAAAACGAACCTATGACATACACACATAAGCAGCATAAAAGCACCTAATAAATGTCAATAAGTAAACATAAACAAAAACAAAACAAAAAAGACAGCAGTAGCGGAATGTTAATAATAATGATGGTTAAAAGTTTGGTTTTTGCAAACGTTGCCATAAAAATGTTCTTTTGCAATGGCATAGGCTCAATAAGTTACCACGCACAGATCATGCATATAGCAGATGGTGAAATATAGCCAGCCCGAGCAAAGGGAAATAATCCGTGAGAGCGTCTCGCATTTTTGTATAGGACATAATGGAAGTTCCCTCTCCTTCCGTAATAAGCTCTTTGACGTAAGTTCGTATTAATTTTTCAATGGCCGGGTAGCGTGTAACTAATACTGATATCACATGGTACTTGACCAATCACAAGTGGCAATGTTTCTAGCAAAGCGTGAAATGTGAAAGTCGTAAGAACACATACAACGGACAATGTATGGCTGTTGTCCACGAAAAAGAAAAAGAATGTCGATACTATGCTTTGAAGACGAGCTAGATCTAGATCAATATTTTCTCTAAATAGGGTGATGTTTCCTGTTATTAATAAAGAAAGAGAACCTGAATAAATTTATAAAATGTGCAGGTGTGTGTATGGGTGTGTGTGTGTGTGTGTGTGTGTGTATGTGTACATTATTAATATGTCTTAATTAGCCATGCCCACTTCTCTTTTAGCATGTTTTATTCATACCAAGCTGTTTTATTTTTTTTTATGTGCGTGTGCTTCTTTATGCTGTGTCATATTGTGTAAATATTTACCATTGCAACTTCAAATACTGGTTTTAACCCATTTGCTACCACGATCCCATATATGGGATCACGTAAATCCAATGTGCTGACATCACAATGTTTGGGTTTTCCTGTTCACAATTGTTTTGACAGCTGAAGGGAGACTAATAGAGAAGTTCTAATGTAAATAGGGAGTGACTGGCTTTCATCACTGGACTTCCTGTCACTTTGAACTGACACCCCCCTCAGATTTCAAGAGCAGCATGGCAACACAGAAAAGGTAAGCTAATAGCATGTAACTAGTTAGGATTTCTGTAACACCTTATGAAGCAAAGTTACAGTCCTGCCTATTATCTAAAATCATGTCTCTCAGTTTTTCTGTAAAGCTTTTAGTTTTGAAGTAGCTAAAGGTCAAAGTTCGATCCCAAATATGGGATCGCGGTAGCGAGAGGGTAGGGGTTTTTCACTTGTAGTATTCTAATGTTCTACGTATATGTTCTCAAGTACTCAAAAGTGCTTGGCTCAAAATTAGCTCTAATGTTATTTACAGGTTCTTACAATGCTAGGGAACATAAGCAACATTCTAAAACATTCTCTGCTGTTGTCTTTTTACCAAAATTTACCGTAATATTTGTCCTATGTGTTTTTTCAGTACGTACAACCTACATGAGTTTTGTCCATCTTGACCCCGATGTCCACAATGAAGCTGTCTCTGCTGCAATGTCTAGAAACCGCTTTGATGAGCTCATGAGATATCTACATCTCAGTGATAATGCCAACCTAGACGCTGGTGACAAGTTCAGCAAAGTCAGAATGCTCGTCAGCTTGCTCAACGAGAAGTTCCTGATGTTCTTCACATTCATGAAGACCCAGAACTTGAGTATCGATGAGTCAATGATCCCATACTTTGCCAAACATGGAGCTAAACAATTCATCAGAGGCAAGCCTATTCGTTTTGGCTTCAAGATGTGGGTCTTGGCTACACCACTGGGCTATGTGGTCCAGTTTGATCCCTACCAAGGAGCTCGAGGACGACAAACCGAGTATCCTGGACATGGAATGGGGGGGAGGGGGGGGGGTTCCCTGGTGGTAGACCTCATTTCAGAGCTTCAAGAATAAGGCAGCGACTCCTACCACCTCACATTTGACAACTTATTCACCTCCCTGGCCCTTGTCGAATGCCTGACCAAGAAGAAGATTGCGTGCACTGGAATACTTAGCTCAAACCTCACTGTAGATTGTCCCCTCAAGACTGTGAAGGAGATGGAGAAAACCCCAAGAGGCACATTTGACTATTTTACTGACATGAAAAATGGAACTGTGGTTGTCAGGTGGAATGACAACAATGTTGTCAATGCCGTCTCCAACTTCGTTTTTGTAAACCCAATACAGTCAGCAAAGCGTTGGTCAAGAGCAGATGGGAGACGTGTCAACATTGGCCAGCCTAACATCATAAGGCACTACAACCGCACCATGGGTAGAATTGATCCAATGGATCAGAATGTTGAGAAATATCGGACGACGATCAGATCAAAGAAGTGGTGGCGGCCAATCTTTGCATACTGTGTGGACCTGTGTGTCCAACAAGCCTGGCACCTCCGGAAACTGTCGAGTGATGAAGTGAACAGGACCAACAACCTCCTGGCCACCCATCGTTCAATTGCTCGATCACTCCTTGCCAGAACCAGCGCTCCTGCTTCTACTCAAAGAGGTCCCAGAGGGTTCCCCAAGCTTGACAAGCGTGTCCCAGACAACATCCGATTGGACCGACTTGATCACCTGGTGCAGCTCTCACCGAACCAGCTCAAGTGTGCTTGTTGTGGCATGAAGACGAAGCACAGATGCATGAAATGTCATGTTGGTGTACATGAAATATGCTTTGCCAAGTTTCATTCTCAGTGAAATGACACAATGATGCTGATGACAGGACTGAAATACATTCTGCTCTGATGTTATTGCATGTTGTCTCCTCATTCAAACCATTCGTGTTTGGAATAATCTATGTTCCTTTTTCAAAATTTTAGATTTCAGTTAGTAGACTTTCAATATTTGTTTCAGATTTCTTTGATGATGGCACTTCACCGTGTTGACACTTTGTGACAGTTTTTTTTAACTTGTATCACACATGCATTTTTTTTCTTATGTAAAATTATCTGTATTTATCTAGGTTGTAGCTGTTTGTGTACCAAGCTGGAACATTTCTTTGAAAATGATTCATTTGAGACTGCACTGACTTACCTTTGCACTATTTCTGGGAGATTTCGGTATTTAGTCATTTGTCATTTTAAACTTTTCATTATGGCAAAAAGGACAGAGGACTTATGATGTTTGAAACATATAAAAATAAAGTTCAAATAAACACATCTGTTTGCGTGCCTTCTTGATGTGCCCATAAGTGAAAACCCCTACCCTCTCGCTCCCACGATCCCATATTTGGGATCGCCACAAACACTCTCATAAAACCACTTTTTCAACATAATTCCTCAAAATAACCATCAGATATGTTGTGTGTATGCTAAATGCTACACATTCACATAACTTTCATCAAAAAATAAAATTTGGGTGCAAATGGGTTAAGCATTTCTCTAGTACGAAGCACCCATCCCCTTCGCTTCCCTTCCCTCGTTATAGGAAAGCGCTTTTTAGCATCCCAAGGTCAAGGTTAAGTCGAAGGAAGCCGTGGTGACTGACGCTAAACAATTCAACGATTCAACGAAGTTTATTGGCCAAATTGACATAAAACATGCACATGGAATATGTTGCGATGTGGTAGTAACATTCATTAAACATACATGCAAACACACGTTTACCAGCTAATAAAATACCTATCAAGCGTGCACACATACACACGCAAACAACAAATAGTAAAAATAAACAAGTAGGTGCCAGTGGATTATCAAGTGACGTCAGTTACAGCATTATGAATTTGACATTATGAGGAATTTAAAGCGAGAGCAGCCTCTGGAAAAAAAAAATCTAAAACGGTTTGTTCTGGTTTTGAGGGCTCTGACGCGCCTGCCGGACGGGAGGAGCTCGAACAGATGGCCGGCTGGGTGTGAGGGGTCAGCTGTGATGTTTCTAGCTCTACGGACCAAGCGCGTGTTGTAGATCGAGGCGACAGATGGAAGTTCGCACTCGATAACTCTGGACGCGTGTTTCACGATGCGCTCAAGTTGCACTTTCTCCTCATCAGTGGCACCACCAAACCAGGTAGTGATGCCAAAGCAGAGGATGCTTTCGATCACTGCGCGATAGAACTGCGTCAGGACTTTTGCAGGCAACCTGAACTTCTTGAGTTGCCTCAAGAAGTGCAGGCGCTGTTGGCACTTTTTATGATGGGTGTGGTGCTGTTTCCCCATGACAAGTCGTTCGAAATGACTGTGCCTAAAAATTTGAACTCTTCGACTTGTTCAAAACTTTCACCGTTGATCACAAGTGGTGAAAGTGGATCTTTAATTCTCCGAAAATCGACAATCATTTCTTTTGTTTTTGAAACGTTGAGTTCGAGGTTGTTCTCTGAGCACCAGTCAACCAACCGTTCGACCTCATCCCGATAGGCGGTCTCTTCGTCTTTGCTAATCAGGCCCTCAATGGTGGTGTCATCAGAAAATTTAATGACATGAACGGATGGAACATGTGACACACAATCATTTGTGAACAATGTAAAGAGAAGAGGGGAAAGGACACAACCCTGAGGTGCTCCAGTGTTCAAAATCCTGGAGTCAAACATCTTTCCCACCCTGACGACCTGGGGGCGATCCAGCAAAAAGTCTAAAAGCCAATGGCACGCAGAAGGATGAACATTTAAGATTAAAAGTTTATCAAACAGCTTGTGGGGTATGATGGTATTAAAAGCGGAACTAAAATCCACAAAGAGCAGTCTAGCGTACGTACGCGCCTGCTCCAGATGCTGCAGTACGTGGTGAAGGCCCAGAGCGACCGCGTCCTCCACTGACCTGTTTGTACTATAGGCGAATTGGAGTGGATCACGTAGGTGACCCGTGCAAGCCTTCAGGTAGGTGATGACGAGTCGTTCAAAGACCTTCATCACAACTGAGGTCAAGGCCACAGGCCTGTAATCATTCAGTTGGGACACCTTGGGCTTCTTGGGGATGGGTACAACAACTGAGGACTTGAAACATCGGGGGACAGTATGTTGTTGAAGGGAAGTGTTAAAAATGTCTGGGGCCAGCTGGCCAGCGCAAGTGCGCAGGGCAGAGGTGGAGACTCCATCTGGACCTGGCGCCTTCCTCGTGTTCTGCTTCTGGAACAGGCGCCTCACCTCAGTTTCCTGCATGGTGAAATTCTCGCACATTTGCGATTGCTAATGGAAATTATAACCTGATTCATCAACATTACCTCAGTGTGATGACACGAGTTTTCAGATAGCAGGGAGAATTATACTTTTTACGAAGTTACACTTCTCCGTATATAGTGTACATAGAATAGCGTGACCGATTTACTTTTTGCGTATGAAAGTGCAGTTTCGTAAAGTCCGTGCGTAACGTAGAAGACAGGGGGTAGGCCAAATTCAGAACAGGGATACGCGTAATAAAGAATGTGCATACTGACGAGAGCTCGACTATTTGCTTGTGGCCGGCGCGTTTTTGGGGGGCAGAGTGGTTTGAGATGCTTTTGCGAGAGGATCGAATCTAACGAGGCAGCAACCCTGTGACAGAGGTCATTGTAGTGTAGGGTACTGTTGGAAGGGTGTGTTTATTGCTTATATAGCCACCCAAGGTCTTATGCCCTCGTCGGGATAAGGATGTTTAGAGTTCGAGAGGAAGGATATTAACTGCCATTTGTCAATGAATGTAGAGTTATATTCTTAAGGTGTGTGTCGTTCTCGATTGAACACCCACCAAGACTTAGTGTCTGTGACAGAGCTAAGGTGACCTCATCTTCAGTTATAAGTGTTATTTGGAAAGTGAAATAACCAGCAATAGCAAGACAAAGTGACTCTCAAAAGACTAACCAGTTGTATTTGTGACAGTGCTGTGTTGTGTTGTGGTGTTGGGGGAAAGGTGTGTCACGAGCCGAGGCCTAAAAGGTGAGCAAACCCTGTCATTCAATTCCTTAGTGGCGCACTCCGAGAACTGCGTACGCGTGTGAGTGGTGATGAGTGTGGGGAAGGGGATGTATTTTAGGATGCATAATGAATTTTGTTGATTTTATATGATTTTCTTATGATTTTCTTATTGGATATGTGATGGGGAAATGTCGTTGCTGTTGTTGTTATAAAAGTGGGTCAAAGGCGACGATGGAGAATATAGAGAGAGAGAGAGAGAGAGTGGGGGTGTATGTATGGAGAGAGCGATAGAATGTATTATACTGAAGAAAGATGAAGTGATGATTATGAAGGAAGCATGTTTACAGTATAGTAAGGCAAGGTAGTATGTATGAAGGGAGATAATCGTGATGTGTTATAACCGTTGGGGGTGATGGCGATGATGAGGGTGAGAGGGATGAATCAGAACTGTGTGATTGAAGTGTGGTTGCAATAATTATGTATTTATATAAACATTTGTGTTTAAAGAAGATGTGAATTATTAAGCATCAAAGATTGATTTATATTATTGAAATGTGTGTATAGCATCTTGTATTATCATCATGGTATTCATACACAGGTCAAGATGGTGGACGGAGGACGGCGTGTTATATTATATTATATAGTGTTTATTGTTTTGTAGGCAGGTTGTTAAGACTGTGTATATGCTTACAGGTTTGGGCTGTTACTTCTACGCATTATTTCAACGCTGTTGCTTCTGATGTTACTTCTTATGCTGTACTTATGTTGCTGTTGACGTTTTGTTGCCGTTGTTGACGCTGATTGGGTTCTAGCCAGCCTGGGGTGTACCTTTGCCTCTACAGCCGAGGAGTGTTGTGGTGGTCTCTGCCACTGCTGCAGGTTTTGCCTATGTATCGAGGCAACACTATTACAGGAGGTTTTCACACCTAATTCATGCACACACAGACTCACACTGCACCACACCTAAAAACATATTCATTTAGTTAGAAGAATCATCCGCTTATTGTGAAAGAGACTGTTTAGCTCTCTGAGCTACTTGACAAGAACATTGGAACAGTGCTTCTGTGCCACAGCTTCACCTAGATAGTAATTTATGATTAAAGATTCAAACGCCATTGCTTATTATTTGAAGATGTACATTTTGAATTGATTTATTGATTGTTTTTGTTGTACACATTTTGTAAAGAAACTGTTGTTGTTTAGTTCTGTTTGGGGTTGTTACAAGGGGAGGTAATTGTTAGTTAGTATTGGGACGGGGGTCTATTTAGGGGTTGAGGGGAGGCTAGTTCCCATTTGTCCTGTGTTTGCCTGTTAGTTGTTGAATAAAAGAGTGTGTTTGTATTCTGGCATTTTGTGTTAGTTTATTTTGTTCGAGTTTATCTTATTCACTCGTTGCATGTGCTGACGTCACAGAACCCGCTCGGGGGACGTGACACTCAGACTCTGCATTTAGTACAACATTATATGTATAGGCTACCTGTAAATAGAGAAAAAACCCTTAGCAATTTTACAGTACATTTAGTTAGTTGTTCATTCCTTACAAGGTCCAGCACACTGCGAAGAGCCGAATCAGGACCACAAAATCAAGACCACAAGTTGGCTGAAAGAAGACTCAAAAGATCTGCTGAAACACCCCCAGTGGTAACACTGAAGGCACTCCACCAGCCGTATATATATATATATATATATATATATATATATATATATATATATATATATATATATATATATATATATATATATATATATATATATAGATATATATATATATATAATTATGAAATGCCTACAGTGCGAAATAATAATACCAGAGGAAACCCTAATGACCACTTTGCAGAAAGCGTCCAATATTCCCAAGCTGATACAACAGACCTCACACACAAATAAGGAGTTTTGTCCCGTAAGAGTTCAAGAAAAAAAGGTATGTGACTGGTCTAGAGAAGAAGAAGATCGTATAGTAGATTGATAGAGCAGAGTAGGACTGAGAAAGAACAAATGAGAAAGACAGCCACAGTGGGAATTTAAAGCACCACATTTCCAGAAAGTGGGGATCCGCGATAGCAACAAAAAAAGTGGGTTCTGGATAGTATAACGGTAGCAGTAGTAGCGTACAGTCCACGTATCATAGATAGAAGGGTGGGATCAAGCTGCGTATTTGGCCAAACGAATCGTTCGCTTAAACGGTTTATTCCCAAACCGCGTATTAACCAACCTTTAATATCTTAATTTACATCAAAAACTGCAGTCCTAAAACTTGGAAGACGTTGATAAAGGCCTATTTTATTATATGCGGAACTTTGACTTATCATAGACCTATATTGTTTCGATTTAGGGTAAGAGTTGTACATGTGCGTTCTTATGCGGTTTGAGAATAAACAGTTTGTGCTGGCAATTCGTTTCACCAAAGATGCAGTCTGATATTCATATTCATAACACTAATGGCTGCATGTCATCTACATCTGCGCGATCGAGGATCCACATTCTTTTTGCTATCGCGGATACATTCTAATTGTTTAATGCCCCTATGGTTTAGTAAAGTTATAAAGTGTTCCAATCTAACGGGCGTTTTTTTAAATACAGTTTTGTAAGGTTATAAAAGGTATTATTATTATTATTATTATTATTATTATTATTATTATTACTATTACTATTATTATTATTATTATTATTATTATTATTATTATTATTATTATTATTATTATTATTATTATTATTTCATCTTAAACATACGTTTTGTTAGTAAATGTTGGTGATCGCTGATAGAAAGTATTCTAGCTTTAGGTTTCTTCTTATTATTATTCCTGCTCCTCCTCTCATCATCCTTATTGCATAACAGGAAAATAATTCTAAGTATTTCCAGAAAATGTTTGGGAGTATTCAACTAAAGAGAACGCAATGAATAAAAATAAATAAATTGCTAACTTTATCAACTTTTCCATATGAACGAAACGTAAATGACTAGTAAATGTTTTTCAACTAGACATGCCTAAAACAACTGAACGCTATGTGTATATAATACTGCTACAAAGAGCAAGAACATACCTCTCCAGAGACAGTCAAAATCTGAATGATAATTGATCCTCCAAGAAGTTGACTTTGAAGTAATCTCGACTTACAATGATACTTGTGAAGAGAACCAGGATGACGGAGTATCACTATTATCAATAATTGACTGATAAGATACTCAGGCAGTTACATTTTGCCTACATCTAACTAGTAACCTCATAATAATAATAATAATAGCTCGTCCAGTGAAATCGATCTTAAACACTGACTTAATATACGAGTACACTTCTTAAGCTACATGTATCCACTGTTTTCCACTTTGCCCTTGGCCCTAAGCATTAAAGTATACTACTCAAAATAATACAAGGGCCACTTGGACATATGGGTCTCTCTTTAAATCCGAAACACTAATTCAATTTATTAGTTCATCATATTTTATTGCAATCATTTCTGCATCAATAACAAAAAGATTTTAGACATCAGTCGCTTAAAATTCGAGTAAATTCAATTTAACTGGACATACCCCTCATTTACAAAATCAAAACTTTAGAAACCAAAAATCTATAGAGTCAGTATCGGGTGTGGCCACCGTTTGCATCAATGCAGTCTTGGCATCGTTGTCTCATGGACCGTATCAGGTTATGGAGGATGTTTCCTTGGATGGCCAACCACTCTTGCTGGAGAACTTGGGCCAGAACTTAAAGGTTAGCTCCTGGATGGAGGTTTGCCCATGTCTGTCGACCCAAGACATCCCACAGATGTTCTATGGGGTTCAAATCGGGTGATCGAGCCGGCCAATCCATCCTTATGACGTGCTGTTGCTGCAGGAAGTCAATGACGATACGCGCTCGGTGGGGTCTGGCATTATCGTCCTGTAGTATGTCACCTTCGCCAATGGCCCGCAAAACTGGGAGAACCCTAGGTTGTAGGACGTCATCCCTGTAGCCAATACCGTTTAAGTTGCCATGAATTTGGAGGAGGGGTGTTCTGAAGTTTAATGCGAAGCCACCCCACATCATGACAGATCCACCACCAAGGCGGTCATGCTCGCGCACCGTCGCATCAGGAAAATGCTCCCGTGGACGCCTCCAAACATTCACTCGACGGTCGTTGAAAGACAAGGAGAACCGAGACTCGTCTGTAAAGAGCACCATTGACCAATGTTGCCTAGTCCACACCAAATGACGCCGAGCCCAGGCCAAACGCGCTGCACGGTGAGCTGGGGTGAGCAAAGGCGTTCTGCTGGTCGTCTTGATCGCAGGTTTGCCTCGTGTAGACGGTTGTGAATTGTCTGGTCGCTGACGTTAACATTGCTGGCTGCGTGAAGCTGTCTTCTGATGGTGTTTGCTGTAGCGGACCTCATCCTCAGAGCTGACAGGGTGATGAAATGGTCATGTCTTGCAGTGGTAACGCGGGGGCGTCCGGACCTTCTTTGTTCTTGGACGCTTCCAGTGTTGTTAAAGCGCTCTCGCAGCTTTTGGACACCGGAGTGGGACACTCCCAGTCGCCTGCCAACTTCTCTCACCCCCACCCCTTCCTGAAGCCATGCAATAGCTCTGCCTCTACCCGCATCAGTCAATCGTCGCCTTGGGGGCATGGTTAAAAAAGCAGCAAAAGCGCTGCCATTTATACCCAGAAAAAAGCGCCGATTGTTGAACTGAACTCAGAAAATGCAAACCTTTCGCGTGCAAATCACTTTTTAATGTTGAAAATTTTGCTTTATTAGCAAGACAACAGTAAATTAGGGTCATTTTTTGGTAAAAATTGGGTTTGTTTTTCAACTCAGTGCAGAAAGTTCAAAACTCACACACGTGATTACTTCTCAGAATAAGATTGTCTTCAATGTTACTGTACAGGATAAGTTTTGAAATAAGCAATATAAGCGATATTATTGATAGCAGCAAAAACTAATTAAACTAAATGAAATATGAGAGTGGCCCTTCAATTATTTTGAGTAGTATAGTATATTAATCGGCTTTAAACCGTAGATTTCTGCTTACGAAGATAATATCTGAAGTGCACTTGGGCTTTTTAGTCTAATGTCTGGAGATTGTACTTCCTCAGTGCTAGCCTTCTAAATTCTGCATAGCACTGTTCTAGGACACTGGCACCTTCTGTAAAATGTATTAGTATTGTCAACTTTTTTGGTTAGCTGTCATGTGGTCTCTATCTATCTATCTATCTATCTATCTATCTATCTATCTATCTATCTATCTATCTATCTATCTATCTATCTATCTATCTATCTATCTATCTATCTATCTATCTATTATCTATTAATCTATCTATCTATCTATCTATCTATCTATCTATCTATCTATCTATCTATCTATCTATCTATCTATCTATCTATCTATCTATCTATCTATCTATCTATCTAATCCCTCAGTCTGCATGGGCCCGTATTCAGAAAGACCCGCTTGCAAACCCTTCGATATGTTGTTTATCTCAAGGTTTAGATTTCTGAACAACAATAACAACAACAGCAATAAGGCCTTCCAGACTGTAAAGCGGCTGAGAAGTGTTAAACTGCCCAAGGTCTCCACGATCCAAAGCAAGTCTGGCATATGCCTTACACAAGAACAAGACATCTTGGACAGATGGACACAGAACTGCTCTGACCTTTACAACCACACACCAAATGGAGACCTTCAGTTCTAGCATGTCCCGAGAACAGAGAAGAAGAAGAAATTATCCGAGAAGAAGTTGAGGTAGCAGTGCAATCGCTGAAGACAGGGAAGCCAGTTGGAGTGGACAACATACCTGCCGAACTGCTTCAAGCAGGAGAAGAAGCGATCATTGGCGCATTCACCATTATCTGTAACAAAATCTGGCAGAGTGGAGAGTGGCCTACACCATGGACCCTGTCGCTTGTCATCACTCTTCCAAAAAAAGGTAACCTTCAGGAGTGTGAATATTACCGCACCATCAGCCTCAACAGCCATCCCAGCAAGGTCCTCCTCAAAAACAGGTTGAAACTCCAAGCTGAACAATTTATAGCTGAAGAACAAGCAGGATTCAGGGCATGGCGAACTACCACTGAACAGATTTTCAACCTCAGAATAATCTGCGAGAAATACCTACAGCACCAACAACATCTATATCACGTGTTCGTAGACTTCAAACAGGCGTTTGACCGAGTCTGGTATGCAGCTCAATCGTGAGAGTTTACAACATCAGCCCTTAAATTATTGAAGTCATCAAAAACCTGTATGACAAGGCTACCAGTGCAGTCCTCCACAACAGCGCTATCGGAAACTGGTTCAGAACAACAATTGGTGTGCGTCAAGGATGCCTACTCTCTTCAACACTCTTCAACATCTTCCTAGAGCACATTATGTCAGATGCCCTTGCAGATCACGAAGGCACAGTCAACATAGGGGATAGAAGCAATCTTCAACCTTCGTTTTGCGGATGACATTGGTGGATTGGCTGGAGAGGAATAAAAACTTGAACAACTGATACAGAGGCTTGACACCACCTCCAGAGCCTGTGGAATGGAAATAAGTGCAGAGTAGACCAAAATGATGAACAACAACACCAATAGCATCAACAGGGAGACCGAAAAAGAGGTGGGAGGACAACATTCGAGAATGGACTGGTTTGACACTGAGCGAAGCCATGCTGAGGACAGAGAAAGAGGGAGTACGCTGGTTAAACTATCATCTGTGGTGCCCCTACGACCTCCGAGTTACGGGATAGGATATGATTGGATAGGATTAGACCTTGCGGTAATTTTTTTACCTTAGGGTTGAAGAAAACTGCCGTTTAACTTACCTCGGCATTCAAAAAGGCTTACCTGACGCATGGTCTCTACCTAGAGCTAAATTTGAATCCCCATCCATTACGCATGCGTTCTTCGATAGCAACGACACAACCGCTTCCATAGCAGACGACGGATCACACGAACGAAAAAGCAACTTTCCCCATCGAAATTTTTTAGTTTAATTAGAATTGAAAGAGGAAGCCAAAAACAGTTTACTTTCGTACTCGGTAATTAGTCTACCACCAAAAAGAAAGTATTTAACAGCAAATTGTACTGCCACTACCATATAGATAGAACTTTAAACCAGTTGCAGTTAGTTATTCGTTGCTTACAGGGTTCAGCGGGCTGCAAAGAGCCGAATCAAGACCACAAAATCAAGACCACAACTTCTCTGATCCGCATAAAAGATCTGCCGAAACAACCCTAGTGGTAACACTGAAGGCACTCCACCCGCCAGTCACTTTACAATAAAGACAAAAACAAAAAACATACATATAGAATGCCTATATTGCCAAATAATATCATATGAAGCCCCAGGGACCATTTGGCAAAAAGCGTCCAATATTCCCAAGGTGATCCAACAGATTTCACACACAAATCAGGAGTTTTGTCCTGGAAGAGTTTTCAAGAGAAAAGGTAGGTGAATAGTCTAGCGAAGAAGAAGATAGTATAGTAGATTGTGTAATGTGGAAACTGATAGTGGGGGGGGGGAGGGTTGGGGCCCATATTTTTGAGTCACAGAGAGCGCAGAGTCGCTCGGACAGCGGTACCAGAACAAAAGTTGAATAACAGTAATGCATCTTTTTCAATCAAGGTAAATAATACACATGTTTATCCAAGTAAAACAGTCAACTTTCTTGGAATTGCTTTTTCATTATGAACTTTCGTGGAATTGTTATATTAGACACTTAATTGACAAAGCAAGAAAAAATGTTTATTAATCATTCTCATTAGATTACAAGTATTAAAGGTACCTATCTAACTCAAGTATATTATATCCAGGATAACACTCTTATTGGTTATTGAGCTTAATGCTAATAGATTTAATTTTAAAAAAATCATGAATTACTCCACCCAAAACATTTTTTAAGGTATTATTAGTTTCATTCAATACTATTTATTATTTATATATTTGTTACACTCAGTTCGATGTTGGTGTTTTCTATCAGTATCTGATTCAGCCCCGATGCTTGAATTCCTGATAGTTGTGTAACTCAGATTCGTTTATTCACACAGCCCGTCCAAACAGCATACAATTCACAAAGTCGACGTATGAAGTTTTCCCCTTTTATTCAGCACACATCAACAACTGCATACAATTCTCAATTCAACTCAACAACTTTCACAGCAACTTTCCAAATCACTATCAACAACTTTACTCTCTCAACAGCGACTCGGCACACGATTAAATAACCTCTCTCTTTTCTGGAACAATATGGTACATGGTAGAAATGACGTACTGCCACCAATCGAACTAAAGATCGTCATCACTGGCTTACGTCATTACACATTTTCTCTACTTCCGGGAACATTCACGACCTTCGATATCCATCCGGAAATTTCTATCAAGAGTAAACACGCAGATCCAGAAACTTCGCAAATTATCAACGTTATACAAAGCCTCTCCTAACAACAATGCAAACTCAAATCAAAGGTAAATAAACTCCATTATTGAATACTTTGCAAATCGAAACGATTAGATCTATCGTGCGCGCTTTAGACACACTTTCGTTCGTTTCAACGTAACATAACCCCCCACTCAAGAAGAAATTTACTTAATTTCTTTCAACAACGTTGAAACGTAATGCACAAACAAAGTACAGAATTAAGACTTATTTCAGTCTGCCTGAGTACTGTCAGTGTTCACAGTTCATTCACACAGAGTCAAAGTTTCTCATCTGCAAGTCTTTCTGGATTCTGTCAATGTTCACAATTCATTCACACAGAGTCAATGTTTCTCATCTGCAAATCTTTCTGGATACTGTCAATGTTCACATATCATTTACCCAGTCAACGTTTTTCATTTTCAAGTCTGTCATTACCAGTATTTTTAGTTCATCCACACAGTCAATGTTCTTTCATTCGCAAGGAAACGACGCCCTCGTCAGTTGCAGTCGTCATCGGCCCAGGGTCAAAGACGATGATCACGTGGGCTTCCCTGGAATCAGTGCGTCCTCTGTTGTGTCCTTCTTCCATCGGATGTCCGACGCAGTCGACGTTGTCAGCTCCCAGGATGCATTCGCTGGGTCTTACGGTCAGGTTGGCTTCTGCGGGACGGTGGAACAGCTCCCTCAAGGTCTGCAGATGCTCCTTCCAGGTCTGGGTGTGGACTTCATGTTCGACCAAAGTCGTAGAGCCTGGGACATCATTGAAGTTATGGGGAAACTCGCCCATAAGGTCCTTGAGCTCCATCTTTTGACCTTCCGTCAAGCTTGGTCCTAGCTTAATATCATCAATGCCTTCTTTGCTGTGGAAGTCTCCCAGTTCCAACAGTTCTTCGCTGTCAAAGCTGTCGTCGGTCACAGCTGCTGTGGCTGCGTGCACAGTCTCTGATGGCCTTTCTACGTACAGCTTAAGGAGGTTGGCGTGGTATATCTTGGAATGCTGGCCGACCTTCACCTTGTAGTCGTTGATACCCACCACGGTCTCCACTTCGTACGGGCCTTTCCACTGCATCAGCAACTTATTATGATCAGTAGGTAGCAGCACCAGCACTTTGTTGCCAGGTTTAAACTTCCTGTTCACAGCCCTACGGTCATAGTAGTGCTTTCCACAGTCTTGGGACTTCTTCAGGTTTTCTCTGGCTATCTCGAGAGTCTGCTCCAGCTTCTCTCGTAGCTCAAACACGTACTGGTAGCTGTTCTTCACCTCTGGGGTATCTACTTCTTTCGTCCACAGTTCTTTTAGGATGTGCATCGGCCCTCGGATGGTTCTTCCGTACAGCAGCTCGAACGGAGAAAAGCCGGTGGACTCCTGCGGTACTTCTCTGTAGGCGAAAAGTAGGGCGTTGATGTAGCGATGCCATTGTCTGGGCTGCTCGCTGCTCAGTTTCTTCAGGGTGGACTTCAGCGTAGCATTGAACTTTTCGACAAGCCCGTTGCACATTGGATGGTAGGGTGTCGTAGTTAAATGCCGGATGCTCAGCAGTCTGTTGACCTCCTTCATGCAGTCAGAGACGAACTGCGTCCCGAGGTCTGTCAGGATCTCTTCAGGCACTCCAAGTCTACTGAACATGTCCACCAGCGCCTCTGCAACAGTTTCAGTGTCAATCTTCTTCAGAGGCACTGCTTCTGGGTACCGAGTCGCATAGTCCACTAAAGTCAGTACCCACCGATGACCTTCTTCACTCGGAGGTCTTATTTCGCCGATTAAGTCTAAGGCCACCCTCTTGAAAGGTCGGTCGATCAGAGGCATCCTCTGCATAGGCACTTTCGGGACCCTTCCTCGAGGTATGGTCTTCTGGCAAATGTCACACGATCGGCAGAAACGGCTGACGTCCGCATGAAGTCCTGGCCAGTAGAACACCGCCTGGATTCTATCCGACGTCTTCTTGACACCTAGGTGACCTCCCATAATTGAGTCATGCGCTACTTCCATCACCTGGCGCCTTAGGGGTAACGGTACCAAGACTTGACGTAGTGGTTTCCCTCCGTTGACCCTCGGGTGCTGGAAGATTCGGTACAGGATCTTGGCCTTCACCTCAAAATAGACCGTGCCACTGCCCTTGGTCACGTGGTCTTGGCGGTTCCTGTACTTGTTTAAAGTGCTATCAGCTTCCTGGAGCTGGATCAGCTTATCTCTGTCCACGATGGCAGCTTTGGAGTTGTCGGCGACCTTCAGTGGTGTAGACACCTTGTCTCTCTTGGCCTGGGCCCTGGTAGTAACAGCACTGACGATCTCTGGTCGGCAGGGCTGAGCCGGAGTAACCACATTGTCCCGTAGCAGCTCTGTAAGGTCTCCATCGGGAAACGGCAATGGATCCTCCTCCACAACTTCGACGTGTTGGGTTGAGGCAGGACTCCATTCTGGATCGGGGTCGTCGGGTCGTCTCGCGCCGTCGATATTCCCGATCATCAAATCGTACAGCGGCTTCTTCAGACAAACCGCTTCGACTTCGCCTATGTAGAAAGGGGTGTTGACATGAATTTTCGCAACTGGCGCTCTCACACATTTGCTGTCGGCCATGAGTGTCCATTTAGAATCGCCAGTGAATTGTTCTTTAGCGATTAGGTCTTCTCTGACGATGACCCCACTACAGCCAGAGTCTCTTAAGACAGTCACTTCATGATTTCCGACGCGTCCCTTGGAAACAGGCATGTTCTGTACGGTCACAGCTGCGCTAGCGACGACGGGGATGGATTTCCCGTTGGCAAGGAGAAGTTGGCCATCAGTCATGCACTCTTGCACGTCCGCAGGAGTAGCTGTGCGCTCGGTCTCACTCGGAAGAATGACGCTCCCGCCGCACACTTGATGGTCAGATCTACTGGTTTGCCGTTGATTGGAGAAACGTCTCTGCCGGTTGCCCGCCGCTGCGTTGTCCGTACTGCTCCGCTGTCCGCTACTTTTGTTTTGAGGACAGTTAGAAGCTCTGTGGTCTGTAGCGTTGCAGGTGAAACAGCCCCTTGAATGCCCTTCCCTGGGAGGAGGCGTGGAGTCTGTCTGTCTCTGGCTCGTCTGGCTTCCTTGGATCTGGTTCCCATGGTTTGCAGTCTTCTGAAAATGTTTCGTCGCGCTGGGTGGCCCCAGGGTTTTCCCATGAGCGATAAGATATCTTTCAGCAGCCTCAGTCACATCTTTAAGCGTCTGCAGCTTTTGTTCTTCTAAGTGGGTCGCTAGGTCCTTGTGACAGGCATTGAGAAATTGTTCCTTCACGATCAGGTCATGGAGACTGTCGTAAGACTTCGTTTCGCCTGATAACTCCACCCACTTGTGTAGATATGACGACAGGCGCTCCACAAACTGCTTTGGCGTCTCGTCTGACTTAGGCCGGCATTCACGGAAACGTTTACGGTAGCCCTTCTCTGTAAAGTTGTAGCACTGCAACAGGGCCTCTTTCAAGACGTCGTAGTTTTTGGCGTCATCGTTCGACAGTCTGGTGTAAACTTCGAGAGCTTGCCCCGTCAGAAGTGCACTCAGTCGAATTGCCCAGTCTTGAGGTTGCCAGTTAGAGCTTTCAGCGAACCTTTCGAATCTCGCCAGATAACTGTCAATCTGGTCCTTCCCGTCGACGAAAGCTGGCAATTTTGGAGCCGTGTTGTCACTGATAACTTGTGGCGCATGCTGTTGTTGCTGGATGCGCGCCAACTCTAGTTGGAACTGCCGATCAGCTTCTCTTTCCTCACGCCTGCGCTCATCTTCTCTTTCTTGCCGCTGCTGTTCAATTTCCAGACGCTTCAGTTCAAATTCTCTTTCTTCACGGCGACGCTGCTCTTCTACTTCTAGACGCTTCTGTTCTAGTTCTATTTCTTTTTCTAGACGCTTCTCTTCCAATTCTCTTTCTTCGCGGCGACGCTGCTCTTCTAATTCTCGTTCTTGTATTCTCTCCTGGGATTTTACGTACTCCGTCAGCTGCTTGCCTTTTAGATTCAGTTCAACCCCTTTCTGCCAGAAGTCAGCCATCTTGATGCTTCTGGAAAGTTCTTTTCTGGAAAGTTCTTTTTCTAGAAAGTTCTTGACTGTAGAGTTCTTTTTTCCTGGAAAGTTCTTGACTGTGGAGTTCTTTTTTTCCTGGAAAGTTCTTGACTGTGCTGTACCTTTCTAGACTGTTCTAGAACAGCACGCTTTCTGCAGTAGCGCTGATGCTTGTCACTAGTCGCCTTCGTTGACGCAGGCCCCGCTGTCCTCGTCGTATGCGACGCTGCACCACGCTGGTGTTGATGTACACGCTCCTGTGCTGAAGTAGACGCGACGTCCGCTCGACGCTCGCTGTAACACTGGCGATGTAGCTCCGAGACTGTCCCTCGACGTAGTCTTACGGCAGCTACGTAGTCCCGATCTGTTGTTCGCTCACGAAGCAACTCTTCAGCGACTACACGCCCTTGCAGTCAACCCGAACCTATCGGTGATGTAGTCCCAGTATGTTGGCCCCTCTCGACGCAACTCGTTGGCGGCTACCCTCGATGACTGCCTCTCGTAACGTTGACTCGCTTGTAGCAGTTGAACCCTTGGCTATGGCGTGAATCGCGGCTTGACCCCCAAAATGTTACACTCAGTTCGATGTTGGTGTTTTCTATCAGTATCTGATTCAGCCCCGATGCTTGAATTCCTGATAGTTGTGTAACTCAGATTCGTTTATTCACACAGCCCGTCCAAACAGCATACAATTCACAAAGTCGACGTATGAAGTTTTCCCCTTTTATTCAGCACACATCAACAACTGCATACAATTCTCAATTCAACTCAACAACTTTCACAGCAACTTTCCAAATCACTATCAACAACTTTACTCTCTCAACAGCGACTCGGCACACGATTAAATAACCTCTCTCTTTTCTGGAACACTATGGTACATGGTAGAAATGACGTACTGCCACCAATCGAACTAAAGATCGTCATCACTGGCTTACGTCATTACACATTTTCTCTACTTCCGGGAACATTCACGACCTTCGATATCCATCCGGAAATTTCTATCAAGAGTAAACACGCAGA
>CM072521.1:55182915-55265415 GCA_036898135.1 Oncomelania hupensis
AACCTTCCGTTGAAAAACAAATAAGAGCTGAATGGGGATTTGAATGCTGTTTTGCGTCTAATAATTCACAATCTAGAGGAGTGGCAATACTGTTTAATAATAATTTTGACTTCAAAATTGAGAAGGTTATAAAAGACTTAGATGAAAATTATTTAATTGTGAAATTAAAAACAATAAATCAAAATATCGTTTTAGTTAATATTTATGGCCCCAATAGAGATAATCCAGACTTCTATAAAAAAAAATACAAGAATGTCTAATTGAATTTGCAGATTGTCCTATTATTATGGCAGGAGATTGGAATCTGGGTTTAAATCCCTCAGTAGATTATCAGAATTATAAGCATATAAATAATCCAAAAGCTCAGGAAATAGTTATTGAATTAAGTGCAAATTTTCAACTAATTGACATATGGCGTGAAATAAATCCTGAAATGAAACGTTTTACTTGGCGTAGAACTAATCCAAGCCAGCAGGCCAGATTAGATTTTTTTAAATCTCAGAGAACCTTTTAACATGTGTTAAGCATGCAGATATTTTGTATGGTTACAGAAGCGACCACTCACTTATTAGTTTGGAAATTGAATTCACAAAAGAAAACAAACACACAAGCTCTTGGAAATTCAATTCATCTTTATTGAAGGATTTTACATACGCGCAAGAAATTAATAAACTGATACAAGATACTATAATATACTATGCAGCTACACCTTACAACATGCAAGATCTAAGTACAATACCATTACAAGACATACAATTTACTATTTCAGACCAGTTATTCTTGGATGTTCTATTAATGAACATACGCAGTAAAACAATTGAGTTTAGTTCAAAAAAGAAAAAAAGACAATCAAAAACAAGAATTTAATTTATTAAAAGATATTGAAAACTTAGAGAAAATGGCAACTAGGTCAGATTCTGAAAACGAGGAATTGCAAGAAAAAAACAAAGCCTGGCTAACCTTAGACAACTTAAAATGGAAGGCATATTGCTTCACAGGGTGAAAAAATAAATAAATACTACTGCAATTTAGAAAAGCGACATTATATAAGTAAACAAATGTTCAAGTTAACTACTAATGATGGACAGTCTCTTGAAGATACAGAAGACATGTTAAATGAAACTAAGAATTTTTTTTCAAAATCTGTATTCGGAAAGACCTGTAGAAAAAGTAGTTATAGAGGATTACGTAAAAACACTACCTAAATTGACAAAAGATAAAGCCGAAACGCTTGAAGGATTAATAACTATACAGGAAGCCTCATTTGCTTTAAAAAATATGTCTAATGGTAAGAGCCCAGGAACTGATGGTCTGACCGTTGATTTTTTCCAAACTTTTTTTGGCAGAAAATAGGAACGCTCGTTATAAGATCTCTAAATGAAGGATTTGCTAAGGGAGACATGTCTATTACACAAAGAGAAGGTCTAATTATTTGTATTCCAAAAGGGGACAAATCAAGAGAGTATTTGAAAAATTGGCGCCCCATTTCTCTATTAAATGTTACATATAAAATTGGTTCTTCATGCATTGCAAATCGAATAAAAACAGTACTTCCTATGTTAATACATGAAGACAAAACAGGATTTTTCGCTGGAAGATATATTGGAGATAATTTACGTTGCATTTATGATCTTATTCATTATTTAGATACTCAAAATATGCCTGGCCTGTTGGTTTCGATTGACTTCGAAAAAGCGTTCGACTCGGTGAACTGGAATTTCATGAATTTGGTTTTAGAACATTTTGGCTTTGGAAAGGATATATGCAAATGGATATCGGCCTTTTATAATAATATAAAATCTTCTGTAACTGTAAATGGGAAAACTTCAAGACAATTTAATATTAATCGTGGATGCCGTCAAGGAGATCCAATCTCCCCATACTTATTTATTTTATGCGTAGAAATCTTAGCTTGTAAAATTAGGGAGGACGATGAAATCATTGGCATAACTGTATCTAACACACTGTTACACTCGATTCGATGTTGGTGTTTTTCTTTATCAGTATCCGATTCAGCCCCAATGCTGAATTCCTGATAAGGTGTAACTCAGATTCGTTTATTCACGCAACCCGTCCAAACAGCATACAAGTCACAAAGCCGACGTATGAAGTTTTCCACTTTTATTCAGCACACATCAACAACTGCATACAATTCTCAATTCAACTCAACAACTTTCACAGTAACTCTCCAAATCACTATCAACAACTTTACTATCTCTCAACAGCAACTCGGCACACGATTAAATAACCTCTCTCTCTTCCGGAAGAATTTCGAACAATGTAGAAATGACGCACTGCCACCAATCGAATAAAAGATCGTCATCACTGACTTACGTCAATACATATTTTTATATCTTCCAGAACGACCTCTTGCTTCGACATGTATCGGGAAATTTCTATCAAGAGTAAACACGCATATCCAGAAGATTCTCAAATAATATCGACTAACGCAAATCATCAACGTTATACAAAGCCTCTCCTAACAACAATGCAAACTCAAATCAAAGGTAAATAAACTCCATTATTGAATACTTTGCAAAACGAAACGATTAGATCTATCGTACACGTTTCCGACGTACTACCATTCGCGTTTCAACGTAACATAACCCCCCACTCAAGAAGAAATTTACCCAATTTCTTTCAACAACGTTGAAACGTAATGCACAAACAAAGTTCAGAATTAAAACTTACTTCAGACTTTCTGAATACTGTAATTGCGCTCAGCTTATCTACACAGAGTCAAAGTTTCTCATCTGCAAGTCTTTCTGGATACTGTCAATGTTCACAGTTCATTCACACAAGGTCAATGTTTCTCATCTGCAAGTCTGTTTAGATATTGCCAATGTTCTCCACACAGTCAATGTTCTTTCAACCGCAAGGAAACGACGCCCTCGTCAGTTGCGGTCGTCATCGGCCCAGGGTCAAAGACAGTGATCTCGTGGGCTTTCCTGGAGTCAGTGCATCCTCCGTTGTCTTCCTCTCCCGTCGGATGTCCGACGCAGTCGACGTTGTCAGCTCCCAGAATGCATTCGCTGGGTCTCACGGTCAGGTTGGCTTCTGCGGGACGGTGGAACAGCTCCCTCAAGGTCTGGGTGTAGACTTCATGTTCGACCAAAGTCGTAGAGCCTGGGACATCGCTGAAGCTATGGGGAAACCCGCCCATAAGGTCCTTGAGCTCCATCTTTTGACCTTCCGTCAAGCTTGGTCCTAGCTTAACATCATCGATGCCTTCTTTGCTGTGGAAGTCTCCCAGTTCCAACAGTTCTTCGCTGTCAAAGCTGTCGTCGGTCACAGCTGCTGTGGCTGCGTGCACAGTCTCTGATGGCCTTTCCACGTACAGCTTAAGGAGGTTGGCGTGGTATATCTTGGAATGCTGGCCGACCTTCACCTTGTAGTCGTTGATTCCCACCACGGTCTCCACTTCGTACGGGCCTTTCCACTGCATCAGCAACTTATTGTGATCGGTAGGTAGCAGCACCAGCACTTTGTTGCCAGGTTTAAACTTCCTGTTCACAGCCCTACGATCATAGTAGTGCTTTCCACAGTCCTGGGACTTCTTCAGGTTTTCTCTGGCTATCTCGAGAGTCTGCTCCAGCTTCTCCCGTAGCTCAAACACGTACTGGTAGCTGTTCTTCACCTCTGGGGTCTCTACTTCTTTCGTCCACAGTTCTTTTAGGATGTGCATCGGCCCTCGGATGGTTCTTCCGTACAGCAGCTCGAACGGAGAAAAGCCGGTGGACTCCTGCGGTACTTCTCTGTAGGCGAAAAGTAAGGCGTTGATGTAGCGATGCCATTGTCTGGGCTGCTCGCTGCACAGTTTCTTCAGGGTGGACTTCAGCGTAGCATTGAACTTCTCGACAAGCCCGTTGCACATCGGATGGTAGGGTGTCGTAGTCAAATGCCGGATGCTCAGCAGTCTGTTGACCTCCTTCATGCAGTCAGAGACGAACTGCGTCCCGAGGTCTGTCAGAATTTCTTCAGGCACTCCAAGTCTACTGAACATGTCCACTAGTGCCTCTGCTACAGATTCAGTGTCAATCTTCTTCAGTGGCACTGCTTCTGGGTATCGAGTCGCATAGTCTACTAAAGTCAGTACCCATCGATGACCTTCTTCACTCGGAGGTCTTATTTCGCCGATTAAGTCTAAGGCCACCCTCTTGAAAGGTCGGTCGATCAAAGGCATTCTCTGCATTGGCACTTTAGGGACCCTTCCTCGAGGTATGGTCTTCTGGCAAATGTCACATGATCGACAGAAACGGCTGACGTCCGCATGAAGTCCTGGCCAGTAGAACACCGCCTGGATTCTGTCTGACGTCTTCTTGATGCCTAGGTGACCTCCCATGATTGAGTCATGCGCTACTTCCATCACCTGGCGCCTTAGGGGTAACGGTACCAAGACTTGACGTAGTGGTTTCCCTCCGTTGACCCTCGGGTGCTGGAAGATTCGATACAGGATCTTGGCCTTCACCTCAAAATAGACCGTACCACTGCCTTTGGTCACGTGGTCTTGGCGGTTCCTGTACTTGTTTAAAGTACTATCATCTTCCTGGAGCTGGATCAGCTTATCTCTGTCTACGATGGCAGCTTTAGAGTTGTCGGCGACCTTCAGTGGCGTAGACGTCTTGTCTCTCTTGGCCTGGGCCCTGGTAGTAACAGCACCGACGATCTCTGGTCGGCAGGGCTGAGCCGGAGTAGCCACATTGTCCCGTAGCAGCTCTGAAAGGTCTCCATCGGGAAATGGCAATGGATCCTCCTCCGCAACTTCGACATGTTGGGTTGAGGCAGGACTCCATTCTGAATCGGGGTCGTCGGGTCGCCTCGCGCCGTCGATATTCCCGATCATCAAATCGTATAGCGGCTTCTTCAGGCAAACCGCTTCGACTTCGCCTACGTAGAAAGGGGTGTTGACATGAATCTTCGCAACTGGCGCTCTCACACATTTGCTGTCGGCCATAAGTGTCCATTTTGAATTGCCAGTGAACTGTTCTTTAGCGATTAGGTCTTCTCTGACGATGACCCCACTACAGCCAGAGTCTCTTAAGACAGTCACTTCGTGATTTCCGACGCGTCCCTTTGAAACAGGCATGTTCTGGACGGTCACAGCCGCGCTGGCGACGACGGGGATGGATTTTCCGTTGGCAAGGAGAAGTTGGCCATCGGTCATGCACTCTTGCACGTCCGCAGGAGTAGCTGTGCGCTCGGTCTCACTCGGAAGAATGACGCTCCCGCCGCACACCTGATGGTCAGATCTACTGGTTTGCCGTTGATTGGAGAACCGCCTCTGCCGGTTGCCCGCCGCTGCGTTGTCCGTACTGCTCCGCTGTCCGCTACTTTTGTTTTGAGGACAATTAGCCGCCCTGTGGTCTGTAGCGTTGCAGGTGAAACAGCCTCTTGAATGCCCTTCCCTGGGAGGAGGCGTGGAGTCCGTTTGTTTTTGGTTCGTCTGGCTCCCCTGTATCTGGTTCACATGGTTTCCAGTCTTCTGAAAATGTTTCGTCGCGCTGGGTGGCCCCAGGGTTTTCCCATGAGCGATAAGATATCTTTCAGCAGCCTCAGTCACATCTTTAAGCGTCTGCAGCTTTTGTTCTTCTAAGTGGGTCGCTAGGTCCTTGTGACAGGCATTGAGAAATTGTTCTTTCACAATCAGGTCATGGAGACTGTCGTAAGACTTCATTTCGCCTGATAACTCCACCCACTTGTGTAGATATGACGACAGGCGCTCCACAAACTGCTTTGGCGTCTCGTCTGACTTAGGCCGGCATTCACGGAAGCGTTTACGGTAGCCCTTCTCTGTAAAGTTGTAGCACTGCAACAGGGCCTCTTTCAAGACGTCGTAGTTTTTGGCGTCATCGTTCGACAGTCTGGTGTAAACTTCGAGAGCTTGCCCCGTCAGAAGTGCACTCAGTCGAATCGCCCAGTCTCGAGGTTGCCAATTGGAGCTTTCGGCGAACCTTTCAAATCTCGCCAGATAGCTGTCGATCTGGTCCTTCCCGTCGACGAAAGCTGGCAATTTTGGAGCCGTATGGTCGTTGGTGACTTGTGGCGCATGCTGATTGTTTTGGATACGCGCCAACTCCAGCTGGTACTGACGATCAGCTTCTAGTCGTCTTTCTTCCATCTCTCTTTCTTCTCGGCGTCGCTGCTCTTCTGCTTCTCTTTCTTGACGCCGCTCTTCTCTTTCTTCACGCCTGCGTTGTTCTTCTTTTTCTTCTCGGCGACGCGGTTCTTCTCGGCGTCGCTGCTCTTCTAATTCTAGACGCTTCTGTTCTAATTCTATTTCTCTTTCTTCACGCCATATTCTCTCTTGAGATTTGACGTACTCCGTCAGCTGTTTTCCTTTTAGATTTAGTTCAACCCCTTTCTGCCAGAAATCAGCCATCTTAATGCTTTTCTGGAAAGTTCTTTTCTGGAAGGTTCTTCTTCTAGAAAGTTCTTGACTGTAGAGTTCTTTTTTTTCCTGGAAAGTTCTTGACTGTGCTGTACCTTTCTAGACTGTTCTAGAACAGCACGCTTTCTGCAGTAGCGCTGATGCTTGTCACTAGTCGCCTTCGTTGACGCAGGCCCCGCTGTCCTCGTCGTATGCGACGCTGCACCACGCTGGTGTTGATGTATACGCTCCTGTGCTGAAGTAGACTCGACGTCCGCACGTCGCTCTCTCTAATACTGGCGATGTAGCTCCGAGACTGTCCCTCGACGTAGTCCCGCGGCAGCCACGTAGTCCCGCTCTGTTGTTCGCTCACGAAGCAACTCTTCGGCGACTACACGCCCTTGCAGTCAACCCGAATCTATCGGATGTAGTCCCAGTATGTTGGCCCCTCTCGACGCAACTCGTTGGCGGCTACCCTCGATGACTGCCTCTCGTAACGTTGACTCGCTTGTTGTAGCAGTTGAACCCTTGGCTATGGCGTGAATCGCGGCTTGACCCCCAAAATGTTACACTCCGTTTGGTGATGGTGTTTTCTATCAGTATCTGATTCAGCCCCAATGCTGAATTCCTGATAAGGTGTAACTCAGATTCGTTTATTCACGCAACCCGTCCAAACAGCATACAAGTCACAAAGCCGACGTATGAAGTTTTCCACTTTTATTCAGCACACATCAACAACTGCATACAATTCTCAATTCAACTCAACAACTTTCACAGCAACTCTCCAAATCACTATCAACAACTTTACTATCTCTCAACAGCAACTCGGCACACGATTAAATAACCTCTCTCTCTTCCGGAAGAATTTCGAACAATGTAGAAATGACGCACTGCCACCAATCGAATAAAAGATCGTCATCACTGACTTACGTCAATACATATTTTTATATCTTCCAGAACGACCTCTTGCTTCGACATGTATCGGGAAATTTCTATCAAGAGTAAACACGCATATCCAGAAGATTCTCAAATAATATCGACTAACGCAAATCATCAACGTTATACAAAGCCTCTCCTAACAAC
Source organism: Oncomelania hupensis (assembly GCA_036898135.1). Classification (NCBI taxonomy): domain Eukaryota; kingdom Metazoa; phylum Mollusca; class Gastropoda; order Littorinimorpha; family Pomatiopsidae; genus Oncomelania; species Oncomelania hupensis. The sequence continues at coordinate 55,190,366 of CM072521.1, forward strand.
AATGCAAACTCAAATCAAAGGTAAATAAACTCCATTATTGAATACTTTGCAAAACGAAACGATTAGATCTATCGTACACGTTTCCGACGTACTACCATTCGCGTTTCAACGTAACACACACAGTTTAAAATAAATCAATTTGCTGATGATACTACGCTGATTTTAGATGGACAAAAACACTCATATGAAAAATTATTTCAAACATTAGAAAGTTTTGAAAAAATGTCGGGGTTAAAACTTAATTATGATAAAACACTTAATGTTTGGCTTGGTAGTAAACGAAATTCTAAAGAAATTTTTTTAAACCATATGAAAATGGAATGGAATCCACCAACATTCAAAATACTTAGTCTATGGTTTACTAACAATTTAGAGGGCATGGCGAATTTAAACTTTGCAGAAAAAAATGATGGAGATACGAGTTCTGTTTTTAACTTGGATTAAAAGAACAAGTACACCTTTGGGCAGAGTTGCTGTCTTAAAATCACTTATTCTTTCCAAACTTGTGTACTTGTGGTTGATACTTCCCAATCCACCTGACGAAATGATAAAAGAATTGCAAAAGATGTGCTTTGAATTTATTTGGGATAATAAAAAAGATAAAGTGAAAAGAAATACTGCAATTCGTAATATAAAACAAGGTGGACTGGGCGTCCCGTCCATAAATCTATTTATTTGTTCATTGAAGATGTCATGGATTAAGAAATTATACAAAGATCAGCCAAAATGGTATAACATTTTACACACTTATTGCCCTGAGAATGAGATAGATAATATTCAAAAATTTGGCCAGCATTATATATGTAGAAGTTTTATGAATTCTTTTTGGACAGACACATTCTCTCCGTATAGAGATTTTTTTTAAATAAAGTACAGCCTCAAAATAGTAAAGAAATATTAATTGAGCCAATTTTTTGGAATAATAAATTTAAGATAGAAAACAAGATGTTTTGTTATAAACATTGGACAGATAAAAATATTTATTTTGTTAAAGATTTATTGAAGGAAAATGGAACATTTTATACATATTTACAGTTTAAACAAAAATACAATATAAGAACACATTTTCTAGAGTATTACAGTTGTCTTGGCTCAATTAAGGAATATCTCAAAACAATAGATATAGAAATTGAAGATAAAACTTTTAATGAAGAAACCAAAGCATACTCTATTATGATTAAATCACCCAAAGGCTCTAGAACATTTTACGATATATTGGTTCCTAAAATTAATATCTCGAATCCTTGTAAAAAATGGCAAGATATTATTGAGGAAGAAATAAATTGGGACAAGGTTTACTTGGCAATCTACACACACTGAAAGAAATTAGATTACGATGGTTTCAGATGAAAATTGTATTTAGAATATTAGTAACAAATTCAATTCTTACAGAAATGGGTATTACAGAAAGTAACCAATGTTCTTTCTGTCAAAGAGATAAAGATACAATTCTTCACTACCTATGGTCTTGTCCTTACTCATATACATTTTGGAACGATTTAGAAAGATATTTGAAAGAAAAATGTGTTCATATAAGTAGACGGAGTTTTTCAAAATGCCTAGTTTTATTTGGTTGTGAAAATAATGTTCAAACAGATGACAGCCTTAGCTTCATACTAATACATGCAAAATACTATATATACAAATGCCGTTTCAGTGGGTCAAAACCTCATTTAAATATATTCTTGCGATATCTGAAATATCAATATCAGACAGATGAACATGTACACAAAATGGAACTACGATACCATCTTTTTTGCCAGAAATGGCTTTTGTACAATTATATTTTTGATGTTTGAAATATACATTTCTAAGAGAAATTTAATATGTTAAAACATGTGATATATGCACTGTTAAGACTTACTACTGACTGCAACATCATCACCTTCATTCTGTACTGACTCACCTCATTCTAATTCATACCTGTACAAAAAAATGAAATTAAAAAAAATAATTTTGACTACCACAAGATACTAAAATAAAAGCTGTTCCACACAAACTACTTGGCCAATTAACTAGAGCTATTTCCCTAAACATTTATATATTATTTTCTGGTCCGAACGCTGTGATCAGTTGAACTGTTCGGTTTCTGTTTATATAAAATGGAAACAACACTGCCACCGATTATTTGATATGATGACGATCAGCATTGTTGTCAGGATGGCGACGTGATAATTCGTCCTTAATGCTCATGCAATAGGACGTAAAGCTTCGTTGTTCCGTGTTCGTCGTGCAGGCATCTAGATCTAAATGAACAACAAACGGCAAAATTCTCATACTAACGAAAAGAATTAATTTACTAATGATTGTTTAATATCACCCGGGAATAAACGAGTCAAACATGAGGCTTTTTTTGCATTTTTACATAATCCTTTGCACTGATCGGGATATTATGGAACACACTGTCATAAGACACAAAATGTGTTTTGGCACTTTTCATGCTTTGTTTCCTCAAAAATAAATATCGTCACATCATCACCAAGCTGAACAATTTCAGTTTAGTACTCTGTGCATTGAAAATACTTCGGCAAAAAAGTATTATGTAATTATCAGAAAGGTTGATGACAAAGATGTGGTAACTCAGCTTAGCTATAAACAGATAGTATTGAACAAAACCTGACATCAATTTACCAGCTCTCTAGAGGAATGTTGGCCGTTATTAAATTAACCTCCTTGAGACGTTCACTCCCGATACCACCAAGCAGAACTCGCTAGGAAGAATGTAAGTTAGCCTACTTGGACATCTGACAAGTGTCACTTGACCGCTAAGTAGCCACGCGAATCTTATCACTCTAAGATCTACCCCGCGTTTCTCCTCTGACACACGAAGTTGAGACGTAACAGATAGTGTCCCAGAAGCAGGACAGGAGAACAAAGATGGCCGAGAAAAGATTCACATAGTCGCAAGAACGAGATGATTGGTCGGAGATGACGTAGATTCATGCATATCCCTTGCACAACCCACATTTACCGGGTAGTCACATGCGAAGCTTAGAACCAAGAGGGTCAAAACAAGGAGTGAACTGAAGTGAACAAAAATCCTCAGCCATCACCAACAGAGTGATAGACTAAAGACTGTTTCACAATTCCCAGAGACTAGAAATAAGTTAACACTAGTAGTTTTCTAGTACTTGTATGTTTATATATTATATTGATTGCCATGTATTAGTATGTTCGTGTTATATGTATTTACAGAAACCGATTATTGTTTTGACATGTTGCTCATAGTGCTCAATATATCTTAGCAGAATTCTGCAGCTCGATTGGTCACAAAAAGTCGTAAATCAGTCCATATCACCCCCATTCTTGAGCAACTCCATTGGCTTCCTGTCCACAAACGCATTAAACACAAACTGCTTTCAGTTGCCTATCGCGCAGTTAAAGAGCACACTCCTGAATACCTGTTCGAACTTCTGAATGTGTACGAACCATCTCGCAGCCTCCGCTCATCTTCCAAGTCTTTATTTGTTGTTCCTGGGCACAAGCAGTGTAGGACTAAGAGGTATGGCCAGAGATCTTTCAGATACACTGCACCGGTCTGGTGGAATGCTCTTCCAGAAGGCATAAAGAGAGCAGACTCTGTCGGTGCATTTCGCAGAAACTTGAAAACACATTTCTTCTCTTCTTGCTAATCTGGATGTATAATTATCTGATATCATCCCAATTTCATAAGTCACTGCGTGAAAGTATTGCATAAATGTTAATTGACTGGTCTGCCTGCTAGAATGTGTTGAGCAATAGTGAAGAAGTTAAAATGTTAAGTTATGATGTATGCACCCTTCCCGCCACTGTGTGTGTGTGTATGTGTGTGTGTGTGTGTGTGTGTGTGTGTGTGTGTGTGTGTGTGTGTTTATCCACCTCCCTCCCACCAGCGCTGCGATCATGCCCGTCGGCGTGGAGATATTTACGCGCTTTATAAATTATTCATTCATTCATTCATTCAAGCCTTAAGATTCAAATATCGTAGTGTGCTTATGGGAAACTCGGCAGGTGTCTGATGCTATAGACTCCTTGCAGAGGGCACCACATACCAATATCTGAATAGAATATTGTAGCCAGAGTTCTGGATTTTCCAGCTCAGCTCTGGGACGGTTTATGGAGTCAACGCCTAACGCTTGCTCCCGTAGAAAAGAAGGATGTCATCTAGACTCTACTCGCCACGTCCGGCCCCGTAGCTTCCAGACTCGCCCGATCATCCTCAGAATGACCAGACTCCCTCAGAGTGACCACCAGACTCAAGCACTCACAGAAACTGAGAGCTAAGTCCATCTCAACTGCAACTGATGTCAAATATACACAGAACAATATTAGACCATCCAAACATAGGAATGCTTAGCACATTATGATAAAGAACTGCTAACGAAATTCCCCAGCACATTGAACAATTATAGTTATTAATTTACCTTTAATTAAAGTCATGTTAGAATTTGTTGTTGAACATATAAAAGTTAAAATCACATACATACGACTGGTGTCAATCTATTTATATTGTTGTGTGTCACAAGTATATCAACTAACAAGTAAGTATCTCGTATTGCCCCCAGTCGACGTGCGGTGGTCCCGTTGCCCTTGGTTTTAGCCACAAGCTGAGACGGGGGTATCCCAAACCTAACAATAGAATAGAGAATTCTGGGAAATCTGTTCAAGGGAAGCAACTGATAACTAGAAGACGCAGACAGGGATCCGAACTGTTCTATTATCAAGCTCAGGCTTTGATCAATTATTGAAGGAGAACACGATGGATTTATAGAAACATGCACACATGTATGTGAGCTCGTGAGTCTCAGTGAACGCTTGTTCGCCATTGATTCAGCTCAGATTGCTTCGATGTGAGGTTCATTTGTCGCTTGAATCACACTGTATAATGCACATGCAAGTTCTGTCAAAGATATGATGATTTGAGCATATGTTCGATTCCGTACCTATTGGAAGGCGGGGTGGAAAAATTCAATCATGGTGATGATCAATCCTATTTTGCAATGGTGGTTACTTACTTTATTGTGTATGGTCACAGGTACTTACCTTTTGTAGTTTGTGTGCTTTTTGTTCTGTCGGCCTTGAGTGTTTGCGTCGCCTTGGCTCGTTGTACTTTGTTGTGGTCTCGCTCTCTTTTGATTTTTGAAAGCAAATTCAAATTGCATTGTGTTCCAGCAGCATGCGAGGTAAAATTAGATGAATTCAGATTTAACCGATCTTCTTGTGACGCCATTTTGCGTGTGTCTCATGTGCCATGCACCAATCCCGAAGACGTCATTTCAGAAAAGGATTTCCCTACCCATAATTTCCCTGGGTTTTGAAGTGTCTAAAAAAATTATTTTAGGCCGATGACGCTCGATGGAGCGCAAAGCATGTAAAGGGAAGCAACCGGTTGTACGCGCACGTCGACAGAGACATAGAAGAGATACTAACTTGTTAGTTGATATACTTGTGTGTGTGTCCACTAGCTCTTTTTCTCTGGAGACCAATTAAACTAGTCATTTAACTAGCAAACAGCATTTCTTAAAGTGAGCCAATGATACTTTAAAACCCGAGAACAAATATACATTTTTATGTGACCAAGCACCGTGATCAAGTCTCTCACATCGCTTTGGAATCTTGGTAAAGAACGTCTGATAGAGGTAGCTTAACGCCCCATCTAGCTACAAGTCTTACTCCCCTTGTAAGATAAGCGTATCTTCTCCAGGACGTCATCACATAAAATAATGATGATTTTACCCTACTAAGAATACCTCTTCATGTTCTTCTTGCTCGCTACTAGCCCACCGATCACCACTCAATTTTGGAGAAGCTGAAGTAATTTCGTCATCAGATTGTATAGGTGAGACTTTGTTTTATGGAACGCGGAAAGCATCAAATGCACATGCAATTGCATGCACAAATGCACACGCAATTGCACGTCCATCTAGTAGCTCATTGGTCAAAACTTACACGCCAAAGTGCGGTAGCGCAATTGCACGCCAAACTGAACGCCGGATGTTAATGAAGAAGAATTACAAAAGAGGGAACGAAAAAAGCATCGGAAAACGCGTGTAGCTATCGTAAGCTTTGCATTGTGGCCATATTGAACACCGTTGTGCGCGCGATGGAAGATAATTGTCATATTATTTACAGGCAAACCAAAGAAAATTATTATAACATTTCATTGTGGAGTGGAGGCTGGCGGTAGTGTGACGACACGATTTTTCAGCATCAACAGAGAGAGCTATATTTTGTGCGAAGTTGCACTTCTCTACTGTGTAGTGTACATAGATAGCTTGACCGTTTTCTTTATTGCGTACGAAAGAATGCAGTAGCCGTAAGTCCCGTGCGTATCGTAGAAGATAGGGGTATGCAGAATAAAGAAAGAGGGGTACTGACGAGAACTCGACTGTTTTGCTTGTGGCCTGGGTGCGTTTGGTAAGGCAGAGTGATTTTGGTGCTTTTTGCGAAAGGTCGGCTCTAGTCAGGCAGTATCCCTGTGACTGTGTGTCATATTAGGAAATAGGTGTTGTGCTTGGAAGGGTGTGTATTGTTGGTTTGAGCCACCCAAGGTCTTACGCCCTCGTCGGGGTAAGAATGCTTAGAGTCCGAAAGTGAGGAGGATTGTAATTGCCATTTATAAGATAAATGTAGAATTCCTTCCTAAGGTTGTGTGGTTCTCTATTGGACACCTACCGAGGCTCAAGGTCTTTTGAAGAATTGAGATGTCCTTATCCTTATCATTGTTATTGTTGTGAGAATAAATAGCAAATAGCCAGACACGAAATTAACTCTCAGGACTAACCATTGTGTCACCTGTGTTTTGTTGTATCTGTGTTGGGGAAAGGTGTGTCACAAGCCGAGACCTAAGACGGTGAGTAAAACCCTGTAATTCAGTTTCTTAGTGGCTCCGAGACTGCGTACGCGAATGAATGGTGATGAATGAGGGGGAAAGGGATGTATTTTGATGAATAATGATTTATTGATTTTTGTATGATTTTCATATGATTTTCTTATTATGTACATGAATAAGAAATGTCGTTGCTGTTGTTGTTAAGTGGGTCAAAAGTGACGATCAAGAATGCATGTTAGAGAGAGAGAGGGAGAGAGAGGAGGGTGTATGTATGGGGAGAGAGGAATCGTACTATGCTGGAGAGAGATGAAGGAAGTGGTTGATATGAGGAGAGCATGTTTATATTATAGCACGATAAGATAGTATGGATGAAGGGAGATAATCGTGATGTATTTATAACAGTTGAGAGGGAGGGTGAAGGTGAAGATGGAGGTGGAATGAATTAGGACTGTGTGATTGAAGTGTGGTCGTAATGATTATGTATATTTATATAAATGATTGTGCTTATGAAAGATATGAATTATTAGCATCAAGAGTTGCATTATATTATTGAAACGTATGCATAGCATCATGTATTATTATCATTGTTGTTATGCATAACCAGGTCAAGATGACGGACGGCGGCCAGCGTATTATGTTATGTAGTATTTGTGTTTTGTAGGCAGACTGTTAAGACTATATATTTGCTTACAGGTTTGGGCTGTATCAACGTTATCATCTGTATCATCTGTATTATGCTGTTTAATCCTTTGCCGATGTAGTTGCGTTTCCACTACACCTTTACCACTTTGCGCGGACGTGCAACTGTGCTGTAACCCTTGCCTCTACAGTTGGGGAGCGTGGAAGTTACCTTCGCCACCACTGCTTGTTTTGCCTCAGTATCGTGGGCGTCGCCATTTATTACAGGAACTCCACGCACCACACCCGCGCACACACAGACTTGCACAGCACCACACATAAAAACATACTTCATTTAGTTAATAAAATTCATCTATTATATTGTGAAAATAACTGTTTAGCTCCTACTGAGCTACGTGCAAAAGACGTTTTGAACAGTGCTTCAGTTCTGCAGTTTAACTTGGACAGTAGTTCGAAGATTAAAGATTCACAGCTCCATTTCTTAGTTGAAATTTTATAGTAATTTGTACTGATTGCTGATTGATATTTTGTTGTGCATTTTGTGAAAAATCTGTTGATGTTTAGTTCTGTTTTGGGATGAACAAAGGGAAGTAATTGTTAGTTAATACTGGGGTGGGGGTCTTGATAGGGGTGGAGGGTGGTTTAGTTCCCCATTGTCCTGTGCATGTATGTTTAATTGTTGAATAAAAGAGAGTGACTGTTATTCTGGCATTTGTGTTAGTTTATTTTGTTTGAGTTTTCATCCTAAACACTCGTTGTATGTGCTGACGTCGCGGAACCCGCTCGGGTGACGTGACAGGTAGGTAGGGGTGGAGGGGGTTATTGGAAGCAGGGGAGGTCGTGGATGTCGAGGGTTACATGGTAATTTAGTTGTCAATTTACATTACATTATTTTGGTACATAGAATGTATTTCCGAACATTTCCCATTCCCAGTTTTAATGTGACTCTTAGGTAAAACCGTGTGCAAATGCGCGTGCAATTGCGTATGCATTTGGGCTTGCTTAGTTTAGCGTGGCAGTTTTCGACCAATCAGTTAATAGATGGGCGTGCAAGGGTATTTGACGCTTTCCGCGTTCCATATTGTTTTATAATTGTCGCGAAAGATTTAATCCAGTGCATTTTTCTGGGCGGAGAATTCAGTTCTAAAAGTAAGCGATCGTTCACGATCGCTTCACGTAGGCCAATTCATAATAATGAACTCTGATGGTGGCATGTCGTAATCGCGAGTGTTCGTGTTGACATTCATAAATACCTCCCAAAAGAATGTTTTGTGCACTAAGTGGGCGCGTTCAAAAAGAATTTAATGTAATTTCTTCAGGTTAAGACACGATGGAAAAATCTTTTGGATAATAATAACTGCGACATGACGAACACTTGGATATAATTATGAATGCGCAAAACCATACGCAAATCGACGTACCCAACTACCTTAAAACTACGGACAGAGTTTGTATTTGAAACAGGTTTGAAACTGAAAATGATTAGTTGCCGATGAAATTAGAAAGTTCAAGAACTCCGTTAATGGCACGAGCTTGTTCTTATGGGATTCTTTTTACATCATCATCATCATCATCATCATCATCATCATCATCATCATCAATGTCGTCGTCGTCTTTATCATCATCATTACCACTATCATCAACATCACCATCAGTAACATCAACCATCATCATGATCGGAACATTTCACGATCGTTACAAATACACGAGGAATGTCAAACGAATCCAAGACACAGACGTAACATTTGATGCGTTTTATTGTCGGAAAACAAAAACTGAAACAGACACAGCAAGCGTAATCAGATCAAACATTAAAGCGTTAACGTAAAAAGCGTTCATTATCACATCATTATTGGACGGAATTTTTAACCTACATATTCTTTGGTGATGGAAATGCACGCCTTGGTGAAAGTAATAAACTATAGAACTAAAGCATTAATATCACAAACTTTTTGTGGACGGAATTTGAACTTGAAAATTATTTAGTCAAGAGAAATAATGTCACTGTATAAGCAAGTGTGACAGTTAATTGACTACAAAGCAAAAGGCCAAAACCCACAAAAAACATCCATTAGGCAAAAAAAATGTCTGTTTAGGATAACAAAGGAAAAAAATACAGGGTCGGTAGGTCGGCTCATTTTAAAAAAAAAGTTTTAGACCTTTTCCAAATTGGTGCGATATGTTTGGCTTAAAAAAAAAATTCCAGACGATCCCCAAAAAAGCGTAGGGTCAGGCCCAAAAATTAGGGTCGATCGGGACAACGTAAACAGACTTTTTTTTTTGGCCTTATAACAAGTTTTCTAGAACACGATGTTCAAACTAAAAATTATTTCGTCAAGATAAACCACACCCCTATTCATGTCTTGCTGAAAGTTGCTAAACTATAAAGCACCATCACAAGGCCTCACAATAAGTTCTGAGTAGTTATCACAAGCTTGTATTGGAGAGGATACATGGTACATAGTTAACATATGCAACATGCAGTCATGTTGAATAACACACAAGCCACAATAGAAGTTATTGAGCATGAAGTAATAACAGCGTAGATATTAGCAGTATTAAAGCAATTTCAATCATTCAGTCTATCAATTATTGTCCTTACTGTGTGCAAAGATATGATATTGTCCACACACTGCAAGCATTGCAGTAACTAAGAGGTATTTACGTCCTGTTCCAGTTTAGCGAGTCATCAGTAAGTCCTGGTAAAACGTAGACTTGCCGTTAGTATACACCGCCTGGATGCTGACGTAGACCACTGACGTCACCAAGACTGCGCTGTGACCCTCGTAGCGCGTGCCGGTGGTGGTGACGTGGTTAATGATGTCACCGAAACCGGGCTGCGTGCCTACGAAGACGGAGAAAGTGAAGTCACCGTTGACACGAAAAACGTGACCCCAATCTAGCGTGACCTGTTTGTCCCCTGTCACCGATAGCGTTGCCTTTTCGCCTGGAACATACATCAATCCCCAAACCCCTCATTTCAAAATGGAATAAAGGGTAACTTTGCCATTATATCAAACGAACCAATGGTCATCCTTATTAACGACTAATTCCAAACAGCACATAACCGAGACAAGAAGAAAGCTTTTATGAGCTTGTTTTCACTCAGTCACAATATCGACACTAAAACCCAACAAGCCAGACGTCGAACCAAACTAGCAATCTTGATGATGATGATGATGATGATGATGATGATGATGATGATGATGATGATGATGATGATGATGATGATGATGATGACGAGGACGAGGAGGAGGAGGAGGAGGATGTGGTCTTGTATAGCGCCGTATCCACGTCAGTAAATATGTTCGATGTTCATGCAAGGAGATAAAAATAATCCATAATTTCAAGGGAAGCCTTCAGATTTATTATATTTTAAAAAAAGGGGGGGGGGAGGGGGGGACCTTGTTACGTTCTGGAGTAAATTGAGTCAGAATGCATAAACCACAACCCCCTCTACCACCAACACCAGATTAATTGATTGGATATGGTATACTAACCAGTCAAAATAGGAGTGGCGTCATCCAGGATCACTGACGCTGACGTTTGTGACGCAAGCTTCCTCTCGTTCGCGACTTTCAGTTCGAACGTCACCGTCCCTGACCTTTCTCTTTCCTTTTCCAAGATGGCCGCCGTCTTAAACAACGGCAGGGGAGACCATTCGCTGAGGTGTTGCGTCCCTTGCAGAAAGCGGTAGTAGACTGAAGTGACGGTGGGATCTTGGACTCCGTGCCAGAAGAACTGCAGGCTAGAGTTGCCGGACCTTACTTGTGGCACTGAATGGTATGGCGACACGAGAGCGTTGTTGGACAGCGATTCCACCAGTACCTACACACACATATAGCTGTCTTCATTAACTCACAGGCGATCAACATATTTAATAAAATGGGGGATGGATCTAAAGTCAGACTAAATAGGAGAACTAGCTGGGTCTACTGTAAGCAGAGTCGCCACAGCAGCACAACAAAGAAACCAGTCGTTTCTGTGAAAATGCAGCTGTTTGACAGACTCAAACAACATTCAAACAGGTAGACCGAGATTGCCCAGTAATCCACGATTGTTCAAAAATGTGCACAAACAAACGTTCAAATAGGTTAATTTTGTTAAGGTGAACCAGTGCCCAACGATCGTTCAGGAATATGCATCATTCAGTAAATCTTTCACGTAGGCCAACTTGGAGTAGCTTGGTTCGATGCATCGAGTAATCCTGTAGCAGGTAAAATTGTGGTAAATGAGCCGTTGTTCTTTTCTATGTTATAGGTATCCAGTTTCGGAAAAGAAAGCAGAGCATAGACCAAGGTAAACACTGAATGTAATGCTAGTCTTAGGCTAATTAAAGCATAATCTATACCAAGGTAAACACTGAATATAATGTTAGTCTTAGGTAAACTAAAGCATAATATAGACCAACCTGAAAATAATGTTAGTCTTAGGCTAACTAAAGCATAATATAGACCAAGGTAAACACTGAATATAATGTTAGTCTTTGGTAAACTAAAGCATAACATAGACCAACATGAAAATAATGTTAGTCTTAGGCTAACTAAAGCTTAATAGAGACCAAGGTAAACACTGAAAATAATGTTTAGTCTTTGGTAAACTAAAGCATAACATAGACCGAGGTAAACACTGAATATAATGTTAGTCTTAGGCTCACTATAGCATAACACAGACCAAGGTAAACACTGAATATAATGTTAGTCTTAGGCCAACTAAAGCATAACATAGATCAAGGTAAACACTGAATATAAAGCTAGTCTTAGGCTAACTAAAGCATAACATAGATCAAGGTAAACACTGAATATAATGCTAGTCTTAGGTTAACTCGTATTTACCTGGCTGACATCAGGAGGTCGCAGCAGCACATAGACTGGACGTGACGTCACAGATGATTGAAGCTGGACACTGTTGACGCAAGTAACGGCGACCTTGACCTCTGACATGTGATGAAAGTGACGCAGCATCCAACGGCAATGTCCCTCCTTGATGCCGTACAAACGTTGCTCTGTGTCTGGGAGTTGTGGTGTAGCTACTCCTTCTAGGTGAACATGCAGCAACATGAGGAATGAATTGATGATGGAGGAATGAATTGATGATGGAGGAATGAATTGATGATGGAGTCAGTCAGTCAGTCAGTCAGACAATCTAAGAATAATGAATAAAGTATATACGTTCAAAGATCGTGAACGTTTCAGTAAAAGTAGGTTAAAATTCAGTTAACAAAAAGTCATTTAACGCAAAGATTAGAAAATTATTAAATTGTAATGAAACCTGAAACAGACTGAATAGAATCGTGCAGACAGTTCTTCCTTCGCCACATTGTCATCCTCTGCAGTTTTACTGTTCATTATTAAATTGCATTAACCAGAGTGTTAATTGCATAGTAGCTGACAAAGAAATGTCAAGGCTTTCAACGTTCAACTGTATAATAAATGACTACTCAGTCAATGGCTCTACAGTGAATTCACCTCAATCAAGGGCTCTACAGTGAACTCACCTCAATCAAAGATTCTACAGTGAACTCACCTCAATTAAGGGCTCTACCGTGAACTCGCCTCAATCAAGGACTCTACAGTGAACTCAACTCAATCAAGGACTCTACAGTGAACTCAACTCAATTAAGGACTCTACAGTGAACTCACCTCAATCACGGATTCTACAGTGAACTCAACTCAATCAAGGATTCTGAAGTGAACTCACCCACAGTGCAGGTGCACACTTCCACGCCACTCTGCTCGTCCTCCACCGTCCATCGGCCTTCTGCCCACACTGTCGTATTGTCTTGACCTTCACCTTCGTACTTCAAGGTCAGAGTGACGTCCGATACACGAGGTGGTGTGGCGTCGAAGATGATTGGATGAGAGACGTGGCGTGACCACTGGCCGGCGTGGTTTTGCGTCACGGCCGTGGCGAATAGGGGCGACGCGTGCTGCACGTTAACTGGTAAGGTCACGTGACCGCTGTGACCCAAAGTCATCCAGGGTGCCACCTGTAAACCGCCCTCCGTCGTGCCCACTCCCACCATCATTGCCTTCACGCCCGACTCTGCGTCCCGGATGCGCGCGCAGACGGAGACGGCACCAGGCGACACTTGGCGGATGGTGACGGCGTCGCGAGGTGACACAACCGTGTTTGTACATCTATAGAGCTTGGCGTTGATTGTCGCTCCTCTCGGGGCTTCAACCACGACCTTCAGGGCAAGATAACCGGTTTCTGGAGAAATAAAATCGTGCTGGGCCCTAGCGCCCTCTAGCGGCGAGAATTGGAAGTTCAGAGGCATCCTGAGTTGTTCTAACTGAATGAAGGCGGCAGCCGAGCGATGTAAACCCGTTGCCTGTAGCTCCAGCCTCAGCAACTCCGCGTTTTGGGCGACGTTCAGCGAGATCTCCTCCTCGTATCTGTCGTGAAGGTGCGACGGCGAGGGTTTTAGCAACAATAGAGAACTCTCGTGTTCCAAACGGAAGCTGCTGCAGGTGACGCCTTCTGGCGGCGTGACGTCAACCAAGATGGCATCTGACTCCACGTTTGGACTCTGGTGATTTGCTGCATCCTTTGCCGTTACTGAAACCTTGTAACTGCAAACGTCATGTTTCTAATAATAGGGACCATTCGGAAGGGAATGATTTTCGCTGTGAACGTGATTCGGCACTACTTTCTGTCCGTGACGTAAGCAGTTTATACTCTCATTAGTACGCAAAGGTGAAGAAAGTTCACGATATCTTTCTCGGTGGTTTCGTGAAAAAGGACTTTCCCACGAAGTAGGCCTTGTGGTTATATTTTGTTTTTTTACATCGCTTGTATGACATCCAACATGTTGTGATTTTGTTAAAGGGATCTTTCTCAACCAGTTTAGATGTGAAAATATGGATCTGCACTTGTTTTGAGACTTACAACGTAGTTTGAAGCGAGCTACTGGAAGTAGATCAAGTTCTTCATTGTGTGGCGTATGAAGCTACCTCGCGGCAACCGCCCAAAGAGAATGTAGTAGTGCGGAATCCCTTTTAACACGAAATCACTCACCTCAGAAAGGTCCCTAGTGAAAGTTTACTTGATGATTTACACACAAACACACACGCATACACACACACACCCACACACACGCCATAATTTCCTGAAAATCTGTTTAGCGAAAACAGGGTGAAAGTGGTGATCTTGCAGAAGCGATTGATTTTCGTTCAGAAAATGATTCCGCACTTCTTTCTCTGTTCATGGGGGCGCGAGAGGGCTTGTAACGCCACGCAATGGCAGTAGCAATTGAACTTGACCTACGTCCAGTACCTCGCTTCAACCTACGTTCTAAGTCCCAAAACAAGTGCAGATCCCCCATGTTCACACCTAAACTGTTTGAGTAAGGTCCCTTTCACAAAATCACATCAAGGTGGATGTCCTACAAGCGACGTAATAAACAAAACCACAAGTATATCTCTCTTCTATGTCTCTATCGACGTGCGCGTACAACCGGTTGCTTCCCTTTACATGCTTTGCGCTCCATAGAGCGTCGTCGGCCTGAAATAACTTTTTAGAAACTTCAAAACCCATGGGAATTATGGGTAGGAAAATGCTTTTCTGAAATGACGTCGGCCAAATCCTTCGTTAGTTTCTTTGCTCGAGCAAAGGCAATCTCATAGGTATGGAGCACTTCGTCCATTATAACTCCATCGCTGATAATACTGCTGAGAAGTTTATGCCTTTGTTCACTACCAGAAATATGCAGTTCCTCTCCCAACTTTCGTTTCATTTCAGCGAGCACATCTTCGCGAGAACAGATTTCCCAGAATTCTCTATTCTATTTTTAGGTTTGGGATATCCCCGTCTGAGCTTGTGGCTAAAACCAAGGGCAACGGGACCACCGCACGTCGACTGGGGGCAATACGAGATACTAACTTGTTAGTTGATATACTTGTGACAAAACATACTCACGATAGCAACTTCGTGGAAAAGTCCGTTTTCACGAAACCACTAAGAAAAGAGTTTTTGAAGTTTCACCTTTGCGTACTAACTTCTGACGTCACGGAAAGAAGTAGTGCGGAATGTCTTTCACAACGAAAGTCACTCGCTTCCGAAAGATCCATATTAGTTTAAAGAAGCGGACGGACAACGATTACAAAAAATTTCATCGCCGACGGCTGATAGGAAAATTATTTTCTGAACCAGAGAGATGTAGGCAATTCACATCGCATTTTACCGTCTGGACTACAGGTTCTGTAGTTAGTCTACATAATTATCTAAAATTTTCGTTTAATTACCAATGAATTCTGAATTACTTCAAGACCAAAAAAAAATAACGTCCTGCATACCAAACATGTCAAATAAAGAACAGTAATATTCTTCAAGGACGAAACAAAGTGATACACCTCGTTGTCTATGCAAACACTGAATGATGGGCACCGCAAGCTAACACTGTTACCACTGGCATTCATCACAAATAACATTACCTGTGCTTATGTTCCAAAGTCAGACTGTGCAGACTGAGGCGGTTCTTGCTGCCCACGTCCCTGAAAGGCATGACGGGATAGGTGTTGTTGCTGACGTCATAGACGGCCACCTGATAGGATCTCACGCCGGAATGCCTGTCCTCGAAGCCGTGCCAAGAAGCGGAAATTTCGGTCGCCGAAGATTGCGCATGCGCGCTGCGATGACGGTCGGTGTTGAAGACGACTCCGGGAACAGGGGAAGTGACGTCCACCAGAAAACCGTCCGATACTGCTGTCGTCTGCAACCCAGCCTCGTTCCAGGCCCGCACCGTGACGTAATAGCGCGTGCCGTGCTCCAAAGGCATTGTCGGAATGGTCCAGCTGGTGTTGAGCCCAACTTCCATAAAGCTGACATGCTCCGACGCTGCACAATGGGCACACATAAAAACACACACACACACACACCCACACACACACCCACAAGCGCACGCAAGCGTGTAAAAGTACATATATAAAATCTAGTGCAGTTTGAATCAGCTGGAATTTAATAGGACCGATTCCACATTTTATGTCAAGTGTGGTTAAATAAAGTGTTATAATCTACACAGTGAACATGGCAATGTTATAATCTTTACAGTGAACAAAGCAAGGTTATAAACTTTACAGTGAACATGGCAAGGTTATAAACCTTACAGTGAGCATGGCAAGGTGTAAACACTATACATTGGTAACTAATATAGCAAGACGGGTCAATGGATATCGGCCTTTCCCTCTGGTTAACGCGCATTAGTGGACAACATTAACTGGTCAAGCTGATTTTAAATGATGTTGGAATTGTAAAGGACCAACACGAACTCGTACTCACCCACTGGTGTTGTTCCCATCCACACTTCATACTTGACGACGCCACTGTCAGTGTCTTGGAACACGCCAGCCCAGCATGCAGTGACGTAAAAATCCTTCTTGCTGACGTAATCGAGATCTTTAGAGCACGTGACGTCAGACTCGATGACGGAGTTTCCGCGGCGAACTTTCGGCGGTGTGTGGTCCACCATCATATTTGATGACGTAAAGGTGACGAAACTAACGATTGACGGCCAGACCCGCACGAAGATGACGTAGTTTTCTCCTGATCGAAGCGTGCGGGTTCCCGGCAGGCAGTGCACGGCGGTCATGTGACGGCCGACGTCATACCACACGGCCTGTCCGTCGAAGACATCTTCTCCCGGAGGTCTGCCGGCGAGGCCAAAGCTGAACTGAAAGCGGGACACGTTGGACAACGACTCAGGCTGTAGCAGTGACCAGTGGCCTTCCAGGCATTTGGCCGACGTGCTAAACTTCTGGGACATTTTGGCCAGTTGAGTGTTGCCGTGCTGCGAGCTGTCCACTGGCTTTCCCATGTAGGGCACAACAGTGAACGGCGCCGCGTCTGGCAAAGTGGCATCGAGCTCCCGGCACGCGCTGACAGTGAGGTCATCCTGGCACTTGCCGTCCGCGGTGCACGTGCAGTCTTTCTCGCAATAGGCCGCGCGACACGAGTGACGCACGAGCACCAAGGTCCCGGATGTAGCGTTGTCTCGATGACAGCGGAAGGTGGCTCTGAGCAAAGGGGAGGTCAGTCCCAGCGCGTTCTCTGCCAGCAAGGCCAGGTGTATTATCTCCCCTGACTGCAGCTCTTCCCTCAACTGTACACTCCACATTCACAGCGAAATCAGTAAAAGTGTAACATTTAGTACCAGTATTAGTGACTTTCACATTGTACTGTTTTACAAACATATTGTCATAAATGAGCTAACGCAATTCTTTAAACACCACATCAATTAATAAAAAAAAAGCAAGTAATAAAACACTTCAATTAATTCATCAACTAACGGTTTCTCCTGGGCGAGGGCGCTAATTTGCACTATTGCATTCCCCACGTGGGATCTTATGTTTTATATCTTGCGATAATTTGATGATCCTATACACACCAGAGACACGAACATGGATAAACGTAACATTTCAACGTTCAACTGTGTCCCATCAATAACACGCAAACACACTCACCACAACGACAAACGAAAGCTACAACAACATCATCATCATCATCTTAAAATCATCAGCATCATTATTATCAACGTAAAGGAAAATAACATATCCCAAACCTGCAAGCTGTATCGCTGAATGACGCTGCTGTTGTCATGCCCAATCACCACTCTTCCCTCCGACAGTTCTTCGCTATTGTATTCCCTCCCAGCCAACAAGCGATACGTCAGCACCCCCGACTCGGCGTCACTGAAGTCTCGCCAACTGACGTCAATGGTAGTCGTGACGTAAGGAGTGTCCGTTGTGATGATGACGGGGTCACTGGTAACGTAGGAGGATGTCGCGGTCCAGCGCAGTGGCGATAGGAACGTGCCGGAGACCGGAGGAGTGGAATCGACAATGATTACGTCAGAGGTGGAAGTGACGCAGAGGTGAGCGGCGTTGCAAGCAGTGACTGAGGTCCAATGCAAGTCTCCGTCACACAGCAGTGACGTCCCATCCAACATGATCGTCAACTGTGATGATGAAGACGGTGATTAGAGATAATGAAGAAGTAGAAGAAGAAGAAGAAGAAGAAGAAGAAGAAGAAGAAGAAGAAGAAGAAGAAGAAGAAGAAGAAGAAGAAGAAGAATTCAGTCACCTCATCGTCAGCGCCAAGCAGGACAGGATTGACCACCAGTCTACCAGTCAGCTTGCTGCGGATGTAAACGGTGTGGCTGACCACTGAGCTCTCGGGATCACGGAACTTCCAGGTCACGTGCAACTGGGAGCGATCCCATTGGCCCACCGCAGGTTCGCCGTCACGTGGTGACAGGAAGTGAGGTCTTATCAATAAATCCGGTGGAGTGAGGTCGACTGAATTGAATGTGAGACAAAATGTGGATTTAGGATGTTACAAATTTCAAATCTATTTCAAGGACCGTTACATTACTTCACTTATTAATGCCATGCCACGTAACAGTATTTCACTTATTTATGCCACGTTACAGTACTTCACTTATTAATGCCACGTTACATTACTTCACTTATTAATGCCACATTACAGTACTTCACTTATTAATGCCACCTTACAGTACTTCACTTATTAATGCCACCTTACAGTACTTCACTTATTAATGCCACGTTACATTACTTCACTTATTAATGCCACATTACATTACTTCACTTAATAATGCCACGTTACAGTACTTCACTTATTAATGCCACATTACATTACTTCACTTATTAATGCCACATTACAGTACTTCACTTATTAATGCCACATTACAGTACTTCACTTATTAATGCCACGTTACAGTACTTCACTTATTAATGCCACGTTACATTACTTCACTTATTAATGCCACGTTACAGTACTTCACTTATTAATGCCACGTTACAGTACTTCACTTAATAATGCCACGCTACAGTACTTCACTTATTAATGCCACGTTACATTACTTCACTTATTAATGCTACGTTACAGTACTTCACTTATTAATGCCACGTTACATTACTTCACTTATTAATGCCACATTACATTACTTCACTTATTAATGCCACGTTACAGTACTTCACTTATTAATGCCACATTATATTACTTCACTTATTAATGCCACGTTACTGTACTTCACTTATTAATGCCACATTACATTACTTCACTTTTTAATGCCACATTCGCTCTTAGCATCACCACCATCGACATTGACATCACCATTGGCATCATTGCATTGTTCATCATCATCATCATCATCATCATCATCATCATCATCATCATCATCATCATCATCATCATCATCATCATCATCATCATTATCATCGTCTTTTTCTTCATCGTCGTCATTGTGGTCATCGTCGTCGACTTCGCCGTCATCATGATCATCATCATAATCATCATCATCATCGTCGTCGTCAGCTTCGTAATCATCAACATCGTCTTCGTTAACATTATCATCACCATCATCATCATCATCATCATTACTCGCCTTTAAAGCTCTCGGATACACTGACGGTTTCCAGGCCTGCAGGGTTGCGAGCCCTGACGGTGACATAAAGGGGCATGTCCACAGGGAGAGTTAGCCCCGCCCCGTGGGCGGCGCTTGACAGAAGGGTCTGGATGGGGCCAGTGATGTCACAGGTGTAGGGAGAGGTACCGACACACCAGGTGAAGTGCTGGACGCCTGTCTGAGGATCTGAGAATCCTGTCCACTGCACGGGTACTGAGGTACTGCAAGGAACATGGATTCTTGTTGCAATGTGACTGATGATGACCACACGATAAATTATAATTAAATCTTTTCTAAATTTTTATCCAGCACAGACAATGCCACTTTCGATGAACACCTCCAGCACCTTGATCGGCTTCTACAAGTATGAACCTCAAACAACACAAAATCTTTTAAACCAATCTTATGAAGATGCATAATCAAAGCAAAAAGTCATAATTCGCTCACTTGTGTCCTAAAAACTTGTCATGTCGGCCATAGAGACCCACTGTCACGTGACCAAACGTTGGTGGGGAGTTGTCGAACGTGAGACTATTGGATGACGTCATGCGGCAGAGACCAGCGCGGTTGCAAGCTTGCACGATGGCGTAGAACTTCCGGCCCTGTTCGAAATCTTGTCTCCACGTGTAGACTGAGGACAGAAATCGTTGCTCAGTGAATCCAAAATCCAGAATTTTCTTTCAGATTCCTGAAGAGTACAAAACACTGAATATTCCCTTAACAAAGTTCCGCTCGTCATGACTACTCACATGTCTGTGTTCCAACGTAGATGAAGGGGACGACGTCAGTGTGTTCAGGGCTGGATCCCAGTCCTATTCTGTAATACTGTAGACCTGAATGGGGGTCCTCAAACCCCGCCCACTCCACACTGTACACGCCCACTTCTGTGCTGTAGCCACTCGGAGTCTAACGGAAATTGTCGTCACCATATTATGTCAGAGTAACATAAAAAACAACAACAAACAAACAAACAAACAAAACCATTAAGATATTTTTTGCTTTATTGCGTCATAATATAAAACTACATGACATTGTGTTCAACATAGTCGTCATTGGTCAGATAAAACTAAAAAGATCTTAAGTCAAAACTATCAGCCACCTTATGACTCCACCATAAAAGATGATATTTTTTGGTATTTGTTACAGGCGTATGGACCCCAAACCATAAATATAACACTTTTAATTTCATCAGCTTGGTAGACTAGGATATACACACAGATTAATTGTCAAAACAAGTGACGTTATCGGAGTTGAAGGATTTAATCCAAAAGTTATCGGAGTTTAAGGATTTAATCCAAAAGTTGCAAATTAATGATCATCCACAGCAGACTATGGTCTCAGCAAAGAAAAAGGCAACACAAGTATTTGTTTCGTCACTAAGTGCAGCATTAAATGTAAATGTGTTAGGATATCGCTAAGTAACTGCAATCAATGTATACGTGTTTGGACATACCGAAGTGTTGCGACCACTGTGCCACACATGCCCTGGTGATGGCGGAGTCCTGTCAATCACAAACGACTCGGAAGACTGCAGCGTAGTCAGGCCAGCCTTGTTGGTCACCTGTAAAATAGTGCACATCTCCATGCCACTGGATTATGCTCAGGGCTCAGAGAACTGAGGCAGCTACTGATGTGAAAAAGGCCTAGTCTGGGCACGCATGCAATTTATTTTCAACAATTCAAAACCAAATAAAAAGTTTGTTATTCATTAAAGTATGACCTTCAGTCAAAACACAATAATACATTCTGCGTTTTGAACCCCCTCCTTCCTTCTTTCCTTTTCTCTAACACCTTCTCCCCTCCTCTCCCCTCGCCCCTTCTCTCTCTCTCTCTCTCTCTCTCTCTCTCTCTCTTCTCGTTCTTCTCTTCCTCCTCCTTTCTTTTACCTTCAAGAGAACGACATAGGCGTGGCCATCCACAAGCACTGAGGTGTCAGTCAAAGTGATGGACGTCCCTTCGCACGTTTGGAAATCGATGACGTTGTCTCCGCCCCCATCTTGCGCCACACCCACCTGTAAACAGACAAGATTTGGGTTTTAGTGTGGAACAAAATGCTGTTGGACTGGTTTATAGACTGACGAACTGATTAACCTTACCTCTTAACCTATTAAATTTGGCTTTATTGGCTATTTGTATTAGCCCACGCTCTGCCACCTCCTGTGAGTGTTCGAAGAGGTTTGATTGAATAACATGAAGAGGTGTGTCTCTGTCTGAGATGATTGGCTATACAGTCCGCCAGTGCTGCACTTGTTCACACGAAGAGTCATGCCTGATACGCACATGCTGATTGGACGCAGATGTCGTATCTCTGCGTGGCTTATTGTTTGCACAGTCACATAATAATTTAATGTGTTTAAATGCTTGAAGGGTTTACTGACGATCTTTGTATGTGGCTGCTAGATTAGTTTATTTGCAGTTGCGCTTTATAATCCAGTGTTGTAATCTCAACATTTCAAGTTCAAAATAATCATGTTCAAACCTCTATTGTCTGAAGCCCGCTCTCTCTGTCCTCTACGTCATCCCAATGGACAGATAACTCGTGCCCGGCAACGAACCTTTCCTCAGTTGTCGTTCCTACCGTCACTCTCCCGACACTAGGTGGCGTGCCGTCCACGACCACGTGATCTGACGCCACTTGCGTCACGTGACCTACGCGGTCCTCGGCTGCAGAACCAAAAAACAATTGGTACGAAGCACATTTTTCGTCGTTAAGAATAAAGCCTCGTTTATTTGAGGCATGGCACATTATGTAATCACCAACACCATACTCACCTACGTACCCGCGTGAACAACCTCCACCGTCATTACCACAACCCTCGTTCCCAACTTCATTCGCTTCGTCCTTCTCGTTCCCTTGCCATTCACCCATCCCCGCATTTCTTTTTCGTTTATTATTAATGTATTGATGTATTTATTTATGTTATCGTTGTTTTACATAGCGCTTTTCCCGCATAAGAGTAGCTCAAGGCGCTGGCAGGTTCCAGATCTAACTCACGTCCCCCGAGAACATCACTTGCTGCCTCACGCTGCAGACAACCTCTCATCTCCTTGATCCTCCATCTCGTCTTGCTTTTCTTTGCCATCATCGTCATCAAGACTATTACCACCACCACCACCACCGTCGCTGTTTTCATCATGATCACCCCAAATCATCACTATTACTGTCACCAGAATAACAACAACAACGATGATTGTTACCTCTAACAGTGGCGTAAAGAGCAGTAGAAGACAAGGCGGGAAGATGGAAGAACGTCCAGGAGGTCCTCTGTCCCACTGGCACAAAGCCAGCCACGTCCTCCGCTCCTGGATAGCTCCCTGAGTATGACAACAGTTCCAACAATATTAACTGAAATCCAATGAACACAGTTTACTTCTCTATCTGGGGCCGGGGGACACAAGTGTCCACTAAGATCATCACCACATGCACTTTATGTTAGTCATTTTCCACAATGACAGCTGGACATTACAGAAAGAATAAGAAGAAATATTTTGATTCTTTGGTTGTGACATACTGTAGAGTGAGTTAAAATTCAATTTGTCTGCTTGTTTAGCATGTTGGTTGTCAAAGATCGAAGGGTAGACTACTTGCCAAGAGCAACGGAGTAAAACATCGTGACGTCATCTGGTATGTACGTCACGACTCTCTCGATGTCAGAGAAGCCAGACCACATGGCTGAGACGAAACCCCTGCTGCCAAGGAAACCGTTGTCTGCGTTGCCGATGGCAACGACCCCTGCTACTGGCGGTGTGTCATCAATGACGACGCCATCTCCGCAAACCTCGACGTCAATCTGCAGGGATGACGTCACGGCGCAGATGAAGTAAACGCGGTTGACGACAAGTTGCGCGTGATCACGAGGGAAGGTGACGCGACCCGTAGTCGTGACCATGGACGTCACACACTCGGCATCTCCGGCGCAGCCGCCTCGCTGTGGAAGGTGGCGACTGGTCATCAGGAACCACGTGACGTGCCGACCCTCACTGTTGGTTAGGACGGCGGAAAGCATGACGTCACTCTTAGCGAAGTCAAGGTCAAGGTCGAACAGTTGGTGCAGCTTGGGTCCTATCTGCTGGCTGTGGAGGAAGGGTTGGAAATCAGTGAAGCGGAACGTCTCGTGGTTCAGTTCAACCAAGTGGAACGGCTGGAAAGAGATTGAGCTGGGCGTTCGGCGAAGCGTGGTGCACTGGGGGGTTGGGGTTGTCCAAGGTGAGATCAGGTGAAGACACAGGTATAGACTGCCCTTGCTGTCCCCGTTGTAGCCTACCTTGTTCTTCATCTGATAACAAGTCCAACAAGTGGCTTCTTAAACGAAAGAGTTATGAACCGACTGAATTAAAATGGCGTACTGATTTGTTGAATTGATGAAAATTGTTTTCCGGATTTAATTAGTAAAAGAATATGATTAAAACCAAACATCCAACAGAATAGGAGAAATATAATTTTGGGGGAAAATACACTATAGGCATACCCTATCATTTCAACAGCTTAAATATTACAGTGAAGAAAGTTGTCCAGCCTTACCTGTATACTACTGCAGTTGTCAGCATGACCCACTGTCCAGCTGGTCAAAGGCAAGGACGCTGTGCTATCTCTGCTGACCATCCACTTGTAGACGCACGACTGATTCGGGAACAACCCAGCCACGTCCAACCCAGCCGTCGCTTCTACTTCAATGTCAGTGTTACTCATTCTTAACACATCGGCATCATTCAAGGACAAGGTTAAGAACGAAGGGTGGACGAAGATCACGGGGTCAGAGGTGACTGGTGTTAGGCAGCCGTCGTCGAAGCAGGGCTGGATGGAGGCGTGGTAGGTGTGGAGATGGAAGAGGTTGGTGGTGTGTATCGTGACCTCTCTCTCAGAGCTTGCTGTCGTGGTTTGGTCCAGCTGGCACATCTGGTGTCCGTACTTGGTTTTCTTGACAGACTGCTGCAGGCACGTGTCATCCACCACCTCCAGCCTGTAGTTCCTCACCCACCGCTCCCACAACCCATCCACTTCCCACGCTAATGTCACGTGATCGGAGGGTAAGGGAAGCAACTCAGAGTTCTTCCGGCACTGCATGATCCGCACGCTGACGTTAGGTGGAGAAGAAACAGGCAGATCGACTAACATATTGGTAGTCATGGCAACGATTTCATATCCCTTCAAGGTCGTCCGCATTAAAGTGGCGTCGGTAAATGTCACGTGTGGAACAAAGGGAGAAAACTGCAGGAAATAGACATCGCCCGTGTGTGGTGGTGTTTTCAAGCTTCGTTCCAGATGAAAAGAACGCGAAGAGGCGTCAACCAAACGGCTACCAACAAGGTCGTTGCTATGACAACCAGGACCGTTGAAAATCCGGATAGCGTTGTCAAAATCAGATCGGGACACCAGAACGAACCCATCCGAAGAAAAAACCGCAGCGCCTCCTGATGACGTCGCTCTCACGACAGAAAATAGTTTGACGTAAACAGGGGCTGAGGTCAAGTTGAAACAGAAATAACCGTCGCCGCTCTTAACGGGTTGGAAATTCAGAAAATCGTCAGTGTCCGGCGTGGTGCCTAGGCCGGCCTCGATGGTGACGTCTTCCTGGTGGTAGAAGCCGCTCCAGGCGGTGCAGATTTCTTCTCGCGCCAGTATAGCTTCCACGTCATCTGACAGCTGGACAGCGAAGGCTGATGGGGTCGAAGCAGGAGTGCTCGAGGTTGGGTATGTCGGTGGCTCAAAAAATGAGGACATGGAATGGTGGACAGAGTTGAGATTCGTAAACGAGGCATTGGTATTGAGAGCATCTGCCGCTGTTGGGTACGTTACGTTTAAATCTTTATCGACAGCAGAAAATATGGTGGTTGATGCTACAGTCGAATCAACTTCAGCCGCAACCAGGATTTTCATGACATCCAAAACAACAGCATGACTGGGTGGGAAGTGGGCGGGCAGACGGACGGATGACGTGTTGACGGAGGTCACGTGACCGGCTGAGTTGATGACGTGGAGCTGGAAGAAGAAAGAGCGGCCTTGCTGGGGGTCGTGGGACTGCAGGGCGGAGACAGGGTAACGCGCGCAACCCGAGACGTTGCCGTGACGACACTGAGCCAGAGAGGACTCTGGTAGCTCCAGGAAGGGAGTGACAAAGCCGCCGTCGTAGCCGATTCTGAAGGAAAAGTCAAAGTCCACGCCCTGAGGTTGTTCCGCATCAATGAACACGTCGTCGCTCCACTTCACCTGCATATATTTCCCTTCCACAACTGCCGTCAAGTTTTTGATGACCTCAGGCGGTGTGACGTCAATAAGCACGGGCCCAAGGGTGAGGTTGGCAGTGAGGCCGGCTTTGTTGACGGCCCGCAGGAAGATGTAGACGACGTCGCCGTGACTGAGTCCCGCGTGGCGCGCGTGGTAGGATGGATGACCGTGGGTGGGGGTGAAAGCTATCAAGTCCGGCGCCTGTGATGACGTAATATCTCCTCCAATGCCGACATAATACTCCTCCATAGCGCTCTCCGCGTCATCTCCCTGCCACGTCACTTTGACGTAATCGGACGGCAGCAGGACGTACGAGTTTTGGGCAAAGCTGGGCAGGATTCGACAGTGTCGTTTAGACAACTGGGGGTCCAGAGTGTTGGAAGAAGACAGAGGCAGGTGCTGAACATCTCGGGCTGTGGAGTTGGCAGAACACAGTTGGTTACACTCGCTGACGTTGGACAGCGCCACTCTCGTCAGGTTGCTGTTTACTAACCACGCTGCACCGTGCTGCGTGCAGCCTATCATGTGCCCGCTGCGGGCGTGAGAGAGAGAGACGTTAACCAGGGCGGGCGGCGTAGTGTCGTAAGTGACGCCGTCTGAACACGCTGCCTTGGAGGGCCGCAAAGCTCCGTTATAAGCCACCACGCTGACGTAGTAGTGACCTGTGGGACAAACGAAACAGGCACATGGGCACGATAAATCCACTTAAAATAATGAAGCGTTAAATCATTTCTTACGAAAAAGGCCTACTCAATGGTAGCATGGGCATCTGTTCACTAATCCATTCTTCTATTTTGTGTTGTTATTTCACAATGAATGGATGTGGCAGAACTAAACCGCGCAGTCCTAATTTGCTTGCCTGATGCTGCAGAAATTTCCCGGTTTCGGTTATGGACGGCGACACCAGATTTTTCTCACGAGAGACGACTTTAATAATTACTATTTAAATTGTGTTTGTTGTCACCCCAATCCACACCTCTCACACTTTCCCTTCCACCTCTCATGTTTTATCTCAGCAGCACGTTAAAGAGCCCGACCAGCCAGTCAACACTGACAGATGCATGTGACAATATTACACCCACACACACGCACACACACACACACACGCGCGCGCGCGCGCACGAGTCGCTCAGTGGCTCATGGCTTAAGACAGTGCGCAGGTTGCAGCAAGTAGGCATCTTGGGAAATTTTAACTTGATCCCATTATTAGGCTTATATCCACCAGCGCTTTGAGCAGATCTTTCAAGAACATTAGGCCTACCTCAAAAGTCATTTAGCTAATCAACATGCAACACCTACCTTCCTGGGGAAAGACGAATGACGTCATGGACTGTGGGTATTGTACGTCAGTTGCGTTGACGTCAGAGTCGACTTCTTCAGCATTCAGGCAACGCTCAGCCAGCACAACTCTGTCGGTAACAAATGATGTTATTTAACTAGTCTCACTAATCTCATACATCTACAGAACAATACACACTTCGTGATCAGTTTATGTAGGCTGCTACGGAGGTAGAAACAAAAAATATGAATATCTCATTTTGATATAGGCTTTGTGATGAAATACAGAGAGCAGGTTTACTGTGGATTAGAAAACAAAATCACGCTACGTGTGTCCAGTCAGTGATTTACTTAATAAGTCAGGTAATACAAAAATAAACGATCAAACATTCATCAAATAGACAAATAAATCAATCATGTCACGACACTCGCCGGTACAGCCGCACGCCGCTCTCGTGGTCCTCGAAGCCATGCCAACGCACGTGCATCATGCGACTGCTGGTGAAATCCATCTCGGCCTGTTCGTCAACGCTAAGCCCCTCCCACACCACGCCCACGAAGGGCGGAGTGTCGTCCAGCAGAAGGTCGAGGGGGGTGGTGGTGGTAAGACTAGCGACGTTGGTGACGATGATGGTGATGAAGTACTGGCGGTGATGATCGCCCTTGTCGGTGCTGTTGTACACCAGGTTGTTGAAGGTGATGACGTAGCGGTCATTCTCGCACGGACCCACGGACGGGCAGTAGCAAGAGTCTGCCTGACCAATGCAGGACGTCTGCACACCAGCATAAAATTGATGAAAACAACAGCGAGGTATCACTAACACAAAATAATAGGTCTTAATAGTTATTGTCTTTCTGCTTACTTAGTTAAATTACATAGAATCACATTACTACGGGAAGAAATCCTCATTATGTTTCGATGTTTAAAAGTTTTGTCTACTCATCACCATCATCATCATCGTCATCATCATTATCATCATCATCATCATCATCGTCATCATCATTATCATCATCATCATCATCGTCGTCATCATCACGGTATAATAGTACCACATTCGCTCAATCACGTACCACGTTACTCAGCCTCTGGACGCCCAGGTTTCTCTCGCCGACATCGCTGGCCAGGGGACTAGTGCCCAGTGTCCAGCGAATGGCGTGGAGTCCACTGTGTGGGTCAGCAGCGGTCAGCACCAGTTTCATGGTGGACAGGTCAGTGGAGTTGTGGACGAACAATCCGTCAGTGTCCCAGCGTCCTCGTAAGCCCCACACTGACACCTCAGGCCCCGTGTGGTCAATGGACACTCGCACACTGTCTTCCTGCAGACAACATCACTGGTAGGAGTGCGCTTCTTCTCTTTTTCTCTCCCCCCCCCTCTCCCCCCTGCCTCCTTCCCTCTCTCTCTCTCTCTCTCTCTCTCTCTCTCTCTCTCTCTCTCTCTCTCTCTCTCTCTCTTCCTCTCCGAATCTCTCTCTGTGCCTCTCTCGTTCTTTCTCTCTCTCTCACCTTGGTGTTGTTCATGATGTCAGAGGCTTTGACATATACGTCATAAGTTTCTCCGTCCTTCAGTGGCTGTTGCAGACACGTGGTCTGGGCGGAAACGTCAGCGATTTCTGAGTACGCAGACTTTGATGAGTTGTCCACAGTAAACGCCACCTGAAACAAAAATATAACGAATATGTGACGTTATTTTTGGGTGCACATAAGTATGACAACATACGTAAACGTGCGCCTTGAACATGGACAATGAATTTGGCGCTAGTTATCACCTCAACCCACGTTATTGTCGTCGTCATCATTAGTATTGAAGTCGTCGTCGTCGACATCATCATCATCATCATCATCATCATCATCATCATCATCATCATCATCATCATCATCATCATAATCCTCATCCTATTACCTCAAACTTCGTGACCCCCATGACGTTGGGAGTACCGCTGACGGACAGAGTGCCCACCGTCTGTTCGTAATGGCCGTTGATGTCCAGACTGCTGTTGGATGGAGCGACAGGCAGCAGGAAATTGTTGTCGCGAAGCTTGGTGTTGTAGAAATGGTCAGCCCAGTTGACGCACAGTGGCTTGGACACGTCAGTCTGCCATTTGTTGCCAGACCT
Source organism: Oncomelania hupensis (assembly GCA_036898135.1). Classification (NCBI taxonomy): domain Eukaryota; kingdom Metazoa; phylum Mollusca; class Gastropoda; order Littorinimorpha; family Pomatiopsidae; genus Oncomelania; species Oncomelania hupensis. Next base: position 55,219,858 of record CM072521.1, read on the forward strand.
GGACAGACAGTGAGTGAAGGAAAGCAATGTTTGGAGATTGATGTATACCGTACACATCAAGCGAAATTCGCGAGCGAACTTTTTGGTATTCGTTACATGGAGCAGAAGATTTTGGGGCACTTAAAACACATGGCCATCACGACCCTTTTCAGGGAATGTTAAATCTATATATATAAATTGCTTAGCCGGAAGTCCTTCTTCGCATCTACTATAAAGTTTGTCCCCTATGGACGCTGATCTGGGCAGGTGCTGAGCGCTGCTGATCGGCCTGCTGTGTGCTCAAAACCAGCCAAATCGTTATAGCCGACATTTCCTTACCGAACGTTTAACCGTTTCTGAGATAAATAAATAAACAAAATGTCCACAAACTGTAATAGCCTCATTCCGCGCGCTTCCATTAAAAATCAATTTGAGGTTTCAGCATGTTTTCCCATATAGACCAAAAAATTGATGATCTTTCTAGGAAGCCTTGGTAGCTTAGTTAGTAAAACCATTCGCCTACCGTGCAGGGCGACCCAAGTTCAAATCTCACCCGGCCCCTTTTCTTTTCTTTTTTTTGTACACTAAAATATGGCTATTTTCTTTTTAATTTAGGCTTTTTACCTTTAATTTATTATTATTATTATTATTATTATTATTATTATTATTATTATTATTATTATTATTATTATTATTTATAAACTAATAATAATAATAAATTATTATTATTATTATTATTATTATTATTATTATTATTATTAATATTATTATTATTATTATTATTATTATTATTATTATTATTATTATTATTATTATATCTTATATCAAATTTTCTTTTAAAACCTTGGTGTTTTTTATTATTTCTATTTGTATTATTCTATATTCAATATTATTATTATTATTATTATTATTATTATTATTATTATTATTATTATTATTATTATTATTATTACTTATAAACTAATAATAATAATTATTATTATTATTATAACAATTATAATATATCAAATTTTCTTTTAAAACCTTGGTGTTTTTATGATTTCTATTTGTATTATTCTATATTCAATATTATTATTATTATTTTTATTATTATTATTATTATTATTATTTTTATTATTATTATTATTATTATTATTATTACTACCAAGGATCGGGATGGGGTGGTACGTGTAGGTAAAAGGGGGCTACGGGTAGGTTTAAAGGGGCATGGGTAGGCATAACGGGGATACGGGTATATATAAGGGGGTATGGTGATGGTCGATTCCTTTCATCCATACCTGCGAAACGATCAACGGGGAAGTATCAAGGAGGGTACAGGTAGGAACCAAGGGGGTATGGAAGGTATCAAGGGGGTATGGGGAGGTATCAAGTGGGTTCGGGGAGGTATCAAGGGGGTATGATGAGGCAACATGGGGGGGGGACGGGGAGATATCAGGAGGGGGGTATGGTGAGGTATCAAGGGGGATATTGGGAGGTATGATCGTCCAAATGAAACTCGCAGACAAAAGTTCTCTCTGTCTACATTTTAAACAGCATCATGTGTACCCTGGCTTGCCAGGGTACAAAAACCACTAGTTATGGATAAAGACTATGCTCGCTTCCTTTTGGCCGCAATCCTCAGCTTGCCATGAAGAGATAGAAGAATTTCTAAATAACTTAGCTTTAGCCCCCCTCTCTCTCTCCTCTCTCTCTCTCTCTCTCTCTCTCTCTCTCTCTCTCTCTCTCTCTCTCTCTCTCTCTCTCTCTCTCTCTCTGTCTTTCTCTCTCTCTCTCTTCCCCATCGCTACTCTCTCGCACTTACCTAGGGTTAGCGTGAACAACTGTGATGGGGTTGTGGTCGTTACTGTTCACGGAGGACGAGTTGTCCAACAGTACTAGTCGTCTTGCATAGCGCACGTTGCCCGCCTTGTCGTGCACTTCTAGGATCAGGCCATACAGTCGGGCGTCGTCAATGTGGGGCAGCTGGACCGTGACTGTGGATACGTTGGCTCCTGTGGGATAGCTGTAGGACGTGACGTTCACTCTTTGGCTCAGTTCCGTGATCGCTCCGTGCTGAGTGGACCAACAAACAAATCATCAGCAGCAGCAGCCGCGTCAGCATCATTGCCATCGTCATAATCATCATCATCATCAGCAGCAGCAGCAGCAAAATCATCAAAATCGTCGTTGTCGTCCTCCGTCATCCTCGTAGTCGTCATCATCTTTGTCTACTGCGTTGTCTTCATCAAATTCATTATTATCGCCACCACCACTTCCATCATCATCATCATCATCATCATCATCATCATCAACAACAACAACAACAACAACATCACCGGCTTTCCTTGCCATACATAGAATTGAGTGTAATGAAAAATTCATTTTATGGGAAAATAGAATAGAGCTAGTATAACTAGAAAACGGACTAAGGAAGGTAATCATAGACACAACAGATTTTAATGTACAAGTACTTATTTCCCTTAACGAAAACTGAAGTGGACCTTATTTTATTTTGAAACCGCCAGAGATGGAATTCTTTGTGCACACTATTTTTTCTAAATCAAGAACGTGAATGAAAGTTACTTGTTGCCCAGCAATCCATAAAGGTTATTCCAACATTCTTATGTTGTTTTCATAAGAACATTTACTAACTGATCAGCACATTTTATTATCTTTGATTTGGTTGGAGTTTAATAGGAATTGTCCGTGGTAGGAAAAAGCGGTTTTCTAATAATTATGGTTAAAATTGTGTCTTTCATAGGAAGATATGAAAAAAGTTTTGTTGAATTAAAGAGGTAAAGAACTGCAACATGTATGTATGCAGAACTAAAAAATGTAGGTGAGTTTGAGAGGGCGGAGAGAGGATACAAAATGGGAATTCAAACTTGAAAAGCGTTATGGCGGACGAGTTGTCTTTTCTTTTCGCAAAAAAAAGCTGTATACTCTCCCTTTGAGCCATGAACATATATTATATAGATGTATTCTGAGCACAGACACTGGTTGCGATTGAATAATAATAATAATAATAATAATAATAATAATAATAATAATAATAATAATAATAATAATAATAATAATAATAATGGATGCTATATACGCGCCTTTCCTGAAATCAATCAGGCTCAAAGTGCGGCGATCTGTACCAACATACACGCTCACCTGTTTCATCCACCCTTACACACACACACACACACACACACACACACACACACACACAACAAATACATATCCATCACTCGAACAGGTGGTGTTAAGGCCAGAAAATCGCTATTGGAAGACGGAAAGAAAATATAATTTTTATTTTGGAGAATTCTTTTTATTGACTGCGTCCAGTACCATGATTTGAAATAGTAACACAAAAATAATATTGTACGGATGTATGGAATATTATAGAAACATTTATAATTAATAATTATTGTAACAAAAGCAGTAATTAATAGGCTGAATTCAAAAGAAGTTTTAACTGATGGGATTTTAGTTTGGTTCTAGCTTGTTATCAAAACTATGACTTTTAGTATTTTATTCACCCACCTCCATGGTGACCTGTCCATGTTCAACCATCATGTTGTGGACCTCCAGCAGATACCAGTCCACCCCAGATGCCGACTTGTCGTTGTTCTCCCCACCCTGAGGTCTGGGATCCACCCATCCGTCCACGGTCACATCCAAGTCCGGGTGGCGAGTTAAACGGGTGGACAAGGTGAGTGGTTCTGAGGAGCAAGCGTTGTTGGGAGAAGCAGGGTCCGAGCAGTGGAGTGGGTTGGTCATGTCGTAGATGAAGCAGACACGTTTGGTGGGGGAGTACGTGGATGTGAAGATCTCAGTGCTGTGAGAAGTATTGTTGTAGTCGGTCACGTTGTAGAAACCCCCGCCTTCGGCCTTCATGTCTGCACACACGCTGCAATGGCGACATGTTATTTATTTTTAGAAATGTATGACGCTGTCGACGGCGTGCTTTAACATTATTGATTTAAAAGTGAGTCTGAACACTAGATCAAAACGTGAGATATGTTTTTATAAAATCGCCAATTCGTGCTAATAAATAACTAATTACCTTTATAGTCGTACATTTTATGATGTCTAATATTTGCCAAATTTAAATCCTAACGTCGTGCCCGAGCGATCTTAAAGATCGTCTGCTATAATCAATTCATGACTTAAGCCCTTTGCAGATGTGAACATATTTTGTTAAAGGCAAAGATAGCAAGCACTGCAGGCAATGCTTTGACAATGTGTTGTGTTCAGACGCAGCAATGCGTTGTCTGCAATGTGATTTTGACCTTTCCATTCGATAGAAAACGCAAGCTAGCTGCAGCAGCTGTTGCCGTTGTTCTTGTTTTCTTTGTTTGATTTTAATGTCTTGTTCACCGAAATGATAAGGCAAAAAAAAAGTAAAGAATTGTAGTTCAACATCAAGTTATCATAGGTACTGACCAATTGGAGAACCAATAAACGTTTTCGCCAGACTAATGCAAACATCAAAACTAATACTGTCCAAAGCTGACATATTGTTAGGTAGACTATCACGCAATTGATTGCACTGAAATAAAACATGTTTCAAAGAAAACATTTCATTACATACACATTTGATATTTTTACAATATTTAGTTCTTATAGAATTTAGATATATTCTATAAGCCATCGTCACTATAGACCTGGGGATTCCATTATGTTGCTCAAATAGGAGATTAAAATGACATTTCCTTTTAACTTCCTTTTCAGTTATAACTTGCACCTCTTTAACTGACAATGATATATTTAACTGTACTACATTATTGTTTTCAGCACCATGTTTTGCAGCTCGATCAGCCCAGTCATTAAAGAGAAAACCACAATGAGAAGGAACCCAACAAAAGTTAACATGTGTTCCATTAATTATAATACTATGAATCAAGTACTTAATTTCAAAAATTATTTCTTTTCTGTCTGTGTTGTTGAATTTAATGCCTCTAAAACTGATTTTGAGTCTACAAATATAACTATACTATAGAACGTTAATGGTATATTTATTATTCTATTTAAAGTTGTCGGATAGTGCAGTGGTTGGAGCACTCGCTACTGTGTCGAAAGTGAAGCACCGTCCGGTGCGGTTAGCACTTGGATGGGTGACCGCTAAGGTGTGAAGCGACAAACAACAACGCCCCCAGTTGACTCAACTGTGATTGAGTACCTACTCTCTTGAGGGTGGGGAAGGTAAAGCAGCGAGGGAGAGAGTTGGGCATCACCCTCATTACGCTGGCCCAAGATAAGTGTGATCTCCAACATCACGCTCCCCTACGGCCACAAGGCTATGGGACTACCTTTACCTTTTTTTTTTTAAAGTTATTATTGCTATCAATTCTGCAGTGAAAATTGAATATCCTTTTCCTAAATAAAATGATTGTGTAATTTTAAATTCAGGAATAACAAAACCTGCTCAAGCATTACCATTTTGAAGGACTGATCCGTCAGTGTATATCTGAAGTTGTGTCGAATAATTATTATATAAATGATAACGAACATCAATTATCATTAAATCTGAGTTATTATTCTTCATTTCATTTGTAAACTTAATGTCATAGTTAGCTTTTTCAAGTTCCCATACAGGTATTGGAGACACTACGTTCTTGTTACATATAAAATCCTTATTTTCAAAATGTTTTGGAACTATGTCATTTGTGTAAGTTGCTACTGTTTCAAAACATTTAATTTTTTGTGAATGTTTAGGATAATATATATCTGATTTGAAATATAGTTTCTCATTCGTACTGTTATCTACGGCAGTTGCTCTTATAACATATTTTGCACACGATAATTTTCTCCAAACGTCTAAAGGCATAACTCCCGCTTCTTGTAAAGCGCTAAAACAGCAGGGTTTTATTCCCAAATTGTCATATTCTATCCCATCCTATCCCGTAACTCGATGGTCGTTGGGGTACCACAGATGATCGTTTAACCAGCGTACTCCATCTGTCTCTGTCCTCAGCAACCCTCAATGCTTCCCTCAGTGTCATGCCAGTCCATTCTCGAATGTTGTCCTCCCACCTCTTTTTCGGTCTCCCTCTTCTTCTGCCTTCTTGCACCGTGCGTTACAGGATGGTCTTTTCAAGGCCTGATGCACTGGTGACGTGTACGTACCATCGGAGTTTCCGTTTCTTCACCACTGTGAGCATGCCACCATCATTATGTTGTCCAATGGCTTGTGTGATGGTATGTCGGACTTCGTCGTTCATGATGTGCTGAATATAGGAAATGCCAAGAAGTATACTGTCGCACCTCATCTCCATGCTTTGTATTCTTCGTTGTAGATCTGCTGTGACGGTCCATGATTGTTTCGAAAGCGTATAGGAAGATGGAAATGACAAGGGAGCACAGCAAACTTACCTTGGAATGTAGACTGATGGTCCTGTCTTTCCAAATGGGCTTCAACCTTGTCAGGGCAGCAGTTATTTGTGGAATCCTGGAGAGGACTTCCTGTCGGGACCCATTGTCTGATACGATGGCGCCTAAATATTTGAAGCTATGCACTGTGTTGAGGAATTGGCCTTGGACTTTGATGTCCCTGTTGATGCCATTGCTGTTGCTTCTGTTATCATTTTGGTCTTCTCTGCACTTATTTCCATTCCATAGGCTCTGGATGTGTTAAACCTCTTTCCCAGCTGTTCAAGTTCTTGTTCCTCTCCATCCAATCCATCAATGTCATCCGCAGAATGAAGGTTGGAGACTGTTCTAACCCCTATGCTGACTGTACCTTCGTGATCTGTAAGGGCATCTGACATGATGCGCTCTAGGAAGATGTTGAAGTGCGTTGGAGTAGGCATCTTGGCACACACCGATTGTTGCTCTGAACAAGTTTCTGATGACGCTGTTGTGGAGGACTGCACCGTTAGCCTTGTCATACAGGCTTTTGATGACTTCAATAATTTTAGGGCTGATGGTTGCCCACAGAGCTGCATATCAGACTTGGTCAAACGCTTTCTTGAAGTCTACAAACACATGATAAAAATGTTGTTGGTGTTGTAGGTATTTCTCCCAGATTATTCTGAGGTTGAAAATCTGTTCAATGGTACTTCGTCCTGCCCTGAATCCTGCTTGTTCTTCAGCTATGATTTGTTCAGCTTGGGTTTAAACATGTTGAGTATTATTTTTATTTGATGGTGCGGTAATTTTTATACTCCTGAAGAATACCCTTTTTGGGAAGCGTGAGGACAAGCGAATGGATCATCAGTGTAGGCCACTCCCCACTCTGCCAGATCTTGTTACAGATAATGGTGAGGGGTTCAATCATTGCTTCTCCTCCTGCTTGAAGCAATTCCGCGGGTATGTTGTCCACTCCCGCTGATCTTCCCCTTCTTCAGCGAGTGCACTGCTGCCTCAACTTCTTCCCGGAGAATTGGGAGGATTACTTCTTTTTCTTCTTCTCTTTTCTGGGGACATGCTAGAACTGATGAATCTCCGCTTGGTGTGTGATTGTAAAGGTCAGAACAGTACTCTGTCCATCTATCTAAGACTTCTTGTTCTTCTGTAAGTCATGTGCCAGCCTTGCTTTGGATCGTGAAGACCTTGGGCAGTTTAACACTTGTCAGCCGCTTCACAGTCTGGTAGGCCTTCTTGCTGTTATTCGTGTTCAGACTGTTCTCTATTTCCTGGCATTGATCTTCTGTCCAGTTCTCCTTTGCCTTTTCGGATGTCATTGTTGATTTTTTGGTAGGCATCAGCTCCTTGTGAGGTGTTCTTTTCTTTCATCTCTCTTCGTCTATCACACATGTCCAACAGTTCATGTGTGATCCACGGTTTCTCCTTTGATTGGCGGCATCTGTCACAGCTGAGTTGAAGGTGGTGGTCATGGTGTTGACATCTACTTCACGAGGTCCCAAAATTAGACGTGGGGCAAATTTCCCTTCATTTGTGGCTTGGAATATTTCAGTCACCTCCGGGTCTTGCAGTTTGTCCAGGTCGAACTTCAGTCTGGTGCACTTTGCTGTGTTTACTCTCTTCAAGTGGAGCCGGAAAGACATCACGAGATCGTGATCACTTCCGATGTCTGCTCTTGGAAAAGTTGGTATCCTGCCAATGTTAATGCTTGATCTGAAGTGTGTCTCCGCTGGGACTGTGCCATGTCCATCGTCTAGATTTTTTTGAGGAGACAAGAGTGTTTGCCAGTATTAGATTGTTGAATCTGGCAAACTCCAAGAGTCTCAGACCTCAATCTTGCTGTTGCATTGGTGTCCACATGTGTCCCTCCAGTTGTGGTGCGCATCATGACCAACCTTGCCATTCCAATCGCCCTGCACTATGACTATGTCCTTCTCCGGCACTTGGTTAAGGACAGCTGATAAATATTCATAGAAATCATTGACTTCGCTGTCGTCATAGTCTGATGTTGGGGCATAGGCCTAGGTGATGTTCATGTTATAAGAGGCTGTTCTCAGAGGGTTGGTAATGCGTCTACTGGAGACTGGGCGGCAACCCATGAAAGTGGCTAGATTATCTTTGTGGTTTAAGAATCCAATGCTGTGTTCGTGCCTGTCATCTCTTCTGATGAAATACAGCTTGTGGCCTATGTAGAGATAGCAATAGTGAGCGCTCACCGACAAAGAGTTGCTAAAGGCCTTTTTTTATTACAATATAAGGCTGTTTTGATAGCAATTAAATACATGACAAAATACTCTGTAAATCCCTCATTTGCTAATATATGCGTATTTATTGCGTCTTTAAGTTTGAATGAAATTTAAATTAAAATTCCTTTTTTTTATACAACTGCAGAATTCTTTACCTGTTATTAGCTATATAACGCAAATCCTTTGCCTGTGGTTTTATTTTTATTGAAGCTTCGTGACGGTATTGATTTTGACTTACATGCTGTTCTCACAATTCTTTTATTATTAAATACACAACACACTGCATTATACTTGTAACGTTAAACATTAATGTGTAACACTTTCTTAAACCTTGAATAAGTTAGAAAATTACTGCAATGATATAGCATTATTTACTTTTGGTTTTAAGCTGTGGGAAATCCCATTATAGCAGACGATGCAAATGCTAGTGCCTAGTCATTTCCTCTTAGCAACAACACGGATGCTTCCTGTATGTTTGCCAGTCAGATAATTGTTAGTTACTTCTAAACAGAATCATGAATGCACGCTCATGCATATGCACTCACGCATGTTTGCACACGCATGCATATGCATAAACACACACACATGCACACGCACACATGCATACGAACGCGCATGCATATGTTTTTAAATAAATAATTCGCTGTTTACCGTTTAGCATACGTCATAGGGCGTGTTTATTAGTTACAGTCCCTAACGACCGTGCGCAAAGCCGGGCAAGCATTCACTTTTGAGAAATACTAGCTGCGTGAAGACGCATTTCAGTATACTGTCTGCTTTATACTTGGTTTGAGGAAATTCTTCTTTCAGCAATCATAAAGCTGTTACCTCGACTGTTACAGAATCAAAAAGAAAATAATCTGTTAAAAACTGACTGAGCACCGAGGAAGAAAGAAGTGAACAATTTTGTGATCATTCTGTGGAATATAGTGCTGTGTTTTTAAAATGGCATCATCAAGCGTTCAACCGGTCTCGCCAGGTATGACTATGAGTCAAGAATCAGATATGTTGCAAGACTCTCAACCTTTGACAACTCAACCTTCGGCAATTTTTTCTGAACAAGAACTCGCCGTTTTAAATAAATACCAAAGTTATCATACCAAGATGAGTGAATATTTTTCTAAATTGCCCAAAGAACCAAATGCGGAAATACCTAAACGTCCAAAGGAAAGCTTATCATTTTTGAACACCAAACCTGATAAGTTCACTCCAGAAAGCATGGATAAATTTCTTGAAGAAAAATTGATTAAAACAAATGCTGTGCCACTGGTTGAAATGCCTGATATTTCTAAAGCAGCTCAAGATATGAATTTAGACTATGAAAACGTAACTGACATTCTAGTCAAAAGGGCAAACAAATTTTGAAATGATCAGGCTGCTTTTATCAGTGATGCATTAAATTATGGGTTGTTGTTAGAGAGGGCGTTTTTTTTGTTGTAAAAATTCAAAGAAAAATGAAATGGTCTGATTATTTAAAAGACCAACTAAAAATTTCACAAAACTATGCCGCAAAACTGCGTAACTTGGCTCATTATTTTGATAATTATCCTAAGTTTCATAGGCTAGATATTCCATTAAGAGAGCTTATAATCAAATCTAAACAAATTAATCAGTTTATGAAAGATGATGAGGCATTTCGAGCAAAATGGCAGAGCATAGAATAAATTCTGTAGAAAAAACACACCGGCAGCAACAAAGTAATCAAGTTATTGATTAGTAGGCAAAACCTGGCGGGACTGGCGAACAGTAACGCAGTGTTGAAATGTCCTTCACCTTGCTCGTCAACCAAACCTTCACCTTTAGCCAAAGACTCCACTGAGACTGGCAAACAGTAACGCAGTGTTGAAATGTCCTTCACCTTGCTCGTCAACCAAACCTTCACCTTTAGCCAAGGATTCCACAGCATGACTCACACTTGTTCACTCTTGTATTCCACTCGCTCGTCAACAACAAAGGGGTTGCCAATGTGCGACTCCGCTACTGAACTATCACTCCCCACTTCCACTCCCCATCCCAATTGCATTCACAACAATTACTCAAACGCAACAAGCAAACATGAAACTTTTTCCCTCCCTCCACCCTCAGACTCCCAAACCCCACCCCCTCATACCCATCCTCTCACCCACCACCCCTCACCCACCACCCCTCACTCCCTCCCCATCACCCACCACCCCTTACTCCCTCCCCATCCCATCACCCCTCCCCCCCCTTCCCTTCCCATCACCCATCCCCTCACACTCCCTCCCCATTACCCACTTTCCCATCCCCATCACCACCACCCCTCCCCCATTCACACATGCGCGTTAAACAATAACGATGATCCTAAAGGGAGGTAATAACTATTATACATTTTTAATTTTAAGTTTTGTTATCAGTATAAAAATGACGGACACAAAAAGTCTTTTGCAATCTCCTTTGTTTAAAGACATCTTTCAAACTTTACAACTCTCTATTTTTGACAGTCAAAATGTTATTAAATCTGTTTATAATAATTACGAATTTGTACTTAACAATTTTACTTTCAAATCCCCTGTTAAAATACGCATTCACGCTCAAATAACTTTTATTAAACCCAGCAGTATTGATGAAACGATGACTGTGTGGATTTCTTCAAGTCAAATTGAAGTGTTAAAATCTTCAGACCTAGACAATGCTTATAACAACATCTTGATCAACCAGTTACAAGACAGTATTGAGCGCGCAACTATGAAAGGGTCCGGGTGGACAGAAGGAACTCTAGAATCATTAGAATTGAACATTACAAAGTATAATCCAATCAAAGGGAAATCTTACATCCCTCTTCCCAAAGAAATTCTTGACAAGAAGGCTGTATTGAATATTAAGAACACTGACGACAAATGTTTTATGTGGTGTGTTCTGGCTAAATTATATCCTATTCAGTCGAAAGAACATCCCGAAAGGGTGGCACTGTACAAAGATAAAATAACGAACTTAAATCTCAAAGACATTAATTTCCCTGTTAGCCTTGACGCCATTGACAAATTTGAATCACAAAACTCTCCTATAACAGTCAATGTATATGTTTGGGACCCTGAATCAAAACTTATGCCTTTACGAATCTCTCCTAATGCCCCATCGTTTTCAGACCTCAATCACCACGTTGATCTTTTACTAATAACAGACCCGCAAGATCCTAGCATGCAACATTATACACTGATACGAAACATATCTAGATTATTAGGACACACTTCAAAACATCATGGCAAACAATATTTGTGCAGACGCTGTTTAACTAGAGTCTCTAATCTCCAAGTGGCTGACAAGCACAGTAAGGTATGTAAAAGTATGACAGACATCCAAACCCGTCTTGTGTTACCAAAGCCGGGTTCTCAAGTATATTTTAAAAACATCAACAAACAATTCAAGCAGCCTTATAGAGTTTATGCCGACTTCGAATCATTGATTTTAAAATACCAAGGCCCACAAGGATTTTGTACGCCTAATTCATTCCTCACACACCTTCACGAAGTCTGCAGTTTCGGGTATGTAGTTGTTAGAGCCGACGGACAACATACAGAGCCGGTAATTTACAGAGGGCCTGACGCAGCTCGGAAGTTCTTAGATGAGATGAACAAAATATACAAATTGTGTTTACTGCAGCTAGATAATCCAGCGCCCATGATATTTACTGAATCTGACTCCCATAATTTTAAAGCAGCTACACATTGCCACATTTGTAATAAAGAGTTTGACCCAAAGGACGCAAAGACCCAAAGGGTGAGAGATCATTGTCACATAACAGGGACATTTAGAGGTGCAGCTCATCAGAAATGCAACCTGGAATATGGAATCAAACATTTCTCTCTCCCTATTTTCATTCACAATCTTCGAAATTACGACTCCCATTTAATCATGCAGGCAGTGACGAAAGCATACAAAGTGTCATGTATTGCCGAGACAGAAGAAAAATATAAAACTTTCACTTTGAATAAATTAAAGTTTTACGACAGCTTTCAACATTTGTCTTCCAGTTTAGAAACACTAGCTAAGAACTTACCCAGCTATCCTATCACTAGCAAATATTTTCCAGACGTTACACTTATTCGGAAAGGCGTGTATCCTTATGAATACATGGATTCTTGGGAAGTGTTTGAAGAACTAGAATTACCCCCTAAAGAAAATTTCTATTCTTCACTCAATAAAAGTTTCATAAGTGTTACCGATTATGAACACGCCCAGAATGTCTGGAATGCACTCGGATGTAAAAACCTTGGTGACTACCACGACATATATTTGAAAGCTGACGTCTGTTTGTTGGCTGATGTGTTTGAAAAATACAGAGAAACGAGTTTACATTACTCCCTCGACCCTTCTCATTATATTTCTTCACCAGGAATGAGTTGGGATGCTTTCTTAAAACTTAGTGGTTATAAAATCGATCTCATAACTGACCAGGTAATGATGACAATGATTGAGTCGGGCATTCGTGGAGGAATAAGCGTGGCAGCTCATAATTATTGCAAAGCCAACAACAAATACCTGAAGCACTATGACCCCTCGCAGAAATCTAATTATATAATGTACTTTGACGCCAACAATTTATATGGTTGGGCAATGAGTGAGCTTTTGCCGGTTTCAGATTTCAAATTACTTGTTAATCCAAACCCCGCAAACTTTACTTGGTTAAACAGTATTTTAAATCACCCTAAAGATCATACTATAGGGCTTATTGTCGAAGTTGACCTAGAGTATCCCAATGCCTTACACGACCTACATAATGATTACCCATTAGCACCAGAAAGATTGCATGGTACAGACAAGCAACTCAAACTTATTCCCAACCTCTATAATAAATCTAATTACGTCTGCCACTACAGAAACCTGCAGTTCTACATCAGACACGGCATGAAGTGCACAGCGATTCACAAGCTTTTATTCTTTAAACAAACGAATGTCTTGGCCGGGTACATCAATAAAAACACAGAGCTCAGAAAACAAGCGCAATCTACGTTTGAAAAAGATTTCTTTAAGCTGCTGAATAACAGCTGTTTTGGTAAAACTATGGAGAACCCATACAAGCGAAAAGACGTCAGGCTAATTACATCACCCAATCAAGCAATTAAATTAACATCTAAACCTCAATACCTTGGTTACAAAGAGTTTCATGACTCCCTGTATGCTGTTACCATGAAAACCACACAAGTTAATCTAGACAAACCAGTGTTTATGGGGATGACTATTCTTGACCTTTCTAAATTACTAATGTTCGAATTTTACTACGATTACTTTAAACCTAAATACCCGGAGGCCAGAGTTTTATACACAGACACAGACTCCCTTATACTAGACATCCCTACTGAAGACATTTATAAAGACTTAGAATCGGAACTACAACATTACGATACTAGTGACTACCCTGAAACTCACCCTTTGTACAGCAAAGCAAACCAAAAGAAAATCGGTTTGATGAAAGATGAAATGAACGGGAAACTAATAGAAGAATACGCAGGACTGCGATCTAAGCAGTACAGTATTAAACACGAATCGGGGGAATCTTCAAAAGCAAAAGGCACCCAAAAAGCTGCAATAAAAAACAGAGATATCAGACACGAAAACTACCTGGAAGCCTTAGATGGGAAAGAAGTTAAACCATACCCTAACACAACTATAAAGTCTAAAAACCATGTAGTGTCCACTGCTGTGACGACCAAAAAAACATTATGCGCTAATGACACAAAGAGAATAAGAGTAACTAAGGAGTTCGCATACGCTCTAGGCCACTATAAATTACAGGTAGAAACTGCGACTGCGACTACGACTGCGACTATGAGTAAGGAGGAGGGCCTGGAAAGCTTGAGTAAATGTTAACTGTGTTTATTCTGAAGCGCCAAGCTTTTTCTTCAAAGCATCTAGCTGCTCTTTCCGTCCCAGTAGTCTCCCTTCTTCTATTAATTTTTTTTTAATTTCTTCAACATTAACAGGTGCAGACCTAGATTTAGATTGTATGTCGTGCTTCAACTTTTTATATTCTTCAAAATCTCGCTGGATAATTACAAACTCTTGGTCTGTAATCTGAGTGTCTTCTAGAGCTTTAGAAATTATTAAGTTCATGCTAGTAAGTTTAGCTATCGCCAGGCTAGAAATGAGGTCGTGTTTTTCTAGTTTCTTAGATACTTTAGTATTAATTACGCCAAGTAAAACTGACATCACTGAAGATAATCCGGCAGCAACCCCTAATCCAATACTAATTGGTATACCAATTCCAGTCACCAATAATCCCACGCTGACCGCAGCTTCCGCTGCATTAATAACATTTAGACCAGTAGACACGTAATTTATTCCACTATAAGCGCCAAAATACCTTCGTCTGCATCTAGAGTACTTTTGGATATCTGATTCAATTTGAGTCCTAACTTTTCTTATTTCTTCCAACCTGAACGTTTGAACATTACTTAAGTTACTTAAGTCTAACGTTGGAGCACTGGGTTGCATTGGTTGTTCATCCACTAGGCCTACTGCTTCCTCTACAGCAGGATACAATTTTGTCGTCATATTTTTAGTGTGAAAAAAAGGGTTAACAATAATTAACTTGATTTTAGTTTATTAGCAAAATATTCTATTTGACTATCAGAAAATATCTGATCGCTGAAATAAAATGCTAACAGATCTACGTTGTCTAGGCTAATTTGCGCTATTCTGTCAATAGGATTTGGAACAGGGACAAAAGTTATCTTGGGTGATGAAGTAAATACGGAATACTGATCTTCGCTTTCCCTTTTCTTCATAAATACTGTAATTCGTCTGGGATTCTCATCTAAATCAGCCCAACTTAGAGATACTTGCGGAATTACATTAACATTTCTCTGCGTAGGCCTGTGAGCAATTATGCCCAATGCTATCATGGCTGCACTACCTATCTGTAAAGGAGGCTGCAGAACAACTCTGACATTTTTCCCTGCGGTTTCACGCTTATGTAAAACATAGCTGCTTTTTTTGTAGGCTTTGACTTCTATGTTTTCTCGGTTGTTTTCATCCGGCACTAGACTAACTAACATAGGTCCGGCGTTAATAATTTTCTTAAATTTATTGTCTGGTCCCATAAAAGTGTAAGGGCTTTCGCACTTGAATTTAATAAGCCAATCTAATTCCGTGTCTACAGGTGTTAAAGACCAGATATTTTCTCGTTTAGTAATAGCATACTTAAAATCGGGATCTACTTTACCGGCATTAAAATCCTTTAGCTGATCGATAGATGGTTTTTCTGGCGGTACTGGCGGTGACACTTGCGGCACTTCAGGCACTGCCGGCACTAGCGCTCGTTTATAATATCCATTTTGTGTAAATTCGAAACCGTAAATAGACCCAACAATAGCATTCGCATCAAAGTCAATTGTGTCTGCTAAGTCTTTCAGTTCAATGGTAGGACAGGTTACTGGAATTTGAGGGCCGATTGACATTGTATTTTAAAATTAAACTTTATTTTATCTCAAGAATAATTGTAAGATCTTCAAAGTCTACAATTTCGTTGTTTTGGTTAGTTATTTTGAAGCAGAAACTAGTATGATAGTCCTGACTTAAGGGGCGTTTTTGAGGCAGACATTTTAATGAAACTGGATCGCAGTAAGATTCTCTCTGAGTTGAGATTATCCTTAGCAGTGTAATAGGAGTTCCGTTTACTAAGTTTTCCGATGTCTTCAGTTGATGAAGGTACACAAACAATCTATTATTAATTAACAAATTCATAGGTTTTGTTCCAATAAATTTTATAGTACTGCTGGCGGTGCTGGCGCTAGTGCTGGCGTCAACAGATAAAGATAATTCGTGGCTAGTGAAACCTAATATTTCTGCCAGCTTTGGCGCAAGTGTGACACTGGTAATGTCTTTATGCTGGGTTTTACTGAAAGTTAAAGTTACTATCAAGTTTGCAGGGTTCATTTTTGCTTCAATCGAATGAGGTTTAAACAATTCTTCAGTAAGTCTGCAGAAGTCATAATAGCCGGTTTGAATACGGTGCCTTTTTTTATTAATCATTATCCAGTTGTTGTTTAGATCATGACTAATATTTAACCATTTAACCGTGTAGAATATTTCGTGAAGGATTACGTTAAGGTCGCTGTTTTTGTTGTCAATAGGATGCTGAAGTTCAATGGGCACACCTGATTTTACGAATTCGAAAGTTACAAACATTTTTTTTAATATAATAAAAATGTATGCGCCTTATAAATATAACAAAGCTGCAAAGTATACTACAGGGCCTTATTATTACGAAAAAGCAGTCGACCTAACCAAGCTGACAATAGCTGTGGCAGCCAACGTCCATTTTGATACTATCCCCCATAATATTTTTGATCATTACCTCAACCCAGACATTACGAGCGACTTTTTAGCTAACCAATGGCTAAACAACGGGGGTATGCAGTTCTTTTAGAATCAAATTAATTTTGCCGTGTCATGCGCTACAACTGGTTGCGGAGTTTCTTACGTTCATCACCTTAATCACCCAGATCCCATGTTGAAGTCTATTTATCTGTTCCATTTGTATTATCAAGTGAGGCGGGTGTTGTCTGAACTTCAGGCTCCGTTACCTACTGACAAAAACTTTAATCCCTTTAACAACGGCTTTGACAAAAAAGCGTATCAAAGGTTGTGCAATGAATTCGGAATTGATACTAAAACAGACTTCAGACAAAAACTAGACCTCAATCATGGAATGGGAACTTTATTTAGATACGCTGTAGGTAATTTATACACGGGGCCTTACGTACCTGGATTTACATCATTTAACCACAACAGCCAGGTTCCTTTTTTACTGTATATCAGACAAAAACAAAGTACAGCATACAGCACTTTTATATTGGACACATCAAACGGATTTACTCAAAATGGGGTGGAAAGGCTGAATGAATCTATTCGTACGTATGCGTGGTGCATTCTGGGGTTGATTGATTGATTGATTGATTTATTGTTGCTTTAGGTCCAGCGGACTCTTCCGAGCCAAATCAGGACCGGACAACCCCCGATCCGCATAAAAGATCTGCTGAAACAACCCCAGTGGGAAAATTGAATGCCCTCCACCGGCCAGTCACTTTACAATAAAGACATCCCACGCGGGGGACGGCTGAGGGTTGACCTCAACTACGCGAACACCCCGGTTACAAAAACAAAATAGAATACAAACATCATTATAAATCATCAACCAAACACATACATATAAAATGCCTATAGTGCTAAATAGTACAATCATAGGAAGCCCTAGTGACCACCCGGCAGAAAGCGTCCAACACTCCCAAGCTGATCCAACAGACCTCATACGCAAACAAGGAGTCTTGTCCAGGAAGAGTTTTCAAGAAAAAAGGTAGGTCATTGATCTAGCGAAGAAGAAGATAGTATAGCAGAGTGAAGGACAGAGCAGGAATAGGAAAGAGTAAATGAGGAAGACAGCGACAGTGGGAATTTAAAGCACTAAATTTCCATAAAGTGGGGATACTATTTATACTGAAAACCCCCGGCACTCCAACGGGGGTACTGTTGCCGCAGTGAAGCGTCTTGCCTATAAAGGAAAGACAGGTTTTCAACTGTGGCTTTCACTGTTCCCTTTATAGGTTTGAACAATCTACAGTGGCAAGATTGCTCATGACCCCAAGGGGTGCATTCTGGGGTCTCAAGCAGAAACACGAAGTAATATCATTGGGGAAGGAACTAGCTTCGATGCACAAAAGCAGTTTCTAGCCAACATTGAAGATTCTATTAATTCGGCAGTAGATTTGCCCGCGAGTATTAAAAGATATCAGGACACTTTAAAGTATGCTAGATCGAAAGTAGATTACATAATAGGTTTAGGACTGTATATGTTGCCTTCAGACCTTCAGCTTAGGATAGGAACTATATCAAACTACAACAACAATATAGTGATTGCCGACCCTCAGTTTCATATAGGCTACAATCCTACAATAAATACATTGAATACATTGAACACAGTGAATACAGCAAATACGGTATTTACTGCTAGGCCTAATAATGAACCTTTAAGTTCGCCACCACTTCCGAGCCTACCAAGCTTGCCGGAACTGCCAGGCCTGCCGGTAATTGATCATGGGGTTTCGCGTCTAGCGCTTACAGGGGGTTTATTGTTTGCCGGGTTAATTGGGATTTACTATTTTAAGTAACCAGAGTAATATTATTATAAACAAAGACCACAGATGCTCAGACGCCCAGACAACAACTTTAGAAGCAGTATTAAATATCCATGAAAATACAGAACCTAATATTCCTGGAAGTGCGTCTACAAGTTTGTCACCTAGGCGTTTCAATAAGTTAGCTATGCTTTGTAACGTCTTTTTAATCCAATCCAGTCTTTAACCGGACTACCGCCAGGTCCACCAGATCCTCCAGGTCCGCCACCAATGCCTACGGTTCTAGTCAGTGCTAAGACTAGTGTGCTTATTGTCATCCCAACAGCTGTAAGAATGCTAAATATTGTAACACCTTGCTCTCTGAACAATGTTTGAATTCTTTCTGCAAGTGAAGTGTTTTCATGTAAAATTTTATGCACCGTTTCTTTTATTCTGGCGAAATTAGTTATTAATTTTTCTCTGTTTATGGATAAGGCTTCTAGCCTTGCAGCGCGTTCTGTGTAAAGGTCTGCGAGCCTTTTTTGGATCATCTGTTTTACCTCAATGCTTAAGTTCGCGTCATCAGCTTCTGCTAGTTTATTTTTTTGTTTTTCTATATGTTTGTCGAGCTCGCCGAGCTTGGCCAAATTCATCATTGTCTCCCCTCTCACAGATTGTAAAGCTGTATCTAAGCCTTGAAGTTCACGCAGTGGCAATAATGGCGTGTCATTGATAGTTTCCATAACCTGATCAATATTGGTGTCCTCATTTGTTTGTAAGGTTTTTAAGGTTGTTAATTCTGTATTGACTTGTAACGCAGAGCTAGTTAAGTCAGTTAAGTCAGTTAAGTCTTGTAGTTCTATTTCTGAATTTGGTAACGATGCATCTATTCGTTGAAGTGAAGCTACTGCTTGGCGATGCAACGCTGGCACTCTATTATCGGAAAGCCCCAATGATCGTATTACAGTCACTGGGAGTTTAGTTTTCAAAGTAGACCACGCATAAAATTTATCAGGATTCTTTAACATAGTTAACTGTACTCTCACTTTTTTACCGGATACAATAGTGTTTATAAACAAGTGATTATTTTTGTCTAGTTCGAAGTCGCTGGGACTAACATAATCAGGTAACTCGCGCCCGATGTAATTGTAAAATTTATTGATTTTTCTGGCTTTTTGGGTTTCAGTTACTTGACGTAATTCTTCTCCTATACTTAGCCTTGTTTGGCTCATGTCATCTCCTACCATTGAAAGAAGTCTGCTGGTTGTGTCAACGTCGAGGTCTTCATTAGGCTCATTTGGTTTAAACACTTCATCAAGAGCTTCACCACCTGTTGCCATTTTAAATATATTTTTTTTTATCACACTAAAAATGCAAAGCTACGGAAACTTGTTAGACCCTACACGCCGATTGAGGACGCCTTTAGGCATTAAAGGTGAGAAAAGCACAATAATTATTACAAACAATCCAAGCAGCATAGAGCCTAATCAGCTACTAACCATAAGATTTCCAAATTTAGGTCCTGATGATGTAATAGTTCCGGGCAGTCCTAAATTGGGATTTAAAATTAGTCTGAATTCTGACGACGATCCTAACAGAACCATAGTCAACAATCTAGGTAGAGCTATAATTAAAAGAATGGTTATTAAACTTGATGGGCGAGAAATCCAAAGTATCGATGATGCCGGTGTTTTGTTTTGTTACACGGATCTGTGGCTGAGTAAATATGAAAGGGAAGATTTAGTTGGTCAGGGGATTCAAGCCGCCAATGTGGCAAAACTTCGAATCAAAGCTGGCGATGCTGTCACTTCTAACAAAGGTGAAAATGCATTAGCTGCTGTATACAAAAACAGGTTTTATTTTCCACTCGATTTTGAACTGCTACACAGTTATCTGCCATTTCATCAAGGTTCATTTAACAATAGGCTGTCTTACGAAATTATTTTCAATGATTATTCTCAAGTAGTAATTAGCTCTGACAATGATGCTAGGTATACAATTACAGACATTGCGCTTGAATACAAAGTGGTCACTCACGCTGAACTCAGTAGGATGATCAGGGGCCAATATGACAAACTAGCAATTTATTATGATAGGATCGTTCGCTACAGACAGTTTAATAAAGATTTATTAGATGCACTATGGACCATCAACATAAATTCACCTGCTCGAAGTTTTAAAGGTGTACTGTTGTTGTTTGTGAAAGAATCTAATTATAATCGTGACAGCGAAAATTTTATCAATCCTAATATTTCAAAAGCGTCTGTTGTGATTGAAGGTAAGCCTAATCAATTATTCGCGAATGGAATGATGGGATTTCAACAGTTTGATGAGATTAGGAAAATCTTGGGTGGAGGTAGATTACGGACTGACACTGTGGATTTGATTTCAAAGGATCTTCATTTACATGACACAAGACTGCAAGATTATCTGGTGAATAAGTTTGCGTTGTGGTTAGACTTTCGAACCATACCCACCAATGAACTTCATGGATCTGGAAGAAGAATTGAAAACGGAACAGATGGTATAACAATTGAATTGCATAGGGAAGCAAGTGCTAGGTCAGAATCAGTTACAGTATACATGTATATAATTATGGATGCTCAGCTAAACATTGAAAATGGAAGATTAAAAGATTTAGTATATTAAAAAATGGCGTCTTTGTTACCGCGTGATCCTCATTGTGGAATGATCGTTGGCATGACGTCATGCAGAAAGACTGTCTTTGTTCTGGATTTGTTAGAAAAATAATACGCAGGACACTTTGATTATATAGTAATTTTTTGCCCAACTATTCAATATAATAAAACCTACTGTTACGTTGAAACGAACGAAAGTGTGTCTAAAGCGCGCACGATAGATC
The DNA here is from genome assembly GCA_036898135.1 of Oncomelania hupensis. Taxonomy (NCBI): domain Eukaryota; kingdom Metazoa; phylum Mollusca; class Gastropoda; order Littorinimorpha; family Pomatiopsidae; genus Oncomelania; species Oncomelania hupensis. The sequence goes on from CM072521.1 coordinate 55,241,352, forward strand.
TAATCGTTTCGATTTGCAAAGTATTCAATAATGGAGTTTATTTACCTTTGATTTGAGTTTGCATTGTTGTTAGGAGAGGCTTTGTATAACGTTGATAATTTGCTTTGGTCGATATTACTGTAGAAGTTTCTGGATCTGAGTGTTTACTTCCTATAGAAATTTCCCGATGGATATCGAAGGTCGTGAATGTTCCCGGAAGTAGAGAAAATGTGTAATGACGTAAGTCAGTGATGACGATCTTTTATTCGATTGGTGGCAGTGCGTCATTTCTACGGTATTCGAAATCTTTCCGGAAAGGAGAAAGGTTATTTAATCGTGTGCCGAGATTGTTGTAGAGACAGTAAAGTTGTTGATAGTGATCTGGAGAGTTGCTGTGAAAGTTGTTGAGTTGAATTGAGAATTGTATGCAGTTGTTGATGTGTGCTGAATAAAAGCGGAAAACTTCATACGTGGACTTTGTGACTTGTACGCTGATTGAGCAGGCTGTGTGAATAAACGAATCTGAGTTACACAACTATCAGGAATTCAAGCATCGGGGCTGAATCAGATACTGATAGAAAACTCCATCATCAAACGGAGTGTAACATTTTGGGGGCCAAGCCGGGATTCACGCCATAGCCAAGGGTTCAACTGCTACAACAAGCGAGTCAACGTTACGAGAGGCAGTCATCGAGGGTAGCCGCCAACGAGTTGCGTCGAGAGGGGCCAACATACTGGGACTACATCACCGATAGGTTCGGGTTGACTGCAAGGGCGTGTAGTCGCTGAAGAGTTGCTTCGTGAGCGAACAACAGATCGGGACTACGTGGCTACCGTAAGACTACGTCGAGGGACAGTCTCGGAGCTACATCGCCAGTGTTACAGCGAGCGTCGAGCGGACGTCGCGTCTACTTCAGCACAGGAGCGTGTACATCAACACCAGCGTGGTGCAGCGTCGCATACGACGAGGACAGCGGGGCCTGCGTCAGCGAAAGCGACTAGTGACAAGCATCAGCGCTACTGCAGAAAGCGTGCTGTTCTAGAACAGTCTAGAAAGGTACAGCACAGTCAAGAACTTTCCAGAAAAAAAGAACTCTCCAGTCAAGAACTTTCTAGAAAAAGAACTTTCCAGAAAAGAACTTTCCAGAAGCATCAAGATGGCTGACTTCTGGCAGAAAGGGGTTGAACTAAATCTAAAAGGCAAACAGCTGACGGAGTACGTCAAGTCTCAAGAGAGAATATGGCGCGAAGAAAGAGAAAGAGAATTTGAACTGAAGCGTCTGGAAATTGAACAGCAGTGGCAAGAAAGAGAAGATGAGCGCAGGCGTGAGGAAAGAGAAGCTGATCGTCAGTTCCAACTAGAGTTGGCGCGCATCCAGCAACAGCAGCATGCGCCACAAGTTATCAGTGACAACACGGCTCCAAAATTGCCAGCTTTCGTCGACGGGAAGGACCAGATTGACAGTTATCTGGCGAGATTCGAAAGGTTCGCTGAAAGCTCTAACTGGCAACCTCGAGACTGGGCGATTCGACTAAGTGCACTTCTGACAGGGCAAGCGCTCGAAGTTTACACCAGACTGTCGAACGATGACGCCAAAAACTACGACGTCTTGAAAGAGGCCCTGTTGCAGTGCTACAACTTTACAGAGAAGGGCTACCGTAAACGCTTCCGTGAATGCCGGCCTAAGTCAGACGAGACGCCAAAGCAGTTTGTGGAGCGCCTGTCGTCATATCTACACAAGTGGGTGGAGTTATCAGGCGAAAGCAAGTCTTACGACAGTCTCCATGACCTGATCGTGAAGGAACAATTTCTCAATGCCTGTCACAAGGACCTAGCGACCCACTTAGAAGAACAAAAGCTGCAGACGCTTAAAGATGTGACTGAGGCTGCTGAAAGATATCTCATCGCTCATGGGAAAACCCTGGGGCTACCCAGCGCGACGAAACATTTTCAGAAGACTGCAAACCATGGGAACCAGGTCCAAGGGAGCCAGACGAGCCAGAGACAGACGGACTCCACGCCTCCTCCCAGGGAAGGGCACTCAAGAGGCTGTTTTATCTGCAACGCTACAGACCACAGAGCTGCCAGCTGCCCTCAAAGCAGAAATAGCGGACAGCGGAGCAGTACGGACAATGCAGCGGCGGGCAACCGGCAGAGGCGGTTCTCCAATCAACGGCAAAACAGTAGATCTGACCATCAAGTGTGCGGCGGGAGCGTCATTCTTCCGAGTGAGACCAAGCGCACAGCTACCCCTGCGGACGTGCAAGAGTGCATGACCGATGGCCAACTTCTCCTTGCCAACGGAAAATCCATCCCCGTCGTCGCCAGCGCAGCTGTGACCGTCCAGAACATGCCAGTTTCAAAGGGACGCGTCGGAAATCATGAAGTGACTGTCTTAAGAGACTCTGGCTGCAGTGGGGTCATCGTCAGAGAAGACCTAATCGCTAAAGAACAGTTCACTGGCGATTCTAAATGGACACTCATGGCCGACAGCAAATGTGTGAGAGCGCCAGTTGCGAAGATTCAAGTCAGCACTCCTTTCTACATAGGCGAAGTCGAAGCGGTTTGCCTGAAGAAGCCGCTGTATGATTTGATGATCGGGAATATCGACGGCGCGAGACGACCCGACGACCCCGATCCAGAGTGGAGTCCTGCCTCAATCCAACGCGTCGAAGTTGTGGAGGAGGATCCATTGCCGTTTCCCGATGGAGACCTTACAGAGCTGCTACGGGACAATGTGGTTACTCCGGCTCAGCCCTGCCGACCAGAGATCGTCAGTGCTGTTACTACCAGGGCCCAGGCCAAGAGAGACAAGGTGTCTACACCACTGAAGGTCGCCGACAACTCCAAAGCTGCCATCGTGGACAGAGATAAGCTGATCCAGCTCCAGGAAGCTGATAGCACTTTAAACAAGTACAGGAACCGCCAAGACCACGTGACCAAAGGCAGTAGTACGGTCTATTTTGAGGTGAAGGCCAAGATCCTGTACCGAATCTTCCAGCACCCGAGGGTCAACGGAGGGAAACCACTACGTCAAGTCTTGGTACCGTTACCCCTAAGGCGCCAGGTGATGGAAGTAGCGCATGACTCAATCATGGGAGGTCACCTAGGTATCAAGAAGACGTCAGACCGAATCCAGGCGGTATTCTACTGGCCAGGACTTCATGCGGACGTCAGCCGTTTCTGCCGATCATGTGACATTTGCCAGAAGACCATACCTCGAGGAAGGGTCCCGAAAGTGCCTATGCAGAGGATGCCTCTGATCGACCGACCTTTCAAGAGGGTGGCCTTAGACTTAATCGGCGAAATAAGACCTCCGAGTGAAGAAGGTCATCGATGGGTACTGACTTTAGTGGACTATGCGACTCGGTACCCAGAAGCAGTGCCACTGAAGAAGATTGACACTGAAACTGTAGCAGAGGCACTGGTGGACATGTTCAGTAGGCTTGGAGTGCCTGAAGAAATTCTGACAGACCTCGGGACGCAGTTCGTCTCTGACTGCATGAAGGAGGTCAACCGACTGCTTAGCATCCGGCATTTGACTACGACACCCTACCATCCAATGTGCAACGGGCTCGTCGAGAAGTTCAATGCTACGCTGAAGTCCACCTTGAAGAAACTGTGCAGCGAGCAGCCCAGACAATGGCATCGCTACATCAACGCCCTACTTTTCGCCTACAGAGAAGTACCGCAGGAGTCCACCGGCTTTTCTCCGTTCGAGCTGCTGTACGGAAGAACCATCCGAGGGCCGATGCACATCCTAAAAGAACTGTGGACGAAAGAAGTGGACACCCCAGAGGTGAAGAACAGTTACCAGTACGTGTTTGAGCTACGGGAGAAGCTGGAGCAGACTCTCGAGATAGCCAGAGAAAACCTGAAGAAGTCCCAGGACTGTGGAAAGCACTACTACGATCGTAGGGCTGTGAACAGGAAGTTTAAACCTGGCAACAAAGTGCTGGTGCTGCTACCTACTGATCATAATAAGTTGCTGATGCAGTGGAAAGGCCCGTACGAAGTGGAGACTGTGGTGGGAATCAACGACTACAAGGTGAAGGTCGGTCAGCATTCCAAGATATACCACGCCAACCTCCTTAAGCTGTACGTGGAAAGGCCATCAGAGACTGTACACGCAGCAACAGCAGCTGTGACCGACGAAGAAAGAAGACAAAGAAGGCATTGATGATGTTAAGCTAGGACCGAGCTTGACGGAAGGTCAAAAGATGGAGCTCAAGGATCTTATGGGCGAGTTTCCCCACAACTTCAGCGATGTCCCAGGCTCTACGACTTTGGTCGAACATGAAGTCTACACCCAGACCTTGAGGGAGCTGTTCCACCGTCCCGCAGAAGCCAACCTGACCGTGAGACCCAGCGAATGCATTCTGGGAGCTGACAACGTCGACTGCGTCGGACATCCGACGGGAGAAGGAGACAACGGAGGACGCACTGATTCCAGGGAAGCCCACGTGATCATCGTCTTTGACCCTGGGCCGATGACGACTGCAACTGACGAGGGCGTCGTTTCCTTGCGAATGAAAGAACATTGACTGTGTGGACGAACTAAGAATATTGGTAATGACAGACTTGAAAATGAAAAACGTTGACTGGGTAAATGATCTGTGAACATTGACAGTATCCAGAAAGACTTGCAGATGAGAAACTTTGACTCTGTGTGAATGAACTGTGAACATTGACATTATCCAGGCAGATTTGAAGATGAAAACCATTGACTCTGTGTAGATAAGCTGAGCGCAATTACGGTATTCAGAAAGTCTTAAATTAGTTTCAATTGAGGACTTTGTTTGTACATTACGTTTCAACGTTGTTGAAAGAAATTAGGTAAATTTCTTCTTGAGTGGGGGGTTATGTTACGTTGAAACGAACGAAAGTGTGTCTAAAGCGCGCACGATAGATCTAATCGTTTCGATTTGCAAAGTATTCAATAATGGAGTTTATTTACCTTTGATTTGAGTTTGCATTGTTGTTAGGAGAGGCTTTGTATAACGTTGATAATTTGCTTTGGTCGATATTACTGTAGAAGTTTCTGGATCTGAGTGTTTACTTCCTATAGAAATTTCCCGATGGATATAGAAGGTCGTGAATGTTCCCGGAAGTAGAGAAAATGTGTAATGACGTAAGTCAGTGATGACGATCTTTTATTCGATTGGTGGCAGTGCGTCATTTCTACGGTATTCGAAATCTTTCCGGAAAGGAGAGAGGTTATTTAATCGTGTGCCGAGATTGTTGTAGAGACAGTAAAGTTGTTGATAGTGATCTGGAGAGTTGCTGTGAAAGTTGTTGAGTTGAATTGAGAATTGTATGCAGTTGTTGATGTGTGCTGAATAAAAGCGGAAAACTTCATACGTGGACTTTGTGACTTGTACGCTGATTGAGCAGGCTGTGTGAATAAACGAATCTGAGTTACACAACTATCAGGAATTCAAGCATCGGGGCTGAATCAGATACTGATAGAAAACTCCATCATCAAACGGAGTGTAACACCTACTTAGATAGTATGTCTGGACAGATGAAAATATCTTTGTTGTAAATACCAATGGCAAGCTCAATGAGTATTTAACGTATTTTTATAACCTGTTTGAGAATGAGGGTAATACGTTATTCTTAATCGATGATTGCAGTGCAGAAAAAGATATTGTATTAAAACGGAACATATTGAGCAAGCTGGCTTTCAGTGGACGCCATGTGAAAATTAGTGTCTGGTTAATCACGCAGAAATTTAATTCAATATTAAAGGATTTTAGAGAACAAGTAAAATTCGTGTGCCTGTTTTATTGCAAAGACCGTGACAGCTTTGATAACTGTTTAAAAGAAAATGACGTAATTGAATCAAAAGAGGAAAGAACTAAATTAAAAGAACAGCTAAAAAAAGGCAAGCACTTAAAATTATTATTAAAAACTGACCAACCAACTGGCTATAAAATACTTATGTAAGTAAGTAAGTTTTTTTATAATTTAATTATTGTAAGTTATAAGTTTTTTTAAAAGTCGACTTAATTAAGTTAGATGTAAGTAAGTAAGTTCTTTTATAATTTAATTATTGTAAGTTATAAGTTTTTTTAAAAGTCGACTTAATTAAGTTAGATGTAAGTCACTAAGTCAAAAAAAAGGTTGAAGGTAAGTAATAGTGGTGATGATTATAGTTCATTTATCTTAATGGCTCTGTGTCTGGTGGAACAATCTGAAGTTCTTCTTTTACAAAGTTTCTTTGTGGTGTTCTACGATCGCTTCTCGGTCTTAAATAATATACGGGCGGATCAGTAGATAATGCTCTGTCAACTTCATAAACGCTTAATGACCAAATTGGGTCTGTAGCTCGTCTTCTTGTGTCATTAGCAACTTCTCCAGGCTGATAAAGGTATCTAACAGTTTTGTTCATCAAAGTTAGATCTGGCTGACCAGGCTTTGAAACGGTAACAACAATCTGTTTCTTTTTAATAGCCTCAACTGGTTTTAATCCTGTAACTCTGGCTGGTTCTGAATTCATTTCCCTTAAAACTCGAGGCAGCCTAACAACCCATTCTGTATTAGTGGTTTCAGTAAAGAGTTCCTTTGAATACTGATAAGTGAATAATCTTTCTGCCAGTTGCCGATTAAAGTTTTCTACAATACCCTGTGATCTGTGCAATCCAACAACTCCTCTTCTAACAGTTACATTATGTTTTAACAAAAGCTGGTTAACAGCTCCTTTGAATTCAGACCCTTCATCGCATTGAATAAGTCTAGGGAACCTTAGAGGCCCTCTTGAATAAATCGCATTTAAGGCTTGAGCAACCTCAGCTGAATTTTTTGTCCTAAGAGCATGTGCGTCTTTAAACCTGGTAGCTATATCAATAACAGTAAGGGCATACCTGTATTTCTTTCTATATATTTTGTCATGGGGAAGATATAACAAATCTATTTGATGCGTGTCATTTGGTCTGGAGTTTTCAAATTTTGGTCTTATTATTTTCTTCGGGGGTGGAAGATAGATTTGCCATACAGCTTGCTTCGATAGCCATTGTTTAACCACGTTTGCTGACAAGCCAGTCTTTTCTACTAGTTTATTAACTGCCATCATCCCTTTCCAATATCCGGATTGAGAATAATATAATCTAGACAAACGCGAAGTCATATTTTATTTAGATTTATATTTTTGTTTAACGAGGTAATAAACTACTGTTATTCCAAACACAATTAAAATTAATTCTCCGGTTTCTGACATTGTAGGTGCAATGTTAGGTGTGTAGTAATCAGATAACACGGGCTGTTTTAATGAAGGGAGTGTCGTGCCAGTTAATAAATAATATTGGTGCAAAGCTTCATCAACGTCTTCGAATGTTTTATCAGCATGACCTTCTTCTTTCAATCTTTTATTAACAAAATCAAGCTGCGTTAGTCTGTTTTTCTCGTATTCAGCCTGATCTTGTTGTAATTTTTCCATTGCTAAGTTATGCCGTTTTGTTTCTTCTTTACTGTCCAGTTTTGAAAACAAATAATTTGATCCTGAAAAGGCTAAGGCGTTGACAGCAGCAGAACCAAGCACCATTGCAGCACCGGCCATTTTTTAATTTAGTTTTTTATTTTATTTGTATTTAAAATGAATTGCGATGACTTGTTAACGCAAGAAGCTATTAATGTCACAGCTACAGGTGTTGACAATGAGAAAAGAGACAGGCTGGTTGCATTAGTAGCTTCCGGAAAGTCAAAGTATTATCTCGGTGTTGACTTAACTACTGAACAAGTACAAAGACTGAGGCCTGAAGACATCATTATGTTACATAATAAATATGATAAAGTCCTCGGTGCTTTAATGGTTAAAAGTCTGGGGCGTTCGATTGTAAAGTTATCTACGAAAGCTGTGTCGGCTTTTGTTACTTTAGATTGTGAGAATGATTTATTTGATGATTTGGTTCAAGATCCAGTTATTGTCAATGGGATTAGTGAGGTATCAAGAAATCTATATTATAAGTTTGGAAGCTTGTTGGCACCATTTTCAGCTGGGCTAATTACTTTTCAACACATAAATTTCTCTGCTATTAAAAATGGACTCTTCCAATCCGGAGATGGAGACGGAGATGGAGGTGAAGAATTCGGAGAATCAACAGAACCCAGTGACAGTCACTAAACAAAAGAGCCCAGGAAGAATTGCAGCTGGAAAGAAGTTAGCAGAATTTAACAAGTTACATAGATGGAACAGACAAACAAAAGCAAACATATTAGGAAAAAAGGAATCACCAAAAGAAGAAACAATAATGCAACAAACATTAACAACAAATAAAGAAGAACCAATACAACCAATACAACCAGTACAATCTTCAAATAACATATATTATTTATGTATAGCCGGTGTAGTGGGTGCAAGTGGGTACATAATATATAAATACCGCCAAGGAAAAAATAAACAGAAACCCCCAAAACCACTTGTAGAAAAAGAAATTGAATTATCTCCATCATTGAAGCCATCATTAGATGTGTTTTCAATGCAGTAATAATTTATTATTATTTTTTTATTATATATAAAAATGAGTGTACCATATGAACAAACAATTGTAAATCTTGGATACCATAGTGTTGTCTTAGTGGGCTTAAATACAGCTTACGCTATGATTGCAAAATCTCTTTTAAAAATGAAACCTATTGAATTGGGGAAAATGGATCTTTCAGATGCTGGTAAACTGGTTGGTATCTTTTCATTATCGTTATTTACTCGGGACTATCTTGTTAAACAAAAGATCATTCCAGCAGATATTAATGTGTAATGTTATACAACCATAATGTAGAAGGGTTGTAATTTTTTTTGTTTTAACCAAAGACGCAAGACTACGAATATATATTATATTTAGCAAATGCCGGATTCCCAGAGTGCTTTGGAGCGCTTTTTAAAAAGCTCATAAAACAGCCATTATATTGCAATAAAAGGCCTCCTTTAGTAACTCTATGAGCTTTGGCGTTCAGAGCCCATTATTGCTATCTCTTATGTCGGTCGTTGTTTCAACTAGGCCCTTCCAGCGCAGTTCGCTGAAAATTAAAATGTTCCATGGAAAGTGGTCCAGCTTGTGGGCCAGTTTTAATTTGCCCTCCGCAGTTAGGGTCCTCACATTCCAGGTCCTTGGTGACCCGGGCGACGATCGATCAGGTATGTAGTGAGTGGTTCTTTTCATCATACGGTGTGTCTTGGGCAAGAAAGACCTGGCAGGGTCCAATCCTCTCCAGTCTGTTGGCCACAGCCGAAATCCAAGAGAACAGTGTGGCTCGCCTTGGCACCAAGCACGCGGTCTTTGAACCTGTAGTAACGTGAGGTTCCTCCACCCTGGCCGGTGATTTCTGTGTAGGAGATTTTTTGCCCAGTGATGCCGTGCTTACATCACCCCTGTAAGTCTGCTCTTACTACACGCCAGGAAACGTAGGGTCTATTCTATTCAGTGCCCGATACCACAGGGTTGAAAAAGGACTCACTCCTGATCAGTATGTGTCACGTGGGGTTTATGGGTTGTTACTGGGCTCTGCACAATGGATGCTGTAACCCTCACGCTTTATCCTGTGGGAACCGCTAGTGAGTCACCCTGTGGATTACTTTAATAAATTTATTTGTATAGCTCGGTCTGTGTTAAGGCTGGGATACAGAGATAGATAGAAAAATGGTAAAAGATCACTGTCACATTAGCTTTCACACGGCTATGAATCATATGTAGTCCAGCCACTTGATAACAGTTAAAATCACACATTTATTTCTTCTACTCTATACGAGATCTTCGATGTACTAATCTACCTTAAAAGTTCGTACGTCAATGCAACTAATTCGATCGCTGATAGTCTAGGCAGCTAAAATGTCATCCTCGGGCACTGGATGTTACAGTTCATGAGACGTGGACTACTGTGGTCCTGTGGCTCTCAGTTTTTGTGCACACACTGCTATAGACTTAGCTTTTAGTGCGACGTGCTGTGTTGTGGTCTGTTTCCTGACAACTGTGTTGTCTTCTTCTGGTTTCTTCCCTGTGGTTAGACTGGTGGGCTTTCCTCACGCAATGCTGGGGATACCTCGGCAGCCAACTTATGCGTCGACGTGGTTTCGTCTGATCCTGTGTTGGGCGCACTACAGAACGCCTGATCGTCTGTAACACATGAGACGAAATTCTGCACAACCCTGAATAATTGGTGTGTGCAGAGCGTCTCACTGAAGGTCGTAATAGCCCTCAGTGATTAGCTCCACATCTACATATATAAACGACGAACATTCTGTTAAGTCCGTGGTCCACTGGAATCTCCACTCTAATTTCCTATACATACATAAATATAAACCATGGCTACTTATACACATCAAGAATTAATAATATTATACACATTCATTTGTACAGCCACTGGTCTGCAAGCACACATATAAGTTAAACAACAGTGGTTCCGTACAAAATTCAAGATGGCGTCGGCCGGTCGTCTTTTTGCCTCGTGGTCAGCTTCTCCACATGTTCAGGCAAAGTCGGCCTAACAATTCAATTCTATGCATAGCAAATTCCACAAACATAATTCAACAATAATATAATACATCACGATGAAACAGAAGCATGTTCATTTACCTTCGTGACAATGTCAGGCTTGTGGCTACTTGATAGAATACGGATTTTCCCAAGTACTGCTTCCTAGTCTTTTCAGGAGAGATCTTCTGCTCACTGTGTAGCTGTGTACTGCTCCTTGGTTCATCCACGACTGCCGGTCTAGCTCTAACTTCGAATCAGCCTGACCTGGTTGAGTCCATTCTAAGCTGTGATCTCATTGGCGGATAATAGACTCGCCTACCGTATAGCTACGATGATGTCATTGCCTTCACTCTTACCGTCCACTACCACTGTGTGTAGCCGGCAGTATCATTGCTACGCTTGATTACTTCCATCGTCTGCTGCTGCCTAACCTTAACATTCTATAATTCCGATGACTAAACAAGCTAAATATTAAAATAAGCAGGGTAAACTGGTCCGTACGTCACAGTATGAAAGATCTGCTGAAACAACCCTAGTGGTAACAATGAAGGCACTCCACCAGCCAGTCACTTTACAATAAAGAAATCCCACGCAGGGGACGCTGAGGCTATACTCTATTTTATCGAACCATCGTTTGCAAAAACAAAATAGAGTATAAACATCATTATAAAATATCAACAAAACACGAACATATATAAAATGCCTACATTGCCCAATAATAATATCATAGGAAGCCCTAGTGACCATTTGGCAGAAAGCATCCAATATTTTCAAGCTGACCCAACAGACCTCACACACAAATGAGGAGTTTTGGAGGAGTTTTAAAGAAAAAAAGGGTGACTGGTCTATCGTAGAAGATAATATAGTAGATTGATAGAACAGAGTAGGAATGAGAAAGAACAAAGGACAAAGACAGCGACAGTGGGAATTTAAAGCACTAAATTTCCAGAAAGTGGGGATACTATTTATACAGAAACCCCCGGCACCATCAAACCGTCACTGATTAACAAATACTACAGCAACAATTATCTCAAAGAAAGGAGAAGTCAAAAGAGTAAATGGACTGACTGAATCAGCAAATTAAAGCTGGCATTGTTTTTCATTGGCTGCCGAATGGGATTAGTTAGTAAGTTAGTTAATCATTGCTTACAGGGTCCAGCGGACTGCAAAGAGCCGAATCAGGACCACAAAATCAAGATCACAACTTCGCTGAAAGAGGACTCACCCCTGATCCGCATAAAAGATCTGCTGGCACCGAGCACGCGGGGAAGCCCTACTGACCATTTGGCAGAAAGCGTCCAAAATTCCTAAGCTGATACAACAGACCTCACACACATTTGAGGAGTTTGTCCCGGAGGAGTTTTAAACAAAAAAAAAGATAGGTGACTGGTCTAGCGAAGAAGAAGATAGTATAGTAGATTGATAGAACAGAGCAAGAATGAGAAAGAACAAATGAGAAAGACAGAACACCCGGCACACCCACGGGGGGTGCCTAATGGGGACGTTTTGCAACTGAGCATTCTAATTGGTCATAGTGGACACACCTTAGACAGCGTGCAAAATAAAATATGAATTATCCTACGAGGCATAGGTTTTCGCGCAAGGGTCAAGAGTGGTCACGTTGGGATCCGCGACAAGCACGTCCTTTACCTTCCACGAAACATGTTCACGTTTGAAAGGCCCATTAGCTGCCCTGGCAAAAAGTCATAGTGGACGCTACAGGCACTCACAACTGGACACAGGCACAATTGGTATAGCGCAAGCGTATTTATAACACTGACTGTACAAGCTACAACCTTACCCCCAGGCTAAATAGGCCAACTAAGACAGAGCATATCACAATATTAAAAAAACATCACAGCCATCGGGTGTTTCCCTTGTGATTTTTGACATCGGCCAGAGACTTCCTGCAAAATTGTTTTGTATGCTCATCAGACAGCTTTTACCGCAGTGACGTGGATCATACGATCCAATGTAAAAGTTTGAAACAGTTTTCTCAAACCCACTTTAAACGAAAGGTTTTCTAGAGCAATCGTGTTTTACCTGTCACCGTCCTGCAGATGGAGGTCGGATGGAAGTGTGATGTTGCCTTCGCAGTCGTGTTCATTGCCAGCAAACATCGGTTGCAGAGAGTCAACGAACTGCTGGCAAATCGGGGGCCCTCTCAAAACCTGATTAGGGTCCAGCGTTTGTTCGCTTCCTATGAAAACAAAGGACCTTTGTCTAGAGGAAGACTCTGAATAATAGAACTATTTACAATTTTAGGAAAACCTTGTTCTACTGTCTCCAATTTTACATTTTATTTTCTTAATTCCTAAAGAGAAAGAGATACAGCGATGTTGGAATTTAAAATTGAAAGGCGCTGGAAATGTAATTCCCAAACTATGTGTTCTTCATTCCAACCCCCAAAAGCGCTGCTCAAGTCTGGTAGTAAGAAAGCCATCATGATGGACGTCAATAGTGTATTAAATGTCTTAGGCAATACTATTCAAGACTCCGTCCTACAGTCACAGACACAAAATCAAGCAATAGATGAATCAAATTAAAAAAAATACCAAACTGTCTACCAATTAAGTGCCATGTAGACCAAATATTTACTCACCAGTCAGTCTCTTTGTGATCACTGCCACGTACAACCCTGTGACGCCCACTTTTGCTTCATTCGTGACGTATGGCTGATTGTGTGTCAAGTTCATGTTTAGCCCCGCCTTCATGGCAAAACGTAGGGTGGTGGGAACAGTGTTGATGCCCTCGTCTCTCTGGTTGTGGCAGTGTGTGGAGGTGCCGGTGTACATAGACATGGTCTCTGTGCCTTGGATGTCCTCCACCTTTACACGGCACGTGCTCAGCTCCGGGACAGTGTCCACTATACAAAAACACCGATTAATTGTCACTATAGGGAAAGTTAGATTTTTGAGTGTCGTCTCTCGTCGCGCTTGATGCGTGACGTCTTATTCATCTGACAACGCCCATCCCAATTTTGAGAACGTAAAAAGGTCTTCGTCGTAAGGGGAGGGATTTACAGAGGAGGATAATTATATCGTACTCTTTCTTTTTCCCTCTCCTGGCTTTCCAGTAGGCCGGTCTACTGCCAAATGCCAAAACAAAACTTAATCACGAAATGCACGTTACCTGCCAAAACCATCAAGCAGCAGAAAGAGCTCCCGAAAAAAACAAATCCTGCAGCTATGACGTCCCACACTGCAGGACACAATATAGACAGACGCCCTTTTTCCCTAGCACAATAAGCTTACTAGACTGGAATCAACTGCCTGGACACTATGACGGCCTATTAGCGCCAAAACCGAGAGTTACCATTATCACGAGATAATTGAAATTATCACGTGTTCCGTGTAATTTACAGAGATACCGGTAATCCTCAGTGTTAATTAATAATTATCAGTATTTGCCATGCTTTCCTAGCTCCAAAACCTGATAATTACTAATATCATGAGATAATTACAATTATCAAGAGATAATTACAATTATCAAGCGATAATTACAATTGTCACTGAAGATTATAAATATCAAGATGAGCATGCATGGCCAGATGCGCGATGCGCATGCGCGGCAGCGGCACTATTCCCAGCATGCCTGGGGTTTTGGCCCTATTAAAGCGTGGCCAAAAATGAAAATTAGTAATTAACACTGTGAATTACCGGTATCTCTGTGAATTACACAGAACACGTGTTAAATACAATTACCACTGATACATGTAATTTTGCAAGTGAAAATTTTAATTATTATGTGATAATTACAATTTTCAGTTTTGGCGCATTTCCAGGCTGATTGATAGAGCCAAAACTGAAAATTAAACATGATCACACGAACATATTAATTTTGTAATTTTAATATGTTCGTGTGATCATGTTTAATTTTCAGTTTTTGGAGAGAAAAGTCTCTGGCCATTTAGTCAATCAACATCGGATATATTCAAATTTCATTATGAAAAAGTAGACCAATTTATTCGCCTCACCATGCTGAATCAGGAGATATGATTTTCAAGTCGAAATTCTGAAAAATTAAGCCCTGACGAAGTGATGTTTGGAAAGGGATCGCTGCGCAAGAGTCAATCATACAAGTCAATAGTAGGAATACAGCGCGCACACTCATTGAAGCGTAAAGTATGCCAAACCTCATCGTCATCAAATCAAGAGGATAGTGTGATTGAGACGGTAGGTAAGCAGAAACAGCAAAAGAAGAAGGCAAGAAAAAGCAAGCAAGAAACAGTAAGTACTCCATCAATTCTGAGCCATTTTCCGACTTTGTCGCGGCGTAGTTCGACAATCGGGATGGCGGAAGTATGTGTAGCAGACAACTTGTTGAATTCAACGCAATCGAGTCAACCGCTGCTAACACAAAACGATAGCAACTCGCAACATTCTATGTCACACGTTGAAACAATTATCATGACGAAACTCACGTCTAATGGAGAAAAGATGGACAAAGTTATGGTGATGATGGAAAGAATGGAATCAAGAATTTTTGAGTTACAGCAAGAAAATGAGAAACTGAAGAAAGAAGTAAGAAATCTCAAGTCAGGCCAGGAAACAACAGAAAACTTGACAAAAGTAGCAAGTTCGAGAGCACAGAAAGCAGAGGAAAGAAGTAATCTCAACGAACAATACTCGAGAAATTACAATATCAGAATTTATTTTGTAGATGAGCCATCAAATGAAACAGCAGATCAATGCCAGAGAGCTGTGTTGAAGTTATTTCATGAAAGGCTGGGGCTGAAACACATCAAAGAGGGCGACCTGGACGCGGTTCACAGGCTTGGCAGCAAACAGCAAGCACCCAAGCCTAGGGCTATCATCGTTCGTTTTGTATCGAGAAAAATCAGGAATGAAGTTATCGCGAGCAGGAAAAAGCTGAAGAAAATGGCTGGACAAACTACAAGATCAATAGTCATTGTGGAAGATCTTACAAAGGACAATTACATTCTTTTCAACAGATCAAGGATGGCAGATACAACTGATCAGTGCTGGACGAATATGGGACAGATTTTTGTGAAAACAAAAACAGGGATCATTAAACAAATACGAAGACTTTCAGACATTGACGTGCTTGATTCACCTAACAGCGGTGATGCTCCCAGATTAGTGCAATCACAGATGATCGGGAGAGTGAACGCACAAAACGTGGCAAAAGTTGATAAAAAATTCCGTGAGGACAAAGTAGAGGACAAGAAACTGAGAGGGAGAGGTAGAGATATGGTAAGAAGGCTGCGGGGTGCAGCTAGTAGTAGCGGTGTTGGAGGGTTGCATAATAAGCCTTCTACTTTACAGCAAAGTCACGAAGACAACTGTAATAGTAGTGATGAATGGGTTTCGCAGAAAGGGTCAGAAGAAGAAGAAGAAAACATATGGAAATAGTACTTCTTGTAATTAACTATGGTGATGTGAGAATGCAAGTTGTTAGATTGTAGTTGTTGATACCATAAATTATGTTTGAGTCGACCCCCTTTAAAGTCAATCACACCTCAGAATAGTAAACAAAGAATGAACCAATGGGGATCAAGAGCCTGTTTTCTGTACGTTGTGTTACTGCGCACAAATGATGGCAGACGTAGTGGTGGTGTTTACACAGTGACTTGTGCTTCGATTTTTCTTTCCTTCACTTACTTTTAGACGATATTTGTGGATTAAGGGGTCTTCGCCATTGGGGCCTAGGTTATGATTCAAGCAGGGAGCGGTGAGTCACCAAAATAATGTTCCTTTCTTTTCTCTTTTCCCTTTTGTTTGTGTTTTTTTGTGTTTGTGTCGGCGAGTGTATTATATGTGGTGGGAGTGGACTTGTGGTCGGCTCAAATTCCTTGTGTTTGTGTTTGCTTTTTGTTTGTTTTTTGCCCTCAAGACTGCTGGGTTGTTATTATGTTATACATGACATGTTTACCTTTTCGTTGATTGTTTACTTTGTAAGCTGCGACTGCTTAATAGAGCGAATATATATTATGGTGCATCTGCCCATAATTAGTTCTTCCTTTCATAGTATTGGTTATGATTGATATATGTATGAGTGATACACTTTTTGTTTGTGATCAATGAATGCCACAGAAACCAAAGATGTATTTCGTATTCTGTCTTTTAATTGTAATGGTCTTGGGGACCATGTGAAGCGAAAAGATGTGTTTGATTTTTTGCGTAAACAGAAATGCAAGTTATTCTTTTTGCAAGAAACACACTGGAAAACTGATTCACAAAACTTTATCAGGACATGCTGGGGCTATAACTGTTTTGTGGCAGGAAAAAATACAAATAGACATGGAGTAGCAATTCTAATTGACAGTAATTTTGACTATAAAGGACATAAAGTTATTAAGGACGATGAGGGTTGTTTTTTGATGTTAGATATTGAATTTAATAATATGAGATTAACCTTAGTGAATGTTTATGGTCCTAGTGATGGTGATAAACCCTCTTTTTTTGCTAATGTTTTTGAAAAAATTGAAGAGCTTGGTAATTCACAGATAGTGATTGGAGGTGATTGGAATGTGATTTTAGATCCACACATAGATGCAAGGAATTATAAAAGCTTTGCTACTCGTCCCAGAAGTAGGACTATTATTAAGGATTTAATGAACAAATTTGAACTTTCTGATGTTTGGCGTGAAATGCATCCTGATAAAAGAGGATACACTTGGAGAAAGTTTAATTCTGTGCAACAAAGTCGACTGGATTATTTTTTAATCTCAGATGTGCTACTTCCTAGTATCAACGAGGTTAAAATATCATCTGGATACCGTTCAGATCACTCAGTTATTACAATTGGTTTCAAAATTAAAGATAAAGGCATGAGAGGGCATCAATATTGGAAATTTAATAATTCTTTACTACAAGACAAACAATATATGGAAGTAGTAAAACGAGTTATTCTTAGTGTAAAAAGACAGTATGGGGTGCCTGTATACAATCATGATAATATCTGCAATGTTGCAAATGAGGATATACAATTTGTAATCAATGATCAACTTTTCTTCGAGACACTTTTGATGGAGATTAGAGGTAAAACCATCTCCTATTCCACTTTTGTGAAAAAGAAAGAAAACATGGAAGAAGAAAGTTTAGTGAAGGAAATTTTAGAGTTGGAATCAGGAGATGCCCTTAATCAAGAGTCTGTACAACTTTTAGAAGAAAAAAGAATGATGTTACAAAGCTTAAGAAAAAAAAAGTTAATGGTATGATTATTCGTTCTCGTTTACAATGGATTAATGAAGGAGAAAAACCTAGTAAGTACTTCTGCAACTTAGAAAATAGGAACTTTTTGAACAAGCACATGTGTTTTTTGGACAGAGGTGATGGGGAGATGATTTTTGATGAACTTCAAATATTGAATGAAACAAAGTGTTTTTATGAGAATTTGTACAGTCGGCACAGTGTTTCGCAGGTTGATCTTAATAACATAGTACAGGAGATGCCAAAATTAGATGATGATGAGAAGACTAGGTTAGAAGGTTACATAACTTTTGATGAAGCCCTTGATGCTTTACGTTCAATGAAAAATAATAAAAGTCCTGGAAGTGACGGGTTCTCTGCGGAATTTTTAAAATTCTTTTTCAGTGATATTGGTGCTTTTCTCATACGCTCTCTTAATTGTGGCTTTTTGAACAGACAATTGTCAGTAACGCAGCGTCAGGGTGTTATAACTTGTATCCCTAAAGAAGGAAAACCTAAACAGTTCATCGGGAACTGGAGACCTATCTCATTACTTAACACATCATACAAAATTGCTTCAGCATGCATTGCAAACAGAATAAAAAAAGTATTACATAAACTTATACACACAGACCAGAAAGGTTTCATGAAAGGGAGGTATATTGGTGAGAACATACGTCTAATATATGATTTACTATTACACACTGAACAGGAAAAGATTCCAGGATTGTTGTTACTCGTGGACTTTGAGAAAGCATTTGATAGTATTTCGTGGGAATTTTTAGATAAAACTCTGAACTTCTTCAATTTCGGTGCAGATATAAAGAATTGGGTAAAAACGTTCTATACCGACATCAAATCTTGTATTTCTTTGAATGGTCAATACTCATCTTGGTTCAATATTTGTAGAGGAGTAAGACAGGGAGATCCTTTGTCACCCTATCTATACCTTTTGTGTGCTGAAATTATGTCAGCAATGCTGCGTGAGAATGAGAAAATTAAAGGTATTAAAATTCGAAACAATGAATTTCTTTTGTCTCAGTTTGCCGATGATACCGCTCTATGCTTAGATGGGAGCGAAGAGTCATTTGAGGAAGCGGTAGAAGTTCTATGCAGGTTTGCGGAAATGTCAGGCTTAAATATTAACTATAAAAAGACACAAGTTATATGGCTAGGTAGTAAGAAAAACTCTCAACAGAGATTCATGCGTGATAAAAATTTTTGCTGGGACCCCGGTATTTTTAAATACTTGGGTATTTTATTCACAACAGATACCGACAACATTGTCAACATAAACTACGATGGGAAATTGGATGAAATTAAAAAGCTTTTGTGTACTTGGCAAAAGCGTCAGCTTACACCATTTGGCAAAATTACAATTGTGAAAGCACTTGCTGTCTCTAAATTGACATATTTATTTATAACTTTGCCAGACCCGGATCATGTATTTTTGAATGAATTAAACAGTTTGTTTTATAAGTTCTTGTGGGATGGCAAACAAAGCAAAATAAATAAAGCAACTGTGTGCGACTCATATGAGAATGGGGGATTGAAAATGTTGAATGTTTTTGTATTTTTGTCATCATTGAAAATAAGCTGGCTGCGAAGGTTATTATCATCGGAATCGTCTTTAAAAGAAATTGTTTCATGCTTGTACCCAGAGCTTGACAACCTTTTTATGCTGGGGGGTGAGTGTGCCAATGGGCTCAAGCACACATTGAAAAATCCCTTTTGGCGCGATGTTCTGAAACATTTTAGAAATTTAAGCTTAAAAACTAGACCTAAAGACATAAGTGAATTTAATGCGGAACATATTTTTTACAACATAAATGTAACTGTAGGCAATCATGTTGTCTATAATAAAGATTGGATTGAAGTAGGAATCAACCATATATATCACTTACGTAACGAAAATGGATTTTTGATGAATTTTGAGGAATTTAAGCTGAGATTTCCTGATGTACTGCATACCAATTTTTTACAGTATAGAGGTATTATTGATGCAGTTAACGAATATCAGAAAAAAATGAATTTTTCATCAACAGCAAATTACAAGCTCTTAGCGCCAAAAGTATGTACAATCATAAAAGGGGGAAATAAAAGTGTGCAGGCTGAGCTCCTAAAGGCAAAGTCACTCCCACCCGGTCCCACCAAGTGGAATTCTACTTTTGATGAATTGAATTGGAAAACTATCTTTGAAAAATGTCATAAAACGACAAAAGATTGTAAATTAAGATGGTTCCAGCTAAGACTACTTCATAGAATACTACCTACAAATCGTTATTTATTTTTAAGAAAAGTAATTGACTCTGCTTTGTGTACATTTTGTGAGAGGGAAGAAGAAACAATAGGACACCTCATGTGGCATTGTCAATGTGTGAACAAGTTTTGGACAGACCTTGGACAGTTGTTAAACAGTAAATGTGGGCATGTTGTAAATTTTCAGTTTACTGAACGGTTAGTCATGTTTGGTGTACAGGAAAATGTTTCAACTGACAAGGTACTGGATATGATTATTGTTTGTGCAAAATACTATATTTATACCAGTAAATGGCAACAATCAAAACCTAACATACAAAGCTTTTTAAGAGTCCTAAAATATAGATTTTGCATGGAAAAATATCATTGTACTGTAAAGGAGAAACTACATCTTTTCCAGTTGAATTGGGAACTATATCTGAACTTGTTCATACAATAACCATCAGTAGATTTAGTGTAACTTTCGGTGGACCTGGTTAGCTTTAGCCGCTTTTTTCTTTTCTTTTCTCTAATTAATTATATAGTTCATTTATTTATGTTTTGTATAATTTTATTAAGACTACAATAGAAAACATAGCAGTACCTCCCTACCTACCCCCTTTAGTTTTGCGTGTGTGTGTTGTATTCTTTATTTACTATACATGTGTATGTGTGTATATGTATGTGTATATGTGTGTATGTATGTGTATGTGGGTATGTGCATATATTTGTGTGTGTGTGTGTATGTGTGTGTGTGTGTGTGAGTATATCTAATGTCTATGATTTCAGTGATATTAATCAAATTAATGTTATTTTGGTTTGTATGTATCTATGCATATAATTATACATATATATAGGTATGTGCATATACTTGTGTGTGTGTATATGAGTATATTTAATGTCTATGTTTTTCAGTGATATTAATCAAATTAATGTTATCTTGGTTTGTATATGTTGAAGAGTTTGTGTAAGAATTAATATAACCCACTTTGCTGGGGACCAAAAAAAAATAAAATAAAAATAATTTTGTAATTTTTCAATGATAATGGTAATTATCTCTTGATAATTGTAATTATCCCATGATATTTGTAATTATCACATGATAATTGTAATTATCAGGTTTTGGCGCTAGTAGGCCGCCATAGGACACCTTCAAGTCCAGGTTGGCCCCTCAACTGTAACACCAACATCCACCTCCCAACCTCCCAATCCCTTCAAAACTGCCACCACCTTTTCTTCTCTCCCTGTTTCCCTCTGTTCTTATTGCTACCGCCACTTCCAGGACACCATTACAGTACCTAACGCAGCCCGATCTCCACACAAGCACTGCATCTCAAGCACCCAGTAACGACAGAACCAACAAAATGATGTTGGCCGCTTAAAGGAAGAAGAAGTCACTCTATTTATTCCCAACACGCATTCCAGTACAGCAGTATTTATATGTAACACAAAGTAGATAGTAGGTTTTGGAGTAAATCTTGCTGTTTTAGCGCGTTTTAGAAAATACAAGAAGGCCGTTTAGTCTTTCAGTCACTTCAATTCAATTCAATTCAATATTTTAATTTCACGTCTGTTCACAACAATGTGATAGACAACAAAAAAGTATGAAAATAAAATAAAATAAAATAATGTATTAGGTGTATTAAAAGAATAAATAACATTAAAAAATTAAAAACAAATAATAATAATAATAATAATAATAATAATAATAATAATAATAATAATAATAATAATAATAATAATAATAATAATAACAATAACAATATAATTATAAGTAATAATTTAATTTAATTTAATCAAAATTAACAATAACATATCAACGTTCTTCCAAATTATAATATCTTATATAAGTCTGTTTTCATAATGATACCAGCAATGTCACATATTTCTGTACCATATAAAATGGTTTTAGTGTCATCCTGTGCTGATAATATAATTCCCTGTTGTTTGTATAATGGTGTTAAAACAGTACATTCAAACAGTAAATGATTTAAAGAGATGATCCCTTTACATATACAATTCATATTTTTCAAATACTTTGTATTCCACGAATTCAATCGTAGTTTGTATATCAATCTTGAAATTGCTCTTGAACAACATATAATATTTACTTTAGGAATTGTCATGTAAAAGTGCCGTTCAACTAAAGAATAGTATTCAAACTGACCTATTTTAAAATCACAAATCAAAATTCAAATTCAGTCACTTGTGATTGGCCAAATACTGTGATATAATAATGTTAGTCATACGTTACTAGGCCAAAAACGTAGAGATGCGAAATCGATTGATAAGTATTTATGGAGCTGTCTGCATCACGGAGGGAAAAAAAGTACTTCAAGAGCGATTAATAGCTTCCCTTTGCCCTAGAAGTAAACGCGAAATAGCCTACTCACAATCGCAGCGATATCCGTTGGCGGTGACATGTTTGAACCCATTCTGACAGCTGCACGTGGAGGCCAGTTGTGATCCAGGGGTTCCCACACACTTACCAGGGTAGCAGTGGCTGTGTCGCCAGTGGCAAAGTTCTGGAACACACAAGCGGGCAGTTTTTACAGGTGATTTTCAGACGAAGCGCTTTTACAATATGGGGACAACTTACCTAGGACTCAGGAGCGGCTGATTCCCTCTCGGTACTGAATATTTAGACGGTGGTCAGGCTGTCCCTCCTTGTTTCGTCACAGCGGTTCGCCAAAGAACATAACGGCCCAATTACACGCGTCATTGCATCTTCATCGTGTTTCATCGTTGAACACCCGATGCATCAGTGTCGCTTCGTTTGAAATTCGGTTGACTTCTAGTGTTAAGTGTCATGTTCAACTAATCGTCGCATTGTGTTCTGTGTTGTGGCCATGGCAACGAAAGATGGCGGCGATTGTTACTGCGTCGGTTCGTCTGGGTACGCACTTGGATTTTAGCCTGAAACCTGCAAGCTTTAGCCTACGTGGGCATTGTAGTTCACGTTCATCGATGATAGAAAGTAGAAGTGGGTTTTCCTCTTCACCACTGTTTCCTCGCGTTGAACGCGTCATTCACCGTTGTAGGTCTACATCACATTTCAACTCACTGGATGACTTTCAATGTCCGATTGTTGATAGATAGATATTCCGTGTGTATAGGGTCCAGCGGACTTGCAAGAGCCGAATCAGGACCACTTAAAACTAAGCAAAATTAGACTAAACTGCTAACATTTAAATATGATAAAAGATCTAAATAAAACCAGTCTAACTAATACAATTTAACCAAGAATATAAACAAGACGATATGACCTATATGCGACAAAACAAACCAACATCGTGTGAAACTTGACACATGTGTTTACAATTGCAAATTTTAAAAATCTCATTAAAGGTATCGAACCAAAATATCTTTCTCTTTCAACAACCAGATCAGCACATTCAGACATAAAATGGCGGACGGAAAAGGATTTGTCACATGCAAAGCACCACGGTGGTTCTCCGTTTAAAAGGAAACTATGGGTGACATGAGTACGCCCAATATGAAGGCGAGCCAAAACAGTTTCTTATTTGCGGGTGGACGCAAAGTTAGGCAAAGAAGCAGACAAATCTGGAAGAATGTGAAATAATTTGTTATTGATTTGATTAGACCATTCAGTCTGCCAGTGCCGTTTACAATAAGAGCCAGTCATACAACGCAGGTCAGGGTATGGAACAAACAGGGACATCTCTTAAGAGAAATCTAGATGCAGAGCTTCTTTAGCCGCTTTGTCCATTTCAATATTGCCGCGGATACCCATGTGACTAGGTACCCACATAAAAATTATCTTTTTACCCTCAGAAACACGTTGTGTGTGGAGGTCATGGATCTCTGCCAGAAAAGGGTGCGATATCTTTCTCGTGGAAAGAGCCTGAAGTGCTGACAGTGAATAATACGAGTGCAACACCTCTAACTACGCTTTTGTTGTTCTTTTTTTTTAGAAGCAGCAGGTGCACGAAAGGTTATATTTTCACGTTTTCCCAATCTAACACCGATGACAGGAGTAATGAATCTATAGATGTTTTTCTTTCCCCCACATTTATCTGGAAATACCTCGGGGAATGAGAATGAGTAAAATGTCGGTAGGTGGATCGGTCCGTTGGACGTGATATCACAAGAACATCTGAACGGACTGTTTCCCGTGCCATCGTATGTGCTCTTCCGTCAAGATCACTAAAGTCGTTTTGTTGCTACAATCTTTTTTTTCCTCCTATCCTATCCTATCCTGT